>JABAKD010000011.1:13230213-13720213 GCA_012845835.1 Undaria pinnatifida
GCGTAAGCGCAAGTAGGTACCGTACGCCAAGTTCAGAAAGTAACTTTGGGCGAAGTTCACGCAGGTGGCCTTATAAAGAGCTCCACAGCTTGAGACGCGAGTTGTCATCCCTCCGATACCTCAATCAAGTGAAAATCCAATCGGATAGGAGACACTACAGTACAACTGGCCCATAAATACTCACAGAAACGCTGGCTGAGGCTGAATTTCTTCATTGAGAAAGGGTATGATTACACTACTACATTACAGTGCTTTAGTTTCAGTGCGGTGAAACGGCTCCAGAATTTATAAGTTTAACGCATGCCCGTAGTGTCTTAGGTGGAGTGAGGAGCGGTAGTAAAAATCAAGTGCGCTGCTCGATAACCTGTTCCTGACCGTCGGTATACTGAACAATCTTCGGGCGCGTCTTCTCTGTGTCAGGTGTGAGGAATTTCTTTGTCGTTTTTCAAACAAGCGGTTGCGTTGGCATATACTACCTGGCTTGATGTAAAGGAAAGGAACACCACTCAGCGATCATCTACTACACGTTGTTAGGGCATGTTTTCATGAACACCACTAACAAGAGTACCAGACATGGACGCGACATCTACAGGACCACAACATCTTCGACGACAGTGTACAGAGTTTTCTGAAAAATGGGAACGGAGCCTAAAATGAGAACGGGCGGTTTTTTTTAGAAAGCAACCCAATTGTGTACAACTCCAAAAAAAAAATTGACAGTCCTGTGGGGCTGTACAGCAGCCTTCGAACGAGCTGTCGCTCAGGCTGGAAGTCCTCGGCATCGCCACGGTAGCCAGCATCTAGAGAAATCACTATAGAGCCAGCGTATATCGCTTTTTGCGCCCACCCGAAGGCACGAGATGGAGCATAACCGTTCTGACGAGCTCAAGTGAGTAGTACTTAGTAGTGGGGAGAAAACAGGACGTAGGAGCGTACGCTATAGATAGTCTATAATGATGTGAAAAGTAAGTACAGACAGGGATGTTAACACTGCGGTAAACCACACGACCAACCTATTACGCAGGGTATTTCGTGCCTCCATCCGCTTACATGATTGCCTGACAACCTCTACTATTCCAAACGCAGTGGAATGTGCCTAACGAAGTAAAGTCACCCTCGCGTTCAATAGTGGTGACATCGCATTTCCACGTGAGACAACCTTTACGAAACGCAGTAGCATATGCCTGACGAAGTAAAGTCACCCTCGCGTTCAATAGTAGTGACATCGCATATATATGACGTTGCATGCTCACCTCAACTGCTGTATTTGTAAGATGTATCTCTGTCTTAGAATTGGCGACCTCAGAGCCCCACAGCGGCACGGTAAAAATCATGGACGTGAAATCGTACATTTGAGACAATAATAAGTTGAAAAATAAGCAGAGGCAGACCTGATAAAATTGCGATAAACCGCATTGCCGACCCATCGCATACCCTCCTGAGACGACCTCTACGAAACACAGTACCATTTACCTAACGAATTAAAGTCACCCTCGCGATCAATAGTGATGACATCGCATATATATGACATCACATACCCACCTCGCCTGATGTATTTGTAGGATGTATCTCTGACTTAAAATTGACGACCGCAGAGCCCCACATCGGCAAGGTAAAATCATAGGCGTGTAATCGTACATTTATTTGAGACAAAAATAATTTGGAAAAGGAAGCACAGGCAGATGTGTTAAAATTGCGGTAAACAACCTCACCAACCCATTACGTAGGGTATTTCGTACATACCGTCTGCATGATCGCCTCCCAACCTATGCCAAACGAGGTATGACTAACGAGGCAACGTAATTGAGCGCGTGTATACCATGTGTGACTAACGAGGTAACGTAATTGAGCGCATGTATAAAAAGTGACCATTCGCATCCCTCCCTCTAATGCTCAATGGCGGAGACAGTACATGGCCACATACATCACCTCGCATGCTGTATTTGGCAATACGTATATCTTTCGTATAATTAGCGATGTCAGAAAATAATGGTAACTGTATGATGGTGGTGACAAACAGTGCATGACCACATCACCTCGCATTCTGTATTTGACAATACGTATCTCTTTCTTATAATTAGCGATGTCAGAAAATAGTGGTAACTACAAATATTCTATAAAATAATCTAGCTTTCGATCCATGTATCATACAACAACAAATGATGAAGATTTAACACGTTATTTACTTCACTTAAACACTGGGTTGCATGCTGCATCGAACATCAAACCTTCTAGAATAGTAAGCATTACAAGCCAGATGATATAAAGGGATGTCTTATTGCTTCAATTGTCAGGTTTGTCCCCTTTGAGGATTTATAGTTTCCGCGCACATATATATTGAAATGTCCCGCCCCCCCCCACCTCCCCTCCCCCTCCCCTGACCCCTCTTGTTCATGAAAAAACCCTACCCTCCCCCCCCCCCCCCCCCCCCCTCCGATCCCCCCCCCTTCCGCCTAGTTTGTCCAAACGCCCCACTCACAATCGAAATCGGCCAGAGTAATAAACACCTATACGCAGTTGATATCACGTCATTATCTTTCTGACCATCCATCACGTAGTTTTCAATTTCCCCCCCCCCCGCCCCCCGCCCCCCTTCAACGCCCCCTCTTTTCCAACCACCCGCACGATCGCCTAGACCTAGCACCACGCGAAAAACAAGCCCCTACATATATTTGATCTCACAGCCGAAGTGTATTTGAATATTATTTGTGACCTAAACTTGCTAAAAAATCTTCCTTCCCCCCCCCCCCCCCCTCTCGCTCTCCATTGCTCAAACGCCCCACCAAATATCGAAATCCGCCAGATTAATAAACACTTCACGCACAGGATATCACCTCATTATCTTTCGAGAGCCATCCATACCGCTGCTTCCCCCCCCCCCCCCCCGCCCCGAAGGCCGCCTTCTTCCCCATCACCCGCACCATCGCCTAGACCTAGTACCACACGTATAACAAACCCCTCACCTAACACCCTTCCTCCCCCCCCCCCCGCCCCGCCACCCCCCACCCCCTCCCCCGCCCCCCCCGCCCCCACCCCCCACCTCCCCCCCCCCCAACCCATCCCGCCCCCACCGCCTCGAACACTCCACCCTCTCTCTACTCACTGATTGTACGACTTACCCCAGGATATATATGATAAACTGATGCATTATTTCCAAAACCGTCACATTTATCCCCTCAAAATAATGTATACTTTCCACGCACATATTGAGCTGCCCCACACGCCCCACCCCCGCCCCAACCCCCCCCCCTCAATAATAAACTGGTGCCCAAACCGTCAGATTTATCCCCTTGAAAGGATTTAAAACTTACATGCACAAACTGCCCCCCCCTCCCCCCCCCCCCCCCCCCCCCCCCCCCCTCCAAACCCGCTCGCTTTTGATCGAAACCAGGCCCCCACGTCCTTCAAAACTCCGCCCCACCCCCTCACCGGTTATTCGACTTACAAGATTCACTTGATAAAATGATACATTTCCCTCCACAGTTGTCAGATTTTGTCCCCCTCAGAAACGGGTTTTATAGTTTCCGCGCACAGACTGACTTAAATCACCCTGTTGACCCTGATAGCTACACTGTAGTTGTAAGGGGAGTCGCCGACCTATATCCTTAATGAGGACACACAACTCGTAATGCGCGCGATCGGAGTATCACACACAGCTTGCAAAGATGAGTTTCGACGAAATCTTCGATCTCACAGCTGGAGTGTATTTTCATTTTTTATAAAATGCCAGGCGGGCGTTCTTTCGTTAATATATGTGTCTTATTCGGTGTCCTGTGCCTACTGCTGCTGCTGTTTCAATCCTATGTATCCCTATGCGTCCCAAGCAACGGACGGGTATCGGCACTGATTGATGCTCGATCACATAACATTTTTTTCTTGCATTATTATTGTTTGATGGCATCTTGCGGTGCAACATGGTTTTTAATCAACGCCCTCTCCACGAACCACATCATTTCCTTACAGTGGTGGTTCTTCTGATACGTCAACTCGCATGACTAAGTCCGTAGTCACCGAACAGGCTCCAGTGAGTCTGGACATGTGTAGACTATTGGACGAATACCCCGGTGGGGAAAGCAACAAAAAAAACGTACATATGAGGAGTGACGGCGAAAACGAATGTATTGTCATACCATGTTTCCCTCATGGCATCACAATTCTCGCCCGTCGATGTTCGCCGTTCGAATTGTTCGAATTACGTTGTTGTCGCACGTTTGGCATTAAACTATTTTCGACACGCTTTCGATCCATTTGGAGTCGGCCACAACTGACGTCCCTTTCTTTTCGCAGTAATGACAGCCGGGGGTCGTTTAATATCACACCGGGGACATATACCGGACAGCAGCTTCGTCTCAACCACGGCGCGCAGTACTTACTTGTAATCGGGACTCCTTGGGTTACCGAGGTCTGCCTCGCTGTCAGACCTTCAGTCGGCCGCCCTCACGCATCATTGTCGCTTGTATTGGTGCTTCTCCGGTGCTCGGAGTAGACAACGTGGCAATTATGTTGCAGCAGCAGCAGGGCCAGCAGGACCAGCAGGACCGGCAGCAACAGCAGCGGGACCACCAGCAGCAGGGTCAGCAGCAGCAGCAGCGTCAGCATCAGCAACGGCAGCGGGCAACTCGTAAATGCTGCGCTTTCTGCGCGAGACGCAAAAGGCCCCGCGATGGCCATCGTCCCCGCTGCGGGTGAGCGACGAACCAACGTTCAGCAAATATCACACACACATAAATCCGGCAACCCGCTCGATACCATAGTGCGTCGGGGCGGCAGGGTCCCTTGTATGCCCGCGGTCCTGAACACATATGACCCCTCGCCAGGGTAGTGGCAGTCAATGTAACGCTTTTCAAGTGGGAGACTGTGTAGCGTGGTAGTCCCCTTACAAGGGACTTGAACCCCTTAATGAGTGTTGTTGCGTCCGCTATAGCGGACGAGACCCCTTGAAGTGGGGAAAAAGCGGTGCGGAAAAGTTGAGATCATTTGTAAAACCAGAGCTGTGGGTCACCACGACTTAAGTCGCCAATTAGCCATTTTTTTATTACTCGAACTACGATTAAAGTACTGTTACTAGTCGTGAACCGGAGATGTCGACCATCCGGCTTATTATTCGGTTTCCATAGTGTAGGAAGGGTTATGTGTAGCCGAATGTTTTATACTTCTTTGGGCGGGGCCCCCTCGGCGGAGTGACCTAACTAAGCTCGCTTCGCCCCCCTGACTTAAGTCGGCAACTCGGTAGGCCACTAGGTGGCTACATACCAGCCGACTCACCGACCAAAATTAGAGAGTTGGCTAACGGCTCCAATCGACTAATTATTAGTAGCGATATCCTGCCGACTCACAACTCTATATATATGTAATGTTTTTCTCATCGCGGGTTCCTTAGAATGAGCCATCTATCTACCGTAGTTCAAATTGTATCCGTTGGGTAGAGACATTACTCGTGTCGTATATAATGTGCGTCGTTCAACGCGAATCAAAAATTACCAATGCAAGACTACATACAGCTGTGAGATGGAGGGTTTAGCCAGAACTCATCCTTGCAAGCTGTGTGCGATTGTGTGCGATATTCCAATCGCGTGCGGTACGGGGGGGGTGTAGCCCTCATGAAGGATATAGCTCGCCGATCCCCCTTAGTACTAACAATTTATAGTTATAGGGTCAACAGGCAAATACGTTTACGTTTTATTACGTCTTTCACTAAAAAAATAAGTTTGAAGGAGGCAAAATCTGACGGCTGTTGAACCTACCCGCTCGTTTAAGTCTAATTACCGGTGAGGGGAGCGCGGGGGGCGTTAGCAATAGCTTTAGATCGTAAAACGAACGCGGGCCACTTGACGAGTGGGTGCTAGACCGAAGGAGAGTATGGGGGCGGGTGGCCGGCGGGGGGGGGGGGGGGGGGGAGGTAATTGGTAGTTCAAGGTTGTACAATGAGAAGGATCTGCTGGATGTATCGAAAGGTTAAGATATAAATGATGGGGAACAACTGTCGATGGTGTTGATCGTGTTATTATATTACACTGCGGGAGTGTACTACTGTAGTAGAAGCAAGGCTAGAACATTCACCAGGTGGCACCAACTGTAGAAATTCCAGGGAAATACTTCGGACAGAAACGGAGGTGGTCAAAATAGACGCGCGTGACGCGCGACATGGCCCTGACCTAGTGCGTGGCCATCATCTGCACGTGTAAAAGCTGGTGGTAAAATTTAGATGTGGCGTTACCGTACCTAGGCTGCGTGCATGGGTTGAACGGGGTGTGGTGCTACACTCACTAGAAGTGCTTGATGTCAATGTAGTGTAGTGTAGTGTTGCCCTTCCTTAAGCAGTGCAAGTCCGACGAGTCACTTCATTGTGACGCTGAACGAAGCTGAGTATTTGCAGTGACATATTCCGCGGCATTTCTTCTTGTGTAGTGCCTGGTAGATGGTTCCCCGTACCGAACGCGTCCGGGCATTATAGTAGTAAAGTTATCACACTCGCAGTATATCGTACTACTCGAAGCCGTGTACCAGTGCATACCTTGTACTACCTGTGTACCTGGTATATAAGGACACCAACAACGAGCAACACGGGGGTAATGGCGGTTTCCTGTTTCAGTAAGGGTGCAACCTACAACAATATCAGCATAACGGCTCCCGAGTTTCTTATGTTCCTGTAAATTCGCCTTGGCTTTCTTATTACCCTGTACCTTGTTTCTTGTTGGTGTGGTCTTGGTGCCCTGTACTACACTGTCAGTACCGCGGTATAACTGGCATAGATAGGGCTTAGTGTGGATAGGCTATCGGTTCATCTTAAACCAGTGGACGAACGGCAGACCTCGGACTCGTCGGCACTCAAGCCACCCACTAGGTATTAGTCGGAGTAATTGTTAGTCGCTAAACGGATACCCCACATTTGTAGGTCAGGTTAGAATTTCTGCCATTCATTAGACTCTAAGCGTTTCGGGATGCCTTGAGACACAATATGTCGTGAAAGGGTTAAAGGTAGAGTTGCCGCTCTTACCCAACCAATCCAAAGTTCAATCGAGGCGAACCTGGGGATTAAAAACGAATATCCCTGGTTTTTGGTGCGCATGTATTGGCCCGTGACCGACAGAGGAGTCTGAAAATATATGCTGACGTGCTTGAAACGCGTCGATATTGAACTAATGACATTTCAGTGGGTTCTGGGCGATTACTGAATATCTTCCGAATTGCATTGTTATTATCGTTTTCTGGGTCTTGGGAGAGAGATATATATCTTTTCCCTTGGCCAGGTACACCCATTGCTGCCTCCTGCCATCTCTTGCGTATCTTGCCCCCCATTTTACTGCCCTCTCTCCCTGCATTGATGCCAGCCGGATTATTAGCTATTACCGCCTACAGTCATCTCGAATTACCAAGCCTTCAAATGGTCGAATGGTACCGTACCATTCGATTCCTCCACTCATGAAACCAATAAAAACAAAAAGCACGGAAACCCGGCTACCTAACTCTCCCCCATCCCCACCCCTCCCCCCCGTCGAAAGCAAAATGAGGGGGGGAAGGAAGAGGAAGAAGAGCGAGGCACAGACGTCTGGCTGGGTCGGCCAACCCAGTGACCACCTCGGTCTGCGGACGCTCCCAGCAAAACCCCGACTCGTTTGTGCTCGACTCGGTCTTGCTAACCTACTCGTGAGGTCTGTTCTCAATCAGTGAGAGAGGAAGGCGCCAGTTTGCGCTCGTCTACCCCCGAGCCCAAAAACCCCTCTCCAGGCCCCGATATAATGTTGCCTAAGTACCACACCAATAAACCGTGATATGCCGATCACTACATCTACGGAGACCGTTACTTCCTTTACCGGCAAGTTTATTATGATTTCAAGACATCCTGCCAAGCTGTACGGCGCTGCCTATTCAGCACTTGCATTGACGTAATACGCATGGATCCAGCTGCATCAAGATATGAAGAGTGTGTAAGTTTGGTTACCTTGGAAACGACTATCAATGGCTTGGCCACGAAGCGTACAGATTCGCACCCCACGGCGGGGCAGTAGGTCGTTCGGGACCCCACCACCAATAAAAAACAACAGCGGTATTATTGTGGGTCGTGCGGTCTTACAAAGCGTTTATTCGTGCGACTAGTGTGCAACAGTCGAGTAGTGTCTATAGCTGCGCGCATGTGTTGCAGCTATTTTCGGGGTGGTTTGACCCAGTCCGCGTCGTCGTGTGGCCGGCTCTTGAGTCATCACTTAAGTGCTATGTTTTCGACGTTATTGTTAGGAATGTTTGCGAACCACCAACTGTGATTGGGTAAGAGAGTTGGTAGATAGGAATACACATATATGTCGCAACAATGATGGCATTGAGATCGTCCAAAGTCACAATCCAAGGCCGAACCAACCCACGAACATTCATCGAAAAAGTAATGTTTCAAAATATTTTTGCTGCCTTCTTTCAGTTTTCAGATCGTTTTTTCTTTCTTCGCCAGATGACGTTAAATGAAACTCGTCGGTTTGAATACTTTTTTTGCATGTTTTCCAACCCCGCAGAGAGGTTGAACATCGCCAACACCCTATTATTTTATATGTTTGGGCTGGAGCTGCATTTTTCATAAATTATTAGACCAAGGTTATCAGGACAATAAATTGCGGTCTGCTGCACTACTTATATTTGCGTGGAAGTTCATGAAAGCTTCCGTGGAAGCTTCCGCCACTTCCATGGAAGCTTCCATAGCTTCCATGAAAGCTTCCATCGCTTTCACGGAAGCTTTCATGGAAGATATCGAAGCTCCCACGGAAAAACAAAATCCCGAAAGCTTCTACGGATTCGAAATCTTCCACGAAATCACTTCCGCGGATTTTTAGGTTTTAGTTCCACGGAAGCAAGCGGCAGCTTCCACGGAAGGTCGGAAGCGCAGTGGCTTCCACGAAAGCTTCCACGAAAGCCTTTCGTGAAAGCTTTCGAATTAGCTTCCACGAAAAGTTGGAACCTACATCCACGGAAATATACGTTTACTTCCATGGAAACTTCCGCAGCTTCCACGTAATCTCAGCGGTTTCCACGACAGCTCTAACGGATATAGTTGTATTGTACACTGCTGTGCCTCCGGTAGAGCTTACCACCTTTTCTACAACATGGTTGACGCACACTGTGTACGGGTCGAAGGGGGTTTCACCGTACATACAATGGTTGGTTGTTGCGTTTTATTGGTTTAGGGTTGGGGTTAGGGTATTATATATAACTTCGAGATGATGTCGACCACATGCAGGAAGCTTTAACAGAAGCTTTCGTGGCAGTAATTTTCTTTCACGGAAGTTATCGCGGAAGCTTCCATGGGATTTGCTTTTGAAAGCGTCCGTGGAAGCAAATCATTTTTTCATATTTCTAATGTATTGTTTACCTCCACGAAAGCTTCCGTGAAAGCTTCCGTGGAAGAAAATTTACTTCCACGAAAGCTTCCGTGAGAGCTTTTGTGAAGCTTCCGTGGAAGCAAATTTACTTCCTCGAAAGCTTCCGTGAAATCTTCCGTGAAATCTGCCGTGAAATCTGCCGTGAAATCTGCCGTGAAAGCTTCTGTGGAAGCAAATTTACCTCCACGAAAGCTTCCGTGAAAGCTTCCTCCGTGAAAGCTTCCGTGAAAGCAAATTTACTTGCACGAAAGAATCCATGGAAGTTTCTATGGAAGTAACTTCCGTGGGAGCTTTCACGGAAGCTTCCGTGGAAATAACTTCCGTGGGAGCCACGCTTCCATGGTAGCTTCCACAGCTTCCTTGAAAGCTTCCATGGAAGCGAGGAAAGACTCCGTGGAAGCCGTGGAAGCTTCCATGGAAGCGATGGAAGCTTCCATGGAAGCCTTCACGAACTTCCACCTAAAATGAAGATAGTTCAGGTGGACCGACAATTAAGGGGCATTTCTCATGGCTTGGCGTGGAAGTGAAACAAAACTTATAAATAGTGCAGGATACTTCTACGTATTTTTTTTTCCGAAATAAATAGAACTTCCGTAGGATAAAGGATCTGGTGTGGTGTATCACGCAGCTTGCAAACATGAGTATTTGCCCCAATATTAATGAACTCGCAGCTGACGTGATTAGAACATTGTTTTTTTAATGCGAGACTGTTCGTTCACGTTGTCAGAACTGGGAATCAGAAACGTCACGAGTTGTAATATACAGTTCGTTGAATACACAGGACATTTTTGAAGCTCGGGAAGCGAAGCAAGGGTACCGCCCTGTGTCTCTCGTTGCGAGAAAGGACTACCTGAGCGCTTTGGTTCAGATTAGGTGGTTCGTCGACCGACATTGGTTGCGGCAGCATGGGCAATGTGTGGTTGATCGCATGTGGGTGGCAATACCATGTGGATACAGGGCAGGACAAGGCTGGTAGGCTGGTAGAATACCCGAACAGATAATGCAGTGTGCTATTCCCAGTAGCTGGCCAGCAGCCGCTGCTGGGCCGGGTATTGTACGCAATTCGCCGTTTTTTTTCTCCCACTCAAGTCCCGAAGGGGTTGGGTATGTAACATAGTAGGTCATTTAATAGTAGCCAGAAAGCACACTTACTTGAAGACATATAGTATAGCCTAGGATTTGAAAACTAATCAAAACGTGTGTCCCCGAGGCGCTCGCCGTCTGAACGAGCTGGTCCGGTGGTAAAGCTGGCATTCACGCAACAAGCCTTTCTCTTGAGTGGTGATAAATTGGGCAATAATAAATACACCCTGATTATGACCCAAACAACACGCAGCTGCACAGTTAATATCAAGCCGAGCTGGTGTGCTTTCCGGCCCTTTTCCTGAATATTCTCCTGAATAACCCTATGCACATAAACGTGTGTCGTCGGAAAGTTCTCTAAATGTGTACTTCCTTCTTGCTCGGCCAGAATAAAAGACGTACCCTAGAGCCGGGAACAAGGTTTGTTACGGGAGGACCGATACCGTTTTTCTGACATCGGACACGATAGCTGCATTCGGTTCTATTTTCTGAATAATTGGAGACTCGAGGACCAGTCCACAGTTGACAGTCCGGTTCACAATTGAGGCTTTATGCCGACCGCAGGAGGAGACGAAAGGTTCATTCCAGTCAGGGTGCAGCATGCGGCATGGCATGCAGCACTGCAACTGCCGCGTGCTACCATGGTAGAGGTGGCCCTTTTTCGCTAAAAAGTGCCCTGAATAGCGGGGCTTGATAGTCCAGTATTGTCCAATATTGTCCAAGCTTATTTTTGTTCATCAACGATATTCGTTTTATACCTAATGCAATTTAGTGTAATAGTACCTACAGTAGTATCATATAGGATTTTTCATAGGTTCGTTCTCAAGATTTGTGTGTGGACAAGATGTAGAGCTCGTGATGTGATCGATTCAGCGTCCTCAGAACGATTAGGCGCACCGCTGCCGTCCTATTGGTACACTACTACTAGTAGTACGGTTAGTCGCATGCGTCAAAATTTCCCTCCCTTTCTTGTACGCCCGGGCCCTGCTGACTCTTTTTTGTCCTCGACGATGTCTGGATGACAGCACCGAGCAGTGTCTGCATTGAAGAGGACAACCCGGTTTGTCTCTATCGCCAGAATCACTCCACCAAGACGAGATCGAAGGCAATACTTGCTCCTCAGTTTAGCGACCACCGTGGCGCCGAGGGACAGGCAGGACAGGCCCAGCTAACTTCCGTTGCGGGTATGGTGGCATTATCAAATAGGAGGAGCGCATCTGAGGTAGTTGCTATTGTCTCCCTCAAGAGGTATGATATGATCGGTAAGCATATTACACCACACTCTGAGCCCTTAAGCGATGCAAACACCGAACGAGTTCGACTGTATTCTCCGAGCGCCTAACCGACACAACCACCGACCCGGTTTGATTGTATCACCCCCTGTTAAGACTTATGCAGTGCTCTGTATTTATGTGATTGGAATATAGTAGGGGTGATAAGTGTACAACATCCAGAGCAGTAATCGCACGGCAAATTTCGGTAGCGGTGTTACGGGTAGGCTCGTATGATTATCCTGAAGTTGCGTACGAGACGACAGTTTCGGCATTCAACGGACAAATCGCAGTGGCCACCGACACGAATCAGCCTTGACAGTTTCCGGATACGGTCAGGTCAGTTGGTGTGGTCAATTGGTGCGCTCAAGCCATAATTTACAAGGCGTCTTCATGGCAGTAGAGTTACCACGCGTTCTTAGACGCAAGCCGCTAATAGTGCGGTTGGGGTGCTTCATTCTAAGACTCCCCAGTTGAGGAACCCTACACATTAATTCACACATTAAATAATACTGTTTAAATGCTGTCTAATACCTCACCGAAACACGAACGTTTGGATCAAATAGGGAAGGCGACAAGCAATCCCATGGCCTAGGTTCACAACGAATGATGTTGCAGAACAACTTTGACATACGGGCGATATTGGGATAAGGAAGCCGATTGGTCTGAAGGTATTCTGCCCGGAAAGTGCGTGCCACCCCTGCTGTGACGGCTGGCCGCTATCGAAACAACTGTCTAGCCCAACCGTCTACTTCGCTTCGCTCGTTCTGTGGGTCGGTGCGTCGATGCCGGCCTGTTTGCTTGCGAGTCCTTTATCTACGCCAAACATGCTCAGTGGGTAACGGATTCAACGGAACATTGTGGCAAGCCGAAACAAGAGCCCTTACCTAAACATTGCCAATATTTGTAGTGGGGAACATATAGCTGTTGGTATAGACGGGGCTTGCCGTTTTAACCGCGCTTTAGTCGCAAACGCCCTTATCTTTTCGGCGCTCTTAAATCGGGGTACCCACTGTACATATATTGTATATATTACCAGTCTGCGCGGGAGTGAAGAGAGCGTTTGATTTTAAACATTTAATCTTCATGGTCCTCACTGTTCCGCCCAGGAAAATGGTCATATTGTACATACCCTCAAGGCCAACCTTCAGATACAAATGTCACAGTCAGTGTCCTATTTACTCCACGTCTTGAATATCACCGTCACCGCAGGTATCGACCGAGCCCATCTCCAGCGACAGGCCTTGTGGGGATGAAGGAGAACGCGTTCTTGAACGACTATTTTGAGTGCTTGGGGTTCCTCCCCCTCGCCAGAGCGAGGTTGGCAAATAATGGCGTTTGTTCTGCTGGAGATGCAGAAATAAATCATCAGTTAATTGAGTTAATTGGGTTCGTTCAATTTAGCTCGGCGGCTGATGGTATCATGGTTTCACAGGATCAACAACTCTGACATGATTCTCGCCTATATTCATATTTTCGGGGGACATTGTAGTTTTCGCTGGGATGGCCTCCTCCTATTACAGGTCAAGTATGCTTGTGCAGTTGCTTTTGCTGCAGTTTCCGGAAGGACGTTAATGGTCGCAGGAAATAGAAAATATATAGCGAACATGTATGTGTCAAAGGCAAGAATAGCACACACAGCTGACGCAAACACGATACGGGGTGAACGACAAGAGACACGTCTAACTAGGCGCCCGCATGAAGGGCGTTGAAACGCACCAAGAACTATTTGACTAGTTTATTCCAGTACAGACACACAGACTCACAGACACGCAAGACTCAACGCCAACCATCCTATGCATTGAAGTGTTTTGAAACTGGGCCTCCTCCGAACGAAAGAACTTCGCTCGTATCCACCTCAGTGTTGTTCGGCAGGCAATGGCCGACCTCATGCTTAGCTCCACGCCGAAGCGGCGTCATGATAGCCGTATTGTCAAGCTCGGCATGTGCGCAGGGGGGTTGGAAGGGCAGTTTCGCGGGGAAGACGTGGACGGAGAGAGCGCTTCGACGTCGGCATATCACGATAGGGAGGGCAATTCTTCTAAATGTATCCTGTGGTGCGCGATCGCGCTCGGAGCGCTGGTGCAAGGTTGTTCCTTGGAGTTCGTGAGTTGCTGCATCCTACTGGATACGATACTAATTTTCAATACTATCCTCTACATTCGATACCCCCACTCAGTGAACGAGTGCCCTGGGCAAGACGTCTCTTTCACATATGCCTTGCGCAGGTGCAAAGTGTGTCCTACTGTTTACCCGTTATATTTTAGGGCCTCTACCTCGTAGGTCGGGATGCACTCAATGAACCCAACGAGACGAATAGGGTGCGCGAACGGTCTAGGCCATTGTGAGGGTGGACGCGTGCAAAACCAGAGGCTGCCGCGGCTCCCGCACTGATCAAGAGTGACTTACTACAATATAGAACAAAAGACAACTCTACCCTCCAATATCATCGGAATGGCGTTCGTGATAGAAAATCGCATGGGATGCATACCGAACCTACAGTAGTAGTACCTATTAGCATTGTATTGTGTAATCGTACCTAGCAGTATCACATTGTACCTGACCATACGTATCAGTAAATAATAGTACTGAGCAGTGTCTAACAGTCAGTGTCTAGCAGTAATGGATACATACCTACTGAAAGAGATGCATGTGATTGTTCCTTAGGCCTTTCATTTTCGGTTTTCTCGAGGTCGATTTTTTTCGTGAGGAAGGAAGCTCCTCAACTAACTGACGATCCTCATAACCAATAAATACGAACCCACCAATAGCAGGCCTTACCCTATCGTAGCAACTGCCCGCGGCTCGTTCTGCCGCGCCCTCTCCTTGCTTTTGCAGCCGATCTAATCGAGAGAAACAAACTTTGGCCATATACCACGGGTTTCGAGAAACCTCCGAAATTATTTCGCGACCAACAACTTTGTGGTGTGTTTCTATTGGGTCCGTTGCGTCTGAACCTAGATATGTGTGAAACGGTCCATGCAATTATCACTGTCTTCTTTTCTTGCTTGCTTGGTTTGAAGTTGGTATTGGATGACACGGACACTCGAGGATGCGTACGGGGGGCGGGGTGGAAGCACGTCGCTCTTTCCTCTACCGACCCATGACCAAGGATACGTCAGAGAGAGGTATATATACCCTTTTGGACAAAACAAAAACGTCTGAATGACGGGGCTCCTTAACCTATAGGTCTAAATAAAATGAATGAAATCGTCGGACTGTCATTCTTGTTTTGCAACGTTACTTTTTCATCTATGTCCGGAACATGGTTCTGTTCATCGAGCGTTGCACTTTCGGTTTACTACTCAAAACCCGGCTTTCGTTATGTTGAGCTCTTGAAATGATAACCACACCTTTACCATGGCCAAGGCGACGGCACTACCGTAGTACTTCTGTAGTTCTACTGTAGTGCTACATTATACAAGTTTCCCCTCCGGGAGGTTAGTGCCTAGGGAAGTAAGTGGCGCAAGGACACACTATTTTCACTACCGGACGCAATGAATGACAACACCATTTCTGGTTGTACATCACACAAAAAGCATGCCCGGAAAAATAATGAATTTGCATATTACCCGCACAGTACTTCTTGGGTGTACTCAATATCAGTAATTTTAGCACTTTTTGGGTATACTCGATATAGACGTGCCCACAACCGATCTGGTTTTGAGAAAGTACGCACAGCATCGCTTGATAACATACAAAACTTTTACACCGTATGATAATATATATGTTCGATTTCGAGAAGAGCGCCACAATTCGTACTCCAGCTTTTTAGGGACCGCCAGATAGCGAGAAGGGGCACGTGTGGCGTGGGATGCGGCACGTATTGAGAACGAGGGAGCAAGAGGACAATAACACGTGACATATTCTATGACCGAAAAAGGACCTCGCCACCGTTAAGATAGGATACAGCACGCGCACGCACATGGTCCTATGTTTAGCGTTTTGCTCTCCGCACGTTGTCTGCTGTCTGCCATCTGCGATCTTCGCAAAAATCACAGAAAAAATACTCGTTGAAGAACTGCCTCTGTGGATGTAAACGTGTAAGGATCGGTTGGTATCTATATTATTACTATTATAACGGTCCCTATGTTTCCGCACCGATTAACACGCGCACCCAGAGGGGCAGCACAGCAGAAACGTGTGATATGGTGGGGTGACACATTATGACAGGCTCCGACACAAGCAACTCGCCGCAGCATAGCGAGGGCACGCCAAGCGCACATAAATGGTGTCACCGACCGCTGCTGCTGTGCGGCAGGGTTGTAGCGTTGTGCTCTTCGCATGTTGTCTGCTGTCTGTCATCTGCGGTCTTACATTAATATTGTTGCCTAATGCTGCTGCTGTGGGGTAGAGTTGTGTGCTCTTGGTATCATATGGCACGATATCATATACGAAGCGTACCAACATGAACATGAATATAAGGATCGTTTGATTACTGCTATGATATTCAAATGATCCTTACACTTTACGCCGGCATGTCGCTTGACACACTTGCCAGAATCAGCAGTAGCAGCGAGAGGTAGTGGCGTATAGGCGGGTAGAGCATCGCAGGCTAGCGTTGTGCTCTCCGCATGTTGTCTGCTGGCTGTCGTCTGCAATCTTACATAAATGGTGTTGCCTACCGCTGCTGCTGTGCGGCAGAGTTGTGGCGCTGTGCTCTCTTGGTATGGTACGATATCATATGTATAAGGAGCACACCAACATGAACTTAAATATAAGAACCGTTTGAGTACTAATGTGATATTCAAACGATCCTTACACTTTACGCCGGCATGTCACTTGACACTTGCAAGAAGCAGCAGCAGGGAGAGGTAGTGGCGTATAGGCGAGTAGAGCATCGCAGGCTCCGATCAAAGTAATCACCTACTACAACAGCAGCCACACGCGCATAGAGTTGTAGCCTGCTAGGGAACTGGACTGTTGCTGGGCGCTGTGCGGCAGAGTTGTAGCCTTGTGCTCTCTTGGTACGGTACGATGTCATATAAGAAGCACACCAACATGAACATAAATATAATAACCGTTGGAGTACTAATGTGATATTCAAACGATCCTTGCACTTTACGCCGGCATGTCACTCGACAGAAGCAGCAGAAGCCTCAGCAGGGAGAGGTAGTGACGTACAGGCGGATAAAACATCGCAGGCTTCGATCAAAGTAACCACCTACTACAACAGCAGCCACACGCGCATAGAGGTGCAGGCTGCTGCTGCTAGGGGGCTGGACTGCTGCTGGGCGGCAGGATCGTAGCGTGGTGCTCTGTGCAAAAAAACGGAATGTACGTATACCCTCTACGAGCAGAAAAACCCGGTTTGCATCCAAATATTAGGTGCGTACACGGGGTAGGGGATGCAGAAACCCAATCCCCGGGGATGTCGCGGAAACCCGGGGATTTGCCTTGAGTGTGCCCAAGGCCAAAAAAGTTCAAAGGGCTTGCCACGCGCGACACACTGCACGAATCGCGCATAAAACTCCGGCGTCGTGACGTCGCCGGTCGAATTGTGCCCACCCCGTCCGACGTTTCGGACAAAGGTGCGAGCATAAAGAGATATGCCCGAAGAAAAATAAAAATGACAACTATACATAGACTATACATATTTCTGAGTTATTAATAGTCATTCCTGGAGTCTCATTCGCCACTGGCTCGGGGCTTCCCAAACGAGTGTCCACCGCATATACTACTTGTAAGTTGTTGGTATTAGTACGAGATTAGTACGAGATAAATACCACGATAGGGGCTGCACGTTTTGTTTTGGGGCGAAACGCTTCTGACGTTCTGGCCGATGGATCTGATTGGCTGAGCCCCTCAAGCGTGGAAATATCGGTTAGTATCATAATATTAATATTACCAATGAATATCACGACAACATGTAATGTGGTTCAGGACTACTAGTCTAGTACTTATACATGGCACATAGGAATGTTAGTCAGGGTTTTCGTGAACAACGAATGTTTTCAAAGCCATGGTTCGGGTGATGATGGATGATGATGGATTATGTTGATGTTGATGATGATGTTGATATTCTCATGTTAGCAGCTAGAAAAGTTTTTAGAATATGCTGCTGCTACACCCCTAGCGTGTGACGCCTCGTAGGAAAAATCTTACCTGGTAAATTTTTTTGTTTCGCGATGCGCACCGTCGTCGAAATACTTCAGCTTTTGAGCGAGGTACAGGGCCGTTCGCGCTATTACTAGTAGTGTAATAATGTAGCAGTGTAAATAGTCGGTAGGAACAATGGGGCATGGGGACGCGTGCTACGATACAGGTGCAACCCTTTATTCTTGAGAGGTTCCTTGATTTGGGAGCTTAAGACCTATCCCAAAAACTGGCTTACCTGAGCAAAAATAAAACTGCTATGATGATGGATGAGAAATCCCATGGCTTAGATCTACAACGAGAACCATGAAAAAAACGGTCTATAATTCATTTTTTTTCCGACGATTTTGGGTCAAGGAGGGTTAAGGAGCCCCGTCATTCAGAAGACATTTCATGTCACACGACAAGAAAGTGTTACCTCTGTCGTAGCACGTGTGATGTCCGTCCTTCCGCGGCTCGGGTCTCATCTGGTGCACCGGACTGTATAGCCATTTGCGAATTGGCCGGTCACGAATATGTTTGATACAGAATAGAGGAATTCCAGTGTGCTCTTGCCCCTCAGCGCCCGAGAAGTCGTTTACTGACCGCGCGGTGGCGCACCAGTAGACTCACTCTGTCTAATCTAAATGTAAATGGCCCCGACTGACTGTGTTTGCATATGAAGGTTGCGGAGTACCTGCAGCTAGCCCGGGATTCCCTGGCGGAATGCTTCGATAGTACCAACGTCCAAACGGCCAGGTGAGGACAACGTGGCATCGGGCATGCTTGTTGGGACGTGGCTCATCATCGACAAATCAGTGCCTGTCTCGTCCAAGTGGTGGTGGGGGGTATCGCCTCTTCGTGGCAGATCACCACGAATCGTGGCCAGGAAGTATCTAACAACGGAAAACCCACGACGTGGTAGCGTTCCTTTCGCCATGCGGGGTTGCTCAGCATTAGCTTAGCATGCTGTCATATGTTACCGTAGGGATGGCACAATTTTGTTCGGACTCTCCGCACTAGGTTGCTGTCTAGAGCTGTGTAGAGCTGTATAGAGCTGTATAGAGCTGTTTGAAGCTGTCTAGAGCTGTTTAGAGCTGTCTGGAGCTGTCTACTAAAAGTCACCCAAGCGCTAACGTTGATAAATGATCTAAGTCATCAATGTCGTCAAACTTCGACCCGATGACCAACCTTATCATGCTCTACGTACACAACGAATGGTATCGCTGAACTACATTAGGTAGAAAGTGCTTCCGACGATAACGTTATAGTCTACAGCTTTAGCGTTAGGGACATGCCTATATTTGCTTACCCGAACCGCGCTACGCGTATCGTAGCTCGTGTGTTGCTTGTTTGCTGGTTTATTTCTCCCGCCTCTAGTGTGCTCGACTGTTAATAGGTCACGGGTGTTTTTTAACAGTGATGTCAACGTGCCTTCTATTTAGAGGCGGGCGCGCGTGATTTTCAATTGAAAACCTGACACCAGGGTATACCGCAACAACGGCAGAGTGTCGGCGTGCAGTATTGCTCGGCGTAGACGAGTGACGGCATGACACCGTCGTGTATTAAACCTTGTGTCTTATCTTGAACGTTGTGACTTGCACTGCATGTGGTGCGCGGGGCGCATTGTGCCTTCTATCACACCTATTCACGCAGCAGTACATGTAGTTGATCTATGCCGGGCCTCAATAGCTTCTGGACGCGGACCTCACTTCGTTGGCGTGGTTGTGGTTGGTTAACCAGACCGAGTAATTGGTTGATTCTATTGCTGTCAAGTTGTGGGGGCATGAAAACAACAACTGCCTACGTCGACCAAGTACCAAACACGTTTTCATCCGCTAAGTTGTCCGGAACTAGCCCGAATTAGCCTGTCTGGAGCATTCGGTAAACAGGGGGTGCTCTGATCCATCCGAAAAAAACGCTAAATGTGTTTGCTCCTGGATAGGGTCATGCGTTGTGCGGCAAATGACGGCAACAACTGTGAATGTGATTGGACCGATTTCCATGGATACTTCGAGTGTAAGGTATGTCGGGTATTAAATGGCGGAACCAGCGCAGGTCTGCCTCTGCTCCCTCTTGCTTCTGCCGGTCTCTCGCTCTCTCTCTGCGCGTGGACGCACCACCTACTTCGCAGAGCCTACCTGGTGATGTCCTTCTTGCAGACCTTTCTTGGGGATAAGGCGAGTTCCCAAGTAACACAGTTGTCTACAGACACTGCACAGCTACCGCAACCAACACCCCAACAGTTCATTGAAGTCGCTCGTCGTTCCTTTCTGCCTAAATCGCACCACCGACCGTCCTCATGTAGATGATGTGCAACAAACCAAGGTTGTGACAGGATTTTTTTTTTGCCGTCTTGTCCTTACATGGTTGCAATTACGGCTGCTGGCCGATTGCCACGGTCCGCTCGATGTCTGATAACCTGTTCGCTTGCAAGGTAATCGTATCGACGAGGAAGGATGCTGAACTTTACTTTGATCCAGCGGGTGTGCCAACCGAAAGTACTGTACACGTCGTTCATCCCTTTCTGCCATATATATTTTTTTCTCTTTCTTTCTCCATCTGTCACTCTGTCTCCTTCATCGTTCGGTCTTCTCCGGTGGTCCCTCCGCCTTATGTCGGCAGCCGAATATCCTTGCCGTTTTGTGTCCCGCAGCCTTTTTGGTTCATTGTGCTAATTCCAGGAGAATAGCAAGAGGTGCATCGCTTTCGCCCAAAGCATCGCGGGACAACTACCCCCGGGCGTGGTCCCCTCGGTGAGGCAGCAATAACAGAATCAGACGGCGGCACGTTTGTTGTTCTTAGTAATAGGTAGTGCTAAATAGCAATAAATATTGATAGATAGTAATCGAGTAGATACTGAAAACTGCTACGATCGAGGTTGCGCGTTTTGGCGAAAATCTTTTGTCGATCGCGGGGCTCTTAACCCCAAAAATCGTCGGAATTCCAATAATGGTTTTTCAATACAATTCGCTATGCGCCTAATATCGCCAAGATTTTGCTTGGATGGTCCATCGGATTAAGCTGACATTGGCATTGTACCTCAAACTTGGTTTTCGGGTGGGGTACACAGGTTCTTAGAAAAGGGGAGCGTTAGACAAAAATAGTGAACCTGTGTACCGCATAGTACTGCATAGCGTGTGTCTGCTGTTAGACCAATGACGTGGTCTATTTGATTGACGAGTTCCATCGTGAAACACGGATGGTCGAGGCGTTTTTTCTCCCATTGGTTTGAAATTGGTTTCCCGGAGAGATAAGGTCCCAGTCAGAGGGTTGCCAGGACTATTGGGCGTTGGCGCGGCCGGGGGAGTGGGGATGGCGCTTTAACAACACAGCACCCCGGGCGTGAGGCGTAAGCCAGCCGATCCGCGTATTTCGGAATGTTCAAATGGCAAATATCGAAATGGATGGCGGACCATATATCTCACGATATAGTGTGTTTGCGCGAAGACAACGTCTGGGTGTGCGAAATTGATGAATGTTCGCTCCGACGTTTCGTGTTTAGAGGGCCTATTTAATTCGTACGTTTGGTGCTCCATCGGAATAAAGGGGAGTGCTCCTAATCTAAGACGGCTTCTGGTAACGACCCTGGTCATACCTGTTCCTCTCTTGCTCCAATATATGGCACGGGCATAGGACATGGCAAACATGCTACTCTCAGAGGGAAACCATTTGACACGGTTTCGATACGGGTGCTCGCACAGTGGTTTGGGCGTTGGAGCCAAGCTGGAAGCAGGGTCGGAGGAAAGCATCCAGATCGCTGCGGTGAGACGTTTTCGCGGCTGATTATGCGACGCAATCGTGTTTTGTTTGATGTGACCCACATAGGTAGCAACCGATGCCTATAAGTTCGAGCGACGGCATCCCGAGCGTTCGGTTCGTATTGCTTGAACTATGGCCGTCCCGATTCAAACGATACAGCCCCGAGTTTAGGTATTTCGACGATATTCGTAACATACATGGGAGGTCCGTTTCCATCGATAGGCTGTGCATAATATGCAGCCAATGTATTTTGAGGTGAAATCCATCCAAGGCTATATTTCCGTTGTGACCGCGGGGCCTTTGAAATGGAAACCACGGCTCACTGAGTTGGGTTTATTCTCGGGAATACCCCATGCCCACACCTCGCCATGGTTTGCTGCAGGCTACAGTATACAGTACTTTTCAAGGTACTACAGAGATCCACTGTTAGCATGATTGGTTATACAACCGAAAAAGGGGCAAAACAGCACCCTCCTTTTTTTAATAAAGCTAGACTAGACTAAATTAATTTTGTCGGCTGGTCTTGCCAGGGATACAAAGCCTCAGTCGAACAGTCCGAACACGGTCGTAGCGTAGGAGAGCTCACCTGAAAGGTGGTGATGTTTTTCTTTGCTGTGTTAATTTAACCCTGTTGACGATAGATCTCCTCAATAGGCTATGTGTGTGCCCACAACACACCGGCGTGGGTTGTCTCTCCCTCCCCGCGTTACCGTACGCGCTGCAATCTGTGTTGGATCCGCGGTTCGGTGGCGTTGGTTGGTTTGGCACAGACAGGCCTCTGCTACGATAGGGGCAACACGTTTCGCCCAAATTGTGCACATGGTTGTATTCTTGGCGAGGCCCCTCAACAGAGGACTACTACTTCATTACCATTACTCGATGCTCGATACCGTTCGATTGCAGTTTGGCCTTTAACTTTACAATATTATTCACGACGTATTTGGGCAATAGGACGAGGACTACTACTCGATACGGTTCGAGTAACGTTTGAGCTCTGCTATATTATTCACGACGTGTTTGGACAATAGCACGGGTGTAGTATTGCACTTCCATTTTGTTTTGGGCGGGGTATGGAGCTCCAAAGCGGGTATCCTCTAAAACCTTCAGTTGCACCTGTATGCCGTAGTGCTCATGCAACCCCTATGAATGAATCGATCGATCGATCGATCGATCGATCGATCGATCTAGAGACGGTTCGCCTATTCTGTTCTCGCTCTCGCACACCGGTTTGCCATACAGAAAGCATGCGTGCATGAGAGGGACCTCTGCGACTTCTACTTTGTCGCAAACCGGCGCATGCACAAGGCGATCTTCGAGAACATGCTGGGCGGGGGTTTTTCGAAGCACGCCCATGGAATGGGCGAAAGTCAGTCTGTGACGGGACCACCGGACCAGTTCCAAGAGCGAGGAGAGTTCGGGAGGATAAATGGTATTGGGGATGGTGAGGAAGCAGGCCTCGGGGTGCCACCCCGGTCGAGTGATCATATGAACGGAAGAATGGAGCCTCGTGGTCCCCGCGGCATCCACCACCCTGGAGTGTCGTTGAAAGGTTTCATCGAGGACTCCTTCTCGGAATTAACGCGACTCGTGACGATGATCGAGGAGTAAGTATTGCCGACCGGTGCAATAGTGTGTAATAGTGTGCAATAGTTTGCAATAGTATGTTAGTATAGTGGCGGTAGAAATTTACCCTTTTACAACTCAAAAACGTATTCCAAGCTGATCCTAAGTAACTTGTCCCCAAAAGCGTGTGTACAGTAGGAACAAGGTTATTTCGATGATGGCTTGTGCTTATTTTATCTGTGCAATGCTGCAAAGTGTGGCCGTTATGGATCTCAACCATGACTTCCTGGGTATGTGTGCCGATTTTGCTTCTGACGGCCCAGTCGGGAGGGCTCGCTTAAAGATCCGTTCGAAACGCCGCCTACCTTGGTCCTTATGGCGGTAAATGAAGCCCTGCTCTACGATACGAGCAACGGGAAAGGAAATGAAACTCCCCATTTCATCTTGCAACTTCCTCGCAGCCCAAATCAGTCGCGGCCGAGACGATGACGCGTTCTACGATCGAGGCAGGCAGCACTTTTTCGCCAAACTATCTCCTCGGCCGAGGAAATCGCCGAATATCCCCGATGGATTTTCACGGTACCATTCGTTGTATCCCTGGGCCATGGATTTTGTCACCCGCATGCACTTTCGTATTTTGTAGCAGTCAGCCTTTGTGGTTCGGTACGGACCTCCTCGAACGAAGACCCTAGGTAAACTAGGGCAAAGTGGGGTGCATTCATGTCGTAGAACGCGTCCCATGGAGGCGCTATGCCGTCTTGCTCCAACGTGAAACATGGAAATACGTAGCTGCAACCTCATGGGTCATAATGTATATACATTTAATGGCGCTTTCAGAGGAACATGTGGCCGTCATGTATCCCACCGCCCAACCCCATACCGACACGTTTGCCGAAGAGAAACACACCTTGCCCTCGTGCCACCACCGTCCTCGATGCTGCCTGTGGGTCTTCATTCACGGACAAGCAGATCTGATAAATGTTCGGGAGTGGCTGGTTTGCTCTGCCATGGGTAAGTGGGAATTGGCTCATCCCTGTGATCTGATTTTTTTTATTTTGCTGCATGTTGTTTGCCTCGTAATATCTAACCTCTCACAACTTACATCCTTGAATCTGTTTACATCATTGAATCTGTTTTCAAGCCGTAGGAAATACTGCGCGCAGCCTTTGTGATACTGAAGCTTTCGCCGTCACAACGCCTTGAGGCCGTGGTGTCTGTTGATCGTGTCATCCGCCTCGAGACTCGTGGTAGCACATTTTAGCCTAATAGTTTATGTCTGGCACGATTCTTCAACGGAGGACCTATCCAATCTCGTCGAAATCGCATCCAATCTCGTCGGGGGATTGCATCCAATCTCGTCGGTACTACATGGTTCATGTATCAAGGCAGTGGACACGGGTAGTTGTTTCATGGGGTAGTTGTTTCATAGTCTTGGTTTTGAGCGATGGTTACAGATCGTCCTCAAGTGGTGAACCTCATAAAATGAAGGTGGTACGCCCGCTGTCGTGCCCAATCGACCGCTATTATTTCGACGCCACCCCCCTCTCCTCCCGGTGCAACCCCATGGCCTACATGAAGATGGTCAAGGGCGACACGGGCGGCTTCCTTCAGTCTGTCGAAATCTGCGCCAGTGTGCTGACACGCTTTCCGGGCATATGCCGCTACAGGTGTGCGATACATTTGTGTCCAACCCAGGGGCATGTTCTCACTGGCCGTGGTGTTTATTTCGCGCCAAAGCAAGATCTCATGTTCCATGTAGGGACGTATCTGCTCGAGGGATGCTCGTGTCGCTACCTGGTCTAGGGTCATGTCTGGCGCTCGTTGCATTGGTCATGTTGGTGGTGCCTTGGATTGCCTTCGCTGTTTGACGTTTTTACGTGGAGTCCGCACACCGTTTACGAGCACGATGCATGTTTTCGCGAGGAGAAAAAAACACGCCTTACTTTTCTCATGCCGCGTGATATATGTGCAGCTAATTCAGACCAAGGCTACGGTAGGGGGGGTACCCCCATTTTCACTGGTGTGTTTGAGCCACTCGCGCGAGTAGCTCTGTACCCTACGGATGGAGATGGTTTAGGAACTTGGTTTGCCGCAGCTTAGATCACCTTTGCATTGCGGATTGATTTCGTCAATGTAGAACATAAAGAAAACGTAAGATTGCATAGGAACAAAGGGATTACTCGCGCGAGTGACCCCTAGCCACTGAAATAAAAGGCCCAAAAGGGGACCCCCCTACCGTAGCCTGGGTCTTCAAATGAATTTGACGTCCCGACACCACTAGCCCATTCTACACCAGCGCGTTGTAGGTGATCTACGGCTACAAACTCGTGCCAGGGATCGGTTTCCCGTAGTCAAGGGGTATCGCATGCGGCGCAGCGCAGTGCCTAGACGATGTGTCGACCCCTAATCTAGTTTAACTGTCTTTTCCGTTCGACGCACAGACCACACACGATACACTGTGTTCTATCAGCCGCAGCGTCACAGGTGTGTCGGAGGGTATACGCCCCAGTGAGAGACGTCTACAACGCTATCCTGCCTGGAAACGGCGCACCTGCACCACCGCTGGAGGAGTGGGGAGGGATTGAGTGCATCTGCAATTACAAGTTCTGTAGGTACGTCGATGAGCAACATGGGTTGTTATAAAGTACTGTGTTGACTCAAAACAAACCAATGCACATGCTTCCACAAGCCCATTAAAAACATTCAACATCTCAGTGCGAAGTGATGGTGTTGATTCCATAGGAACAGACAAGCATGCGACGAAGGAACGCCCCCCGGCACATTCTTGACCTGCGGAAACCATGGAGTGGGTATCTGATTATCAGGTGCGTTAGGTTCCTTGGTGCTGCGTTCTGCATAATAAACCGCGGTCAAAACGTGACATACTTATCCCTGCCGGCGATTTACCACAGCGTTAAGCCGTCGACTTGGGCAAGATAAATTTCGTCCAGAAGACCACGCATTCCGAGTACCCGCAGATCGCCCCAAAATAATGTTCATGATGTGAACGTTTGCTGATCCTGCGCGGATGATGGGCTTCGATACATGTGTTTTCCATCAGCCCGGAAGGAGGTGCGGAGGCTGTGGACAGGCTAGCAATCATTATCGTAAATATGATCGATATGCAACTGCTGTAACAATTAGCCAATACGCGATATCCCTCCGTAGTTCCAAATTTGCACGGTGTGACGTACCGTAGATACTACGAGCGTACCTAATCGTACCGCATGTCTCCTCTTTGTGTGCGGACCTTTAACCATATCCGCATGTCCTACTCCGTCTCCAGTGACCACCCATCCGCCGCTTCCCTCGCCTGCCTACAAGTTCCTTGCATGTCGAACCGAGTGACACCGATACTGCGTCCTCCAACGACGTGAGGTGCCCCTACGCAGGGACTGCGGTCGCTCCTGACCCCCCAGCGCCTTCATCTAGCCTCCGCACATCTCCCGTCACCCGAAGTACTCGCGGGCTTCTTGGTCTTCCAGCGTGCAAAGTGCAACCCGCGGCAGCGACAGCAGAGGAAGAGTGGACTATGCCCGAGCCACCGAAATTGGCCAGCAACGGATCTTTTCCTCCGCCCGATCTCGGCGAACTACCATCGGAGTATGCGGATTATAGTTGTGACGGAAGAGAAGTGCAGCCCGATGTTGGGGCCGGAGTCACTCTTCGGACGTTTTCTGAGCAAGCTAGGTTTTGTGGCGGCACCGGCGGAGGTCATAACGGGGGAGAGTTGTGCGTTGGAGATCAGACTCCTGCATTGGAATCGATAAGTGAGAGGATAGACGTCACCGTGTAGAGGCTCAACCGCTCCGAGGGTGCCGAGGAAGGCTCGCGCAGATCGCACCCTGTCAATGAAACCGCGTTTGACGGGACAATATCCTCGTTGATGTTTGTCGGAAACAGCGCCAGGCTTAACCGCGGGTTTGGAGTGGTTCGGTCGCCTTATAGCGCAGACGATCTTGCTGCGGCCGATTGTAACAATGGGAGAGGTATCGGGTTGATCGGAAGCGGACAGGAGGGTACTGATGATATCTGCTTGACACAGGGAGATTTCATGGATGCGGCGGAGGTACTGATTAGCTGTGGCTGCCCCGACGAGCGGCTAGGGGGGGAAACGGGTGTTTGTTTTGTATGACAACGGTGTGGTTCTTGGTACAAGTGTATGAGCCACTGCTGTGTTGCCTGTTAGAGTCAACAGTAGGCCATGGCAAGTACCAGGCTCACGGTGGTACTGCTGTATAGCGTGAAGTAAGATTTTGATTGTTGAACAGGAAATACTAACCAACGTTTTGCGAGGCTGTTTAGCTGTCCTTTTTAGCCTTCGCCGGCGAGACAAGCTGCGCCCGATCATTGGACGCTACTTGCAGACAATTAGCACACATGTGCTTATGAAAAACTACCGGCAGCTGTCACGGAGCGATTACGGGTTGTACGTGGGATGACGATGACATAGTGGTTCCTGGCCATGGGACACCCATGAGATGCCCGTGGCTTGCACATTACGTAGGGGTGGTTGCCCATGGGTTGCCATGGGTGTACCACGGGTGGACCGTAGGTTACCGATGAGATGCTCACGGGTTGCCCATGGCATAATGGTGATAGCGGATGGGTCACCCATGCGTTGCCCGTGGGTTGGCCGTTGTGAGACACCTTGAGTTTACATGGGGGTTCACCGGCGGGTTGCCCATGGTTGCCCACGCCTTGCCCATGGACTGGCCATGGGTTGGCCATGGGCTGCCCGTGAATCGTCCACAGGTTGCTCAAGGTTGTCTGTCGTGGAACCCCATATGTTTCCCATGGAAACCGCCGAAGGGGTATCCCATGGCTTCCCAACCCCGTGAGTTGTCCATGGGTATGGGCTGCCCATGGGTTCACATGAGTTTCCCCGAAGCTGCCCATCGCGAAACCCTAAGAGCTTTCAATGGAAACCATCCACGAGGTGCCCGCGGGTTCCTCCGTAGCTAGCCCATCGTTGCCCATGGATTTATCATGGGTCGCCCATGGATTGCTCGTGGTGTGCCAATGAGTTGCCCGTGGGTCGCCCATGGGTTGTTCTTTGTTGAATCTCATGAATTTCTTGTGGAAAACGCCAATGAGATGCCCACCGGTTTCCCCAAGGTTTGCCCCTTCGTTGCCCACGGGTTTCTCGTGGGGTACCCATGAATTGCCCATGAGGTTCACATGGGCTGCGCATGGCTTCCCCATGGGTTGCCCATGCATTGTCCGCGGAGACGTCTCTTGGCGAAGCCATGTGAGAAGCCATAAACCAGCTAGCAATTATGTCAGATGCTATCGATCGGCAGGCGAGGGCTATACGCCCAGTGTACTAGACACCGTACCTCGGTTGCTTCCGAGGCACCGACTTTGGTCTGCGTTCGAGTTTCTTGATGCCGTCGTGGTGAGCGCAGTATGCCCCGCCCCGTCCGGTAATTGATTTACTCCTCTCGAGAGACGTTTGTAGTGATGGTTGTTGCCGATATTATGATGGACGACGGAGAGGTTCTTCTACAATATACATAGACTAATGACGTTTCAGAAAGTTTCCTATACACTTCACGATTTTTATTGTCTCGTACTTTGTTATAGCTGGCCTATACACTATGTAGTACATTGGTGGGTTAATGCATGTGCCAGCGTTGACGTAGGTTAGATGCGCCGGCAAAAACAAACAGCGGGCGGTGCCAGCACATCGTTGCCGAGTAAATCGATTCAAGTTTGACAGTGACTAAAACCGGATTCCCCCGTTTCTTATCCTGCTTCACCTGTCGATTCAACAACATAATTGCTTCCGGTTTAGCGGACAAAACGATGTAAATTAGGGTATTTTTATTTTATTGTGGGCACTGTTTTTTCGTTGTGTTTCATTGATTTTCTCTCCGTTTGGGCGTCATCCGGGCGTTCTTCCATTGCCCATTGGCTACCAATGTCAAGTCCTGAACATGTTTATATCGCTTTGGACCGGTTCGGGGTGCGACGAGGGGTAAGCTACTGATTAGGAATTTTACGAGACAGACAGAACAGACGGACAGACGCGGAAAGCATAGCGGTTTTGACACCGCAACTTGCATTGGGAAAATTTTGCTATCTGGTATTCAAGTATGGAGATCCTTACCCGACATTTATCCATATTTCGTGCCAACATTCGGTGCTCATGCTGTGTCAGAAATGAATGGCAGGCAAGTGATGCCGTCTGCGAAAGAACGTCGACGTGGGAGGTTGCTGCAGTTTCAGTGATGAATGACAGACTTGGCTCGCGCTTCGGACCTAGCAAATGCGTATGGTTTGGATATAAACTCTTCGAGTTCGGAAAATAAACGATGCAACATATGGTGACAGATACCCGAACAGGGACCGGCGACATGGTTTTCCGAAAGGCAAAGCGAAACATACATAAAGACAGAGTGTGAACAGTCCTCCCTACTACGCTTCAACGCAGCTGTGTGTGGAGTCTTTTCCTTGCATCTCAACCGTGCATTCAAGTAGCCAGGATACGTGAGCAACGGACAAGTCACCTGTCAAATACCACCCCAATTATTGCGGGCACCCACGGTAAAATAATCGCTTGTGTAGACCGCGGCGCAGCAATCAGAATGGTGTTAATCAGACGATCATTTGAGTTGAACAAGGCGGTGTGTGGAGTATATGTGCTGGTCGAGACCGGTAGGGCTTTTCTCTCTTTGATAAAAACGGGAGAATCAGGGTGGATGTTTCTGCACGAGGTTTTCCTGTTGCAGGCTGGAGCCAACTGATTGTGGCATACTTGCTGTGCTCGGCCCTGCATTCCTGTACAGGGATGTACATGTGTATTCTGCTTGGTACGTGATGGCCTGATGCCGGAGGTATGGGTCGGGCGACTTCATCTGTGATATTTTTAAGCCACCTACGGTGGCTGCAGTAGGGTTTTGGCAGCGAAAAACACCTACCAGGCACAGTGAGGCATATGGTCAAGCTCAAGATAGAACCACCAATCCATAGCTGACCGCTTTCTCACAATTGCGCATCTATGGAGCTGTGCCGATGTCTGTGGCCGTTGCGATTACCTGTACGACCCACAACAGCTGTATACTAGTTTTACTTTCTGCAACAAATCTTGGTTACATCTCCCTCAATCAAGACGAGAACATGACGACTGCAATCGGCGACAACTGACGTTGGAGCGTAGACACGCCGTTGAACCCGTATGAATAGCAAGTTGTCATTCCTTACTCCAAACACTGTTTCATGGGCGTACCATATACTGTAGAGGTGTGCGTGCGATCGAGCTGACTCCCTCACATACATGAAGTAAGATCCAAACCGGCTTAATCAAATGGTATACATATATTTACCCCGCCCAACTGCAACCGAACCCTTGGCCGGTAACCACGGAAAATTCATCCCCCCCCTTAGGTTCCCCATCCACTCCCCTGTGCCTAGTTTTCGGTGCGCTGTCTGGTAACACGTAGAAGCACCGTTTCAACGAAAGCAAGCGCTTCATAGCGTAGATTCGGCGACGTGCATAGTACGTTACGAAGGAAGAAAGGTAACACCGTCAACTTACAATCAGGAACCCTCGAGCGTATCATTACCCGCGGTGCGCCCATGGAACATGCTCCCGTCAAGCTGAACGCGACAACTTTCTAGCATCCTACACACAAACCGGCGTGTTACACGCCATGTTATTAACATTAACAGGATTCATATCGTCAGCTTTTCCCCCGGCACCTCATAAACACCAGTCCGCGGCCGCACCGGACGGTTTCACTGGCAAACATAGCAGCGTGGTGACTAATGGGCCCCCCCAAGTTACTTCATATTTTTACGGCACGCCTTCCCTTATTTCCTCAAAAAGCGAATATATTCGCATTGCGACTACTACCCCTCTATTCTTCGATTCTGGCGTTTGCTCCTGCACCTGACACACGGCGCATACTACTTCGCTCTCGCAACCTCTAAAGCTGCCAGCAAATTGCTGTGTTTATCTTGTTAAAGCCGATTATATTGCGGCCGTTAGTCCGACGTTCTTCGCCCCCGGGAACACGGATCGTGTACTTTGTCGATGCTTATGCGAGAGACGTAGAAGGTTGGGGCACTCTGTTGGTGACCCGCGGCGAAATGGCGACTGTCTCCTGTGCTCCCAATGACGCCGCTGTCACGTCCAAGAGGTTGGTGAGTTTCTCCTGAGACCGGCCGTAGGCCTAGTGAGGTCGGACCTAGGGGCAGTGGGGGCAGGAGTGGTGGGAGCTCTTGAGCGCGTGAAACCAGAATTGGTTAGTTAGTTAGTTATACAGCTCTATCCACTAGACCACCAAGTTACGTGGCTTTGTGGTTTGGTGGATAGTGCTATATAACTAACAGAGATTGGGTCGTGGGTTCGGTTCCAACCGACTTCATGTTTTGCATTTTTCAACCGTGCGCGCTGGACGACAGTATGAAAGTTATGATAGTGTATTCCTAGAACGTTGTGCGGTGGCGAGGGGTGAGATGCCTCGGAATTGGTTAAATATTGGTGGGATTCAACGACCCCGAAAACGCATTTTTTTTATTTAAATTTAGCACCATTCACTAGTAAACCACTAAGTCAACGGCGTTGACTTAGTGGTCTGGTGGATGGCGCCATACAAACAACAGAAGCAAAGTCCATGCTGTTGGCGTCGGCCATTAAAGATCTGAACATCGAGCAAAGGATGGAGAATATGGTGAGTGGGTACCATGGGAGACAATGCAAATATCAAGGATGTCCCGTCAGCCTACCCCGACCGACGAACGAGGGGAGGTCGTGCGGGGTGACGTCCTGTGGCGGCAGTTAGCGTTGTTGAACAACGACCATCAGTACAGTTTGAACGTCAGCCATTGAGCGTATTCCTACGCCGCCCCTTGTTACGCCGTCATCAGTTGAAGCACAAATCTCGGACGCCACCATCCACAGCAGATGAGTAAACACCGACGTTACACTGCAACGAAACTGCGGGACTTCGTGTACGGTACTAGGATGGTTCAACCACTGGAATAAAGACGATGCGTCCAGTGGCAACGCGAAGGGAGCCTGCTGTATTACCTGCGCCGCCTGCCCCGTGTTTCTGGTGTACCAAATATACTGCGGGTCGCCTAATCGCTGCATGCGCTTGTTTATGCCTACGAAACGAACAACCCCTTACCCGGTTACATCATTCCGTCACTGAACCTTTTATCTCAAGTAAGCATGATTTTTAACACACTGTGGGCCTGTCGCTATACCTGAAGAACAAGTGGTCACAGATAAGGCTCATCCCGCCCCACTCTTCCATCGGCGGTGCCGGCGTGCCATCCCAAGGTACGATCGAGGTATAGGTGTATTTCACCGGGTCGTATACACTCCTACACTTGCTCAAGGCTGCGGCAGTCACCTCGGCGTGTGTCAGGTACGGTCGATGTGCCGGGCGGCAAACAATCGCAACGGGGCCAGGTGCTACGGCGTCTTCGGAGTACCGCGCCGCACGGAAACCACGTGGTAACGGGGAGGAAAGGAATCCGTTTGAGGAGCAATGAGGACAACATATCACCACCGTAGAGAATCTGCCGTGAGCTGCTGGCGTGACGTCTCCTGTCGGCAGACCACGAAAACCCGATGCTGTACTGTAGATTACAGCCAATACTGGTGATGTAAAGCTTTCATGGGAAAGCTGTCTGCTTAACCGGTGTTAGGGCGTCGCAAGAGAACGTGCGAAAGATAACGCGCGACGCGAGAAATAACAACAAGACACTTATTGCGACCTCCAAGCCAGGCCGCCGGCCAAGCCAAGGCAGCCGTGATTCAAACAGACATATCATTGCAACAACCGGGATCCGGAGACATCTCCCATGCAGCGGCAAGACCAACTGAGGCATAGCGATCGGCTAGATAGCAACATCTCGCAAACCTGTCGCGGCATATCCCGGGAAAGCGCATCAGCAACCCGGCGCAGACTTTCATGGCCTCGAAGGACCTGCGCATCTCGCCCTATACCGACCGCCTTCATATAACCCATCATACTGACCAAGCAGAAAGTAGCCGGGTCAACCGATCACAAATCAACCAAATATTGCTGCCAAGCGCTGTGAGTGTGACACATGCTGTCGTTCCTTGCTTTGTGTCTGCCAAGATGCTCGATACCGAAGGAAGCGTGAGGTACGTCGTGTCGTCACCAACTGTGTTTTCGCATTCAACGTCAACTCAAACGAACTTTGTAGATCGCAGAGTCCCGGGGTGTTCCGCTCATCCATAGCAGACGAACCGGCCGAACCCTGAACACGTGCCTGGCCTATGTAGCGGGAGAGATCACATATAGCAACAGAGAGAGGGGCGGTACGTATAAGAGATCTTAGGTATGCTCGTGGAGCAGCGCTGGTCAGTTCCTGGCTCACTGGGACTTATGTCTATTGGCATGTGCTTACCACAGAGGTTACCGATCTCCAGCCAGTCAAACATACCCCACGATGCAGCTTTCCACGCTTCCCTTTCTGCAGTGTGCACTATCATAATGGTATATCCACAAAAGGAGAGGGGGGTCAACACGTTATGACCGACGTGAATCGAGCGTTCTTACCACTCTGTAGGATAAGTCCACGAAAAATACTCGGTCTCAGTATAGGCGACCTGCGTATATACAACGGCGAACCCAGGAAAGAACTTGCACGCCGGCAACGAGGCCACGGAAGCCATCTCGTAGAGGCGTAGCAACCACCACCTCCAAACCAACAACGCACGGAAAGGGGCGCGTCGGGTGTTGTGCGGCCAGCCTCTTCTTTCCAACCGTCACAGACAGTGCATAATAGCAGCCGCAACCACCAGCCCCAGTGCTCGTAGTTATATTTTTAGGTCTCGGCCGCACCCACGTCTCGAAACCTTCTAAGAAACTCGCTAATTCCGGCAGTACTTCCTTAATGCAGGTATCCATCGCCGTTCCGGCAGGCAAGGGGTCCCGGCTACTCCGTCTCTTCACCGACTCGTTGACAACGCCACCCAAGCAACCTCATCGATGCCCCGAAGCGGCCTCCCTCCCAGTGTGCCGCTCCTTCCAGCTCCCCGCAGTGTCCTTGCTGTTGAAACTCGCCCGGTTCTATCTCGCTATCGTGCGACCTCCCGCCCTCTCATGCGATGTTCTTGCAGCCGCTCGCGCTAAAGATGCCCTCCACGAACGCCTTTTGCATGGACTGCCCTGCTAAGAAATAGAAGTTGCAGAAGTCTCTCTCGTGCACGAACGATCTGACCTGCGGTGCCACGAGGATAGTGAAGGGATGGTCACAACAGCAGGACAACAGCAGGACGACAGCAGGGTAATTGATCAATAGATCTCCAAAATACCCGGTTGCACCTGGTGCTCGTGGCAGTTTTTATCGTGTTAATGGGAGGTAGGGAGGTGGATGGGAAATCGTATCGCAGTTGCAGGCACATGTGATACCTACGTGGTATGACCGCATTAAAATCTGCGAGATAGCCAACATCGAAACACAATTTGGGGGTGGAGGGGGGGGGTTGGTCGTCAAAACAAGGTGAACTAAAACATCACCACTGCTGTGTCGGAAGCGATGGCGGCAAAAATTGTATATCCTTCGCTAGTATTTATAAAAATCAAGGCCACGGGGGGGCCCAAGCGCCCCCTGGTCCCCGGTTTTCCAGTGACTCTAGTCTCTAGATGTTTTATCGGGACACTGAAAGTGGCTATGTTAACACGCTGCGTTTAGAACTTCGGTTGGTTCATGATTTAGGGTTAGGGTACATAGTGCCCAAGAGTATTTCATCCACAGATGTTGTGAGTCTCTTCAGATTGGTTTCCCGCAGGTTCTCAGCAGAGGTCCACACCCCGACGTTGAGGCGTTGCAGTGATCAAAATTTGGGATACACTAAACGAGCCAAACACGATCCCCAGCTGAACGTGTGCACTTCACTAGCGGGCAGTTACAGCTCACACAAGCAACCACGGCCCGCGAAATTGAGGGACGCTCCTGTTGGGGTGTATGGCGACGACGGGTGCGCCAGACAGCAGTCGTAGGCAGCCAGATGCTACTCACGAGATGCTTTCGTAATTTCGAACTTGCGAGCAAGCAACACCAAAAGCTCCAGCAATCGCTGAAACACGTATATTCACGCGCGGGGGCCTAATACGATGGGTAAGTCACCGATGAAAAAAATGTTTTCACCAAACGTTTGCTGCTCGCCAGGCGGATGGTATAACTCTTCTCGAGTCGTACCATAATCGCCTGCGGCAAACAAGACTTCATTCGCGTGAGGGTTAGGAAGTTGTGGAGTCCAAAAAAGGGGGTGAAACACCTGAAATGCTCTGTATTATTGGCTATTTGCAGCATTTTTTCTAAACTTTCGAAATAAGGATCCTGTTTGCAGATGCCATACTCTATGCTCAAGTAGTTTTATATGTACACGAAATGCCTCCATACGAGCTCTTACTCAACGGATTTCTGAGGGACCCCCCGCGACCTTAACGGCGGCCCGATGTATGAAGTCATGACGTCGATGTGACCATCTGAAGTGTGGCTGTTGCAGTGATCCCAACTACATCGCGACTGGAGACTTTAACCTGGGGCTGGCATAGTCCGGCCGGTGTATACGAATCGGGATCTATCGAGATCGTTACTTGGACCATGATATGTAACTACAAATCTCACATGTCACCCATGGTTCACATCGAAACACACCGAACGATCAGGCAAGCAAGCAATTGAGGCCCTCGTCTCACCTTGAGGATACGGTTGTAATGCCCTGGGATACCCTTTACCTTAGCTCCAACGCCCGAAAGATCACAACCGTTGTGGATAAACCTGGTCTCGTCTCCATGCACGAGTAGCATGTTCTCAATACCCTGTGCCCGACAAATATATTGGCGATAACCCGTCGTTGCATCGGTCCACCGTCCGTCGCCTGGCCAGCACGCTCGGTGGCAAAAGGGAAGGAGCGGCACGGGTTGAGATTTCGTTCTACAGAAGCTAAGCACATTGACGGCTACGCCAATTCTGCACTCGCCTGATCTCCCAGAAGTCTCTGCAGGAAGCGTGACGGGGTAGGTACTGCTTCATGAAATGAGGTGAAAAGTTCGCACGCGATGACTGAGGTGTCAACATATCGGTAGGGACATAAACACACGTGCTGGGAGGGTATCATCAGATAAGGATGCCCATCCATGAACCAATATGTCATTCAAGGCGAAAAGGGAAGATGATTGATTGAACCATTCGCACCCATCGATGTTACTTCAGCCCGCAATCCACTAGTTAAAACACAAACACCGACTTGTTGAGTGTCCACTCCGGCCTGTCACTCGATCGATTGATCGATCGATCCCGACCTATTCTGGTTTCCCGTATGCTGGTTTGTACCATTCATTGTAGCACATCAGAGCGCACCACAATCACGAGGAGATGAGACGCTCAAGATAACGCACTGCTACCAAATATCTCAATCCAGTAGACGGCATTCGATGGCAGCCTTCATGCTATGACTGCAATACAGTTAAATGAAATTTAGTTCCCATTCAGTTCGTACTTTTTTTTAGTCCTATGTATTTAGTCCAGATAGTTACTATGTCGGTGGTGCAAGTTTCCCTATAACTTAACCGTGGTTTTCCTTTCTGAAGTGGCGTTACCGGTTCGTGTTTCCATGCCTAAAGGCATGCCTGGCACCAAGTATAACCCCGACAGCGTGCGCAATAACAATTGTGCCGCTAAGTCGACGTTGCCATGTTAATGTCAATCATGGCGGCGCTGGCGACATAGCTTATCGAGTGCCAATACCACGAGCGCGAGCTCGCAAACGTGTCGCAAAAACAAACATACCAGGTATGCAACATCTCCTCTAAGGCGAGACACAGGCAACACAACTACTGGTACGAAAACCCACCGCCACGTCCGACATCAACCGTGCACATGACGGGCGCTTCATCAACAGCTATCAACCCCATCGCCCCTCGTCAAGACAGGATTGTCACAAGATCGACGCCCATTCGCCACGTCAGGCACATATGCACGAAGCAGAGATTTCGTCACCTGGCATTTTCGACGGTGTCTTCGTCGAAGCATTCCGCGAGGGAATCGAACGCTCGCTTCAAGTACCGCGTCACCTTGAACGCCGAGGCAAACGTGTAGATATTAGACTTGAGGTTGTTTTGTCCAAGCAATATCGTGGCACCGCTCACGGATGCTTTCGGGGGGCAGGGGCGCTGATTATCACGCATTACCGTGTTTTTGAGACCATGGCCTCTCGGCTGCCGGGAAGAAACACGCCGGGTTTTCATTGATCAAGCAGATGTCACCTGTATCTGCGCGAAGCGCGGTGTGTTGGTCGGAGAGTCGCATGAAGGGTAGGGTTCATCGTGCCAAGAACCGCATGTGAGATGGACTTCGGCACCTTGTGCGCACTTTCTTGAATACAGATGGCAGCTCCGAATGCGCCCTGGAGGGGTGGAGATATTATCTCCTCACTCTTTACCGATATGACCCGCGAGCCATTTACCAGCTGGACAAGACTGACCGGATGGGGGAACGCAGGCGTACGTATCAGCGGCAGCTGTCGCCTTCTTATCAAGCAGGATATAACTCACAAACTGCGAAGAGAGACCTTGTTCGAGCGCTCCAAGGGCAATCACGCACCAAAACATGCACTTGGAAGGATACTGCGTCCAATTTTGAGGCTCCAACATCCGTTTCCAATCCTCCTCTTAGTGCTGCCGTCGGAACTTGGAGTACTCTCCCCTCGAAAGGTCGCCTGCTCCGGCACGAAATATTCCTTGATGTTGTTGCGGGGTGTAAGCAAGCACAAGGTTGACCATGGCTTGTCGAACTGGTCCGCGAACGAAAAGCATTGATTGGTTTGTCGTGTTGCAAGGAAAGCCAGTACCCCATGCACAATGAATGGGTCGTTGTCGTCTTTCGTTGGTGACGCCGTTGTACGTCAACGTAACATTTTGATGCCTTATTTTTTTAGCTATTTTTTGTCGCTCCAATATTCTACTCCCCCACGCCGTTCTTCCAGCAGCTGTAGTAGTCTCGCCGGTAACGTAAATATGTCCGAATCGAACAATCCTAAATGATGCTGACCAGGAGGAAAACCTCAAGCAGCCTCAAAGTAACTCCTTCGTGCGCGGTTAATGTCTGCGCTGCTTGTGTTGGGCTCGCTACAGGAAGGGTGCCTACGCACGCGAACTAGTCTCTCAAACAAACATTCTCCTGCGTCCCGATAGACCCGTCGGCGGAGACGCCCTCAACCAACACCTGCGGTTGCAATGGGCAACAACGTGGCAGATGGGGTCGCGATATATTCGTAACTGAATGGCCTTGGGCGAGTGGTTCCACGGTAGCCCCCCCAGCATTTTCTTTCACGAAATCGCCGGTTTTGAAACCAGCCCCCGGCCGTATCTACTGAAATACGGTGCGGTGCCCTTGCCATCCCGACGGTCATCGTTCGATAGTCCTTTGCAAACAAGAAAACATACGAAGTATGAAGATAACGTTTTCATACCGCTCTTCCTCGTGCCGAGAAGTGGTGAAACCTGTCGTTGAAGAAAATCGCTGGTCTGGGGGCGTTAATTTTGCCGGATCCTGACCTGACTCCACGGACACCAACAGAAGTTGGGCAATAAAGTGCACCTCGTTTATCTCGATGTGTCCTGGAATCAAACTGCAGCCTCTGTACCGCACTTGCGTCGTACGTCTGGCGTGGCCGAGGAGTTGGCGACAAACACGCCTCAACACCGACACACCCCGCGCTCAGCGTGTGACTAAGCTCGCCACCCTGATCGTTAGCACGTGACTACTATACCACTATTCTTCCTGCCGTTACGTTTAACTGCGTCGGGGAAGTGCATCGTTTGCAGTGGCTTGCTTGTGGGTAAGTTTTGTTGCCGTGTGACATGTGTCGCGCGTGTTTCCATCTAACGGGTTCTGCTAATTTCGGGCGGCCACTACGATGATCTGGGAATGCTACCGAAAACATTTCTGGCGTGTGTATTAATGGAGTCGCAAAATCTCCAAGCAACTATTCCCGGTTGGTGTCGATTAACTCAACTTAACTGGTTATGGCTTATGGTCTGCAGAAAGCGAGAAAGCCACACAGATCAACTCCACACCTCTTGAGAGAGGTTGAGTCGCACGAGTCCGATACGCTCTGCCCGCGTTATGTCGCCCCCATGTCCCCGCCTGACGAAAATTGAGGGGATCCAACAGACCGTTTGTTGCCAATAGATTTCCACTGTCGGAAGGTCGTTCTTGTCTCCGTTTTCGACTTGGTTGCCTGATTCTTGCAGCGGCGGCAGTGCGGGTCGCCTGTTTCGGCGCAGAAGCTGTCCGGTACCACCAGTACGCCAGCGGTGAGGAGCAAAGCACGGCGACAGAGAACGGGTGAACACGAGAGGCGGAGTAGCTGAGACAAGAACCAATCAACGCGACGACCACGGATCAGTCGTGACGACAAGTCTACATCGCCCCTCATCGAGTCTACGGATAGGATAATCGAGTGGCGGTAAGAGGGGCCCGATGACAGGTTTAAGGGTTCACACTGTATAGAAGGCAATCTTCACGTCGGGGTACATCGAATCTGTTGTCTGCCGCAGTCGGTAGGAAACCCCAATGATGTTTTTGGCGTTGTCAATTGTAGGCGTTTTCTGATTGCCGCCAACACCGTTAGCAGCACGAATGCTACGGCGGTAGAGGTACACTATTTGTGATTGTTCTGAGGCTCCTGACCTATAGAGGGGAGCTCTTTTCTTATATTATTTTATTCCCCAGCCAAAAACTGATTAAGAGGAAAAATGAAAAGAGTAACCGATGAACAACCCCGTGGCCTGGATATTTCAAAAACAAATTTGCGACAAAATAACGAAATTCCGACGATTTGGGGTTAAGGAGCACCCTCATTCGGAAACCAAAAAAAGCCAGAAAATGGTATACCTTAATAACGCTATCGTTGCACGCGTCAAACGAAATGTTCAGTTAGAGAGGGGCATAACAGCTGCACGACTCCACGCATACGCGACCGGCCCTCTCACAAAAGAACACCACCAGAAACCTAGCCTACGATATTCGGGCCGAGGGGGAGGGGAATGGCAAATGTTGCACTAAAGTCAGCGTGTAAGACGCACCCGTTCTCGATTAAGAGTGTAGGCTAACCGCAATATCTCGGTTTCTTACCAGAAGGCCAGTGGTACAAAACACAAATACGGAAAACGAAAGGACCGCTGTGCGAACCACATATGGGCGAAAATAGGCAGTCGCGCAGATGATACTGCAACTGTAAATCGGATGAAGGATTGGCGAAGTGTTTTCGCTTCCGGGGTTTTAAGGAGTCCTCGAGAGCAACAACGTTTACCAATAAAACTCCCGACCTCCCGCTGTGTACAGAGTATAGTGTAGACTATAGTGTAAAGTGCAGGACACCCGATCAGAAGCAGACATACTGACCCCGGCTGGGTTTCTTATTTTGGGGAGAGGACGTTCTGCACTGTCTCGTTTTGTTTTGTTTTATGTTTTGTCATTCATTCTGTCATCTTCACACTGTTTCTTTCTCCGTCTCCGTCCCTGGTTGTAAGTCAGATCCGGGGTCACTGAGCAGGCCTTCCCTTCCCCTCCCCACTACGGTGTGCGCCTTCGTTTTATCGCGAGCATAATTCGGTCAATTCAGTCCTTATTTTCCTCGTCGATTCGCATCGAATTGCGCCTATCCACGCCGCCGTCAATACGCGCTCTCAGCCTTTGATTCAATATATATATATACAAATGAACTCAACAGTCCGATCCACGGGGGATCCGAAGTCGAGAACCAACTTCATGAACAGTAGCATTCGAGGGTAACCGCTTCACCACCGAGGCGAAACAATAGTAACTGGAGTGTAACGGCTCCTGTGTATCTTTATGTCTCTGTATATCTCGACCAGCGTGTCGTGTTTCCCTGTTTCTTGTCCTGTGTCCTGTACTACTAGTATATTGCGAGTCGATTTTGATCAGTGCCGTCTGGAGCAGTCCGGAGCCCGCCACGCTTCCGGGCAACGGAAGTATCTTCTTCTTGATGCCAACATGTAACAAGTAGGGTATGTAGTATACCGGTGTAGCATACATGTATCAGCACGTCGATCGCTCCGATGGATCTAGCAGTGTTAACAGCATAGCCTCGGTATTCAGCTCAAAGTAGGTTGTGAGAGTGATGTTCGATGTCGTATTAGCGGACGCTATCTTCTTGCGGACAACTACGTACTACAAACTGTAAAATAAACTGTCGAGGCTTTCCACGAGAAAAGAGTGCTGATCCCCTCGCCCAGTACGCTTCAAGAAAGGAACGCTGCAAATCATATCCTCGACCGTTTGGCTTCTACAGTAAGACGTTACCTGCAACGTTCCCGATGTTTAATGGTGGCAAGCTACTATAATATAGTTACACGTTGAATATACAACGCGCCGGCAAGAAAGAGCCTGAACTCGTTGTTGTATTTAATAAAAATATTTCAAGGGCGTCAGCCGTGGGTTCGACCAATTTCGGGTCAATACTCATCTTTGCAAGCTGCGTTGTTGGTAATTGTAATATATTTGTGACCTAAACCTCCTAAAAATCCCCCCTCCCCCTCTTGCTCTCCCTTACTCAAACGCCCCACCAAATATCAAAATCCGCCACATTAATAAACACTTCACGCACAGGATATCACCTCCTTATCTTTAGAGAGCCATCCATGCCGCTGTGTTCCCCCCCCCCCCCGCCTCGAACGCCCCCTTCTTCCCCATCACCCGCACCTTCGCCTAGACCTAGCACCACACGTATAACAAACCCCTCACCTAAAGCCCTAACCCCCCCCCCCCCCCCGTCCCCACCCCCCACCCTCCCCCCCCAACCCATCCCAACCTCACCCCCTCGAACACTCCACCCTCTCTTTACTAACTGATTGTACGACTTACCCCAGGATATACATGATAAACTGATGTATTATTTCCAAAAATGTCACCCTCGAAATAATGTATAGTTTCCAGGCACATATTGAGCTGCCCCCCCCCCCCCCCCGCCCCCAATAATATACTGGTGCCGAAACCGTCAGATTTATCCCCTCGAAAGGATTTATAGCTTACATGCACAAATTGCCCCTTTCCCCCCCCCCCCCACCCCCCGCCCCCCTCCAAACCCGCTCGCTTTTGATCAAAACCAGGCCCCCGCTTTCCCTTCACAGCTGTCAGATTTTGTCCCCCTCAGAAACGGGTTTTATAGTTTCCGCGCACAGACTGACTAAAATCATCCTGTTGACCCTGATAGCTACACTGTAGCTGTAAGGGGAGTCGCCGACCTATATCCTTAATGAGGACACACAACTCGTAATACGCGCGATCGGAGTATCACACACAGCTTGCAAAGATGAGTTTCGACGAAATCTTCGATCTCACAGCTGGAGTGTATTTTAATTTTTATAATATACTATTTGGGTGAGTTTTTTCAGAACGGGAGGGGCCAAATTGTTATGAAAAATATTTCAAGGACGTCAGTCTTGAGTTCGACGAATTTCAGGCCAATACTCATATTTGCAAGCTGCGTTGTTGGTAATTGTAATATACTATATGAGTGGGTTTTTGTTAGGAGGGGTCCTATTTCTTGTTCACTATAATGGTTAGTGTTGATATTTTCACTTTAGGTGGGGAATTTTGAGCTATCTAGATCTAAAATACCAGGTAACATCTTTTTTATAAATTATTGCTGTAGTTTCCACCATACTTCTCTATCATATGTATGGTAGGCGGTTTATTTTGTTTTTCTCCCCCCCGGCTTTAATATCGGGAGGAGTACGAATACAGAATATTATTAGTTATCTTATATGTTACTCTTAATACAGCATTCGAGAATGAAAGTCGGCTACTACCTCCCCAATATATATATATTATAAAAATTAAAACACACTCCAGCTGTGAGATCGAATATTTTGTCGAAACTCATCTTTGCAAGCTGTGTGTGATACTCCGATCGCGCGTATTACGGGTTGTGTGTCCTCATTAAGGATATTGGTCGGCGACTCCCCTTGCAACTATAGTGTAGCAATCAGGGTCAACAGGGTGATGTTAGTCAGTCTGCGCGGAAACTATAAAACCCGTTTCTGAGGGGGACAAAATCTGACAGCTAGCTGTAGAAGGAAATGCATCAGTCTATCAAGTGAATACTGTTCGAATAACCGGCGAGGGGAGGGCGGAGTTTTTAAGGACGTGGGGGCCTGATTTTGATCAAAAGGGGGGCGGCAGGGGGGGCGGGGGAAAGGGACAGGTGGGGCGACTCAGTTTGGGCGTGGAAACTATAAATCCTTCTTGTGGGGGAGGGGGGGGGGGGATGTGGCGGGAGGGGGAGGGGGGAGGGCTTTAGGTCGCATAGATGTAGGGGTTTGCTATACGCGTGGTGCTAGGTCTAGGTGATGGTGCGGGTGGTGGGGAAGGAGGGGGCGTTGGGGGCGGGGGGGGGGGGGGATTGCCGCAGGGGCATGGACGGCTCTAAAAAGATAATGAGGCGACATCCAGGGAGTGGAAGTGTTTGTTACTCTGGCGGATTTCGTGATTGGGTGGGGAGTTTGAGCAAGAGAGAGCGAGGAATAAAAAAAAAAGGGGGGGGGGGGGGAGGAGGGCGGAGATGAGTTGGAGCTACGGCATGGATGGCTAGAAGGATAATGAGATAATATCAGTTGGCTGGTATAAAATAGATATATCGACGAATTTCGGGTCAGTACTCATTATGAACCTGCTTGCTGGTACTTGTACTAGACTATGTGGGTAGATTGTTATTGGGAGGGGTTCTATTCGTTATTATATTAAAAAAAATGTTTTTCTCCACTACTACAATGATTGTTGTTAGTATTTTTACTTTAGTTAAGTGGGCAATTTTGGAGTAATCTAACATCATACTTGTACTCGTATCAATTTCATAAATTTATTTCTGTAGTTTCCATTATATTGCTCTACCATATGTATGGTGGATGGTTTGCGGATGGATGGCTTGGTCAGGGTTGTTGCTACTTGTGGTTACGTGCATCAGAAAGTTTTCTTTTTTACCTGGGGGTGGTTTACATTTTTATTATGTTATTTTATTTTTCACCACGGCGGTGGCGGGTTTTGGTATATATCGGGAGTATGAAGACAGTGTGTGTGTGTGTTCTTCACATTAAACCGTTCTTCTACTCGTCGACATCCAGCACACCCAGCGTCCGTACTGATTCTTCACCCTAGAAAGATCAGCTCTACAGTAGTAGTGGTCTAATAGATACAAGTATATATCATGTTAAAGTTCCACCTTGAAAAAAATATAAAATAATATAATTAATAAAATAAAGTAAAATAAAATATACTGTCACTACTATAACATTTTACATGTAAAAGTTCCACCCTAAAAAAAACAAGAAACGAAAAAACCAAAAACAAAACAACAACAAACAAAAACAGAAACAAAAACAAAAACAAAAACAAAACAAGAGGAAGGAAACAAAACAAGAACAAATAAAGGATATTCGATTTACATCGGAACGGCATCTATCTACGCTATATCTACGCTTCTTTTTTTTTTTCTTTTTCATCCTCCGGCGGATGGGGAAAAATAAATATTTAGCTCACCACACACGTATGTACGTATGTTCATACGCGTCGTGTGTCGATTTATACAAGTCGGGGGGCAAAAATAAGAAAATAATAAATAATAATGAATAAAAAATACAACTCACCCATCATAGTCTAGAGGTCTATTTGTATTACAATTACCAACAACGCAGCTTGCCAAGATGAGTACATACATGGAGTAGTCTGTTGACCTGAAATTCGTCGAACTCACGGCTGACCGACGTCCTTAAATTTTTTTTAATAAAATATGCTGCGACGCAGAAAAAGAAATCACCAAAAAAATAAAAAAAAATAGTGGTCTACCAGGGTATATCGCACACACCTTGAACAGAACCTGTAACACTGACTCTGCTTGACTGCGTGCTTCGCTCGCAGGCCATCAACCACTAATACGAACTGGGCAAGGTGTGTCTCAAGGCTATCCAATTGTTACGTACAATTAACCCGCGTTGATCTGATTGGCACGACGGGCAGTATCTTCTTCCTTACTTGCAAAACACCACACGCATTTTCTCGTGCCTCGATAATACCAGGGCTTTTCACGGGTCGGGTCAAATCTCGCGGGTCGGGTCGGGTCGGGTCGGGTCAGCTGACCCGACCCGACCCGCGAGATTTTCGAGACGTCTTGACCCGACCCGACCCGACCCGCGAGATTTTCGAGACGTCTTGACCCGACCCGACCCGACCCGCGAGATTTTGAAATCGTCCTGACCCGACCCGACCCGACCCGCGACAATCCGGGTGACCCGCGAGATTCGGGTCGTCTGGCGGGTCACGTTAACTTGACCCGTGACATTTCTCACGGGTCAAAGTCAAAAAGTCACGGGTCAAAGCATGTATACCTCGGTCAGTTGGTTGGTCCTTGGTCCCTCTTATTTTTTCCAGTATTTCGTGTTCTCTGCGTTTTTTACCGGCGTTGTTTGCAGCTGATGATTGTGTCATGTGGCGTGCGCGCGAGAAATAGGAAAGAAACCGCAACCCACATGCATGGACATGCCCGTACCGTTAGACCACCGGGTCGACCCGACGAGCGACCCGACGAGCGAGCTAGGTATAAGTTACAAGTCAAGTGCAGTCTCCGGCCCCGGCAAGCAGCCTAGCTGAGCCGCCTCCGGCAGCAAGCCCACAACTGGGGCGGTGGATCTGTCAGCAGGGGCTGCGATCCGCGAGGATGCGTTGTCTGCTGCTGGTGCTTGCTGCTGCCAGGGTGCTGCTGCTGCTGCTGCTGCTGCTGTTGCTGCTGCTGCTGCTTCGACAACGGCTGCTCTTCTTGCTTTTTTACGTCACATTCCGTACTACTGGTATGATAATTCTCGAGCTAGCTACTACTACAGTACTACTACTGCTGTATCTATCTTCTATCTGTGCAGTCTCCAGCCCCGGCAAGCAGCCTAGCTGAGCCGCCTCCGGCAGCAAGCCCACAACTGGGGCGGTGGGTCTGTCAGCAGGGGCTTCGATCCGCGAGAATCCGGGGTCTGCTGCTGGTGCTTGCTGCTGCCAGTGCTGCGACTGCTGCTGCTGCTTCGACGACGACTGCCCTAAGGCTTCCTTGCCTTTTTATATTTTGGTCACATTTCGTACTGGTATGAACGTCATATTACTGCTGTTGTTACGGCTTCAGTAGGTACGGGATTCGCGTCACATTGCTGTATGCCTTGGTACGAGTAGCTAGGGGTACTGCGTGGTGATTGTTCTGCACGCTGTGATGACATATGATGGGAGCATCGGCACAAGGGAGGCAGGAAGCCGAAGTGTTTGTATTTTATTGGCGGACCCGCGGGCCCGACCCGCGGGGCGCCTGCACGGCATCAACGTGGCTCTCAGCTGTAAGTTTGAAAAAGGCGGATCCGCCGGCTAGATCCGCGGGTTTGACCCGCGGGTCAGCCCAAAACAACTCACGGGTCATTATGGCTTGACCCGCGAAGTGACCCGTATCTCGCGGGTCATGACCCGACCCGACCCGCGAGATTTTGCAACCCTCTTGACCCGACCCGACCCGACCCGCGAGATTTTGAAGCCTTTTGACCCGACCCGACCCGACCCGCGAGATTTTGAAAATCTCTTGACCCGACCCGACCCGACCCGTGAGATTTCAAAACGTAATGACCCGACCCGACCCGACCCGCGAGATTTTGGAACCCCCTTGACCCGACCCGCGGGTCGGGTCATGACCCGTGAAAAGCCCTGGATAATACATACGAGCTGGGCCGGGCAAGAAGCTGAAAAAAGCTTGATTTCGCTCTGCCCCGCTCAATTTTTCGAGTTCGGATCTGAAAATTTGAGACGTGATTCTTATCAAGCTTACAAAAACACTGAATGCTGATCAATTTTTTTTTTTTTTTTTTCGGAGCATTTTCCCTCGATTTCATGATTTCAGAATTCTTTTGACCCGCCGTAAGTCCGGAAGATTTTTTTTTTTTCGAGGTGATCAACATTGAGTGTGTTGGAAATATTGATACGAATCACGTGTCAAAATTTCAGGTCCGAACTCGAAAAACTGAGCGGGGCACCGCGAATTTGTGATTCACCTCTGCCGTGAGCAAAATTCCCACCATCGATTCGGTGGCGAATACGCCCTCCACTGTCCCAGTAATGTCATGTTTGCACTTGGAGAAGCTCGTGCAATGCGTGCGCATTGCATTTCAAGACGTTTGGGTTCAGCTGCAACAGGAATACACGGTGATAAAATCTGTTTTATTAGTATGATAGGTACTTTACTGCGCAGCAGGCTGGCTACATTCTTGTTTCACTCCACGAGAATAACTTCGGAATGACGCGTACGAATGCTCGCGCTGGTCATTTCTCGTACAAAAAACGCCCGGATCATTCCAAACAATACTCGTACGCTATCGCGAGCACTCCCTGTATGTAAGAACACCCCTATATGAACACGAGCAACCAGCAACGGGATCCTACCGCAACCTGCAAGTACTTGCATCTACCGGGCAGACGCCACTTCGACACCTTGGGAGAATTCATTCGTTTCATCAGACCCACCACGCACCATCACACAGCGATCAAATACAGTCAGTAAAACAGCGGTCTGCACAGGTGCTGCACAGCAGCAGTGGAGACTGCTGTAAAACAGCTGTCTGCACAGGTCCTGCACAGCAGCAGTGGAGACAGCTGTAAAACAGCGGTCTGCACTGCTGCTGCACAGCAGCAGTGGAGACTGCTGTAAAACAGCGGTCTGCACAGGTGCTGCACAGCAGCAGTGGAGACTGCTGTAAAACAGCGGTCTGCACAGGTGCTGCACAGCAGCAGTGGAGACTGCTGCATGTGTGCGCTGGTAAACAAACGTACAGGTCACGGAATACAACACTACAGCGGCAGCGCATGTGGTACAGCAACGTAAGGAGCGCTGCAACTCGTTGTTGAGCAGTTGTTCGGTATGCACGGGTGCGCATCATACTCGAGCAACCCCAACGGCATGCACCTGCGAGAACATGGTGTTGCTGGAAATCGGTGGTACGCTCGACAGCAATGTTACGTACACATCTCTGCAAAGCTCCACAACTTGAGGAATCTCAGTATCCATGCTTGAGGCTTCGTCGGCAAGAGTGCCCGGGTCGATCTTCGTGCCCTTGTGGCCTTGTTCCCAGCTCAATCTCCACCAACTGGAGCATCCCTCAGCCTCCTCCCGCGTGTCGAAAAGCCGTGATAATTGCCGCTGAGTTCGTTTCTTCTTGCTGTGCGTGTATTGCAGCGACAGCCGCCACTTCTTCCGGGTTTTGTCATGGATTACGGTAGGGACGGAGGTCCTCTTCCACTCTATCACGTCAGGCATGTGCGGCGTCGCGGCACAGCGCGCTGGCAAGAGAGCGTTGCCTTGCTGCTGCTGTTGTTGCTGCTGCTGTTTTGACCACCACTTGCAATTCCGCCGCATTTAAAAAAAAAAATCGGGCGGAAATGACGGTTTCACGCCGCTTTCACGCCGCATCATAGCGTGCTGTGATTGGTCAGTTTCCCTTCGTTTGTACAACCAACTCGTACAGGGCTTGTGGAGGGCTCTCTGTTGCAGCCCTGAGTTCAAGGATTTCAGCAGTCTTTTCGGTTTGGGAAACGAGTTAGGAGCAGCAGAGATATGCTTTTCTGAAGAAATGTTAGCTTCTTGCCCGGCCCAGCTCGTAGTACTCCGGAGTAGTACCTACCTGGTATACTATGCAAAAAACATTATCATCGTACTACCACTGCTACTACTACTGCTGTACGACAACAACAATAATAATAATAATAATAATAATACATACATACCAGGTACGAGGTACGACTAAAGGGAACTCGAAACCACGAGCTTTCTCTTTTATTTGTGCGTGATGCAAGCAATTAATGGCAGCCTTCCCTTTCCGATCTTCTTGCATCACATATCCTTCAGAACACCTACTAATACGTGCGAGGTATCTCGTATGATACTATTAAATACCTGGTCGTACTATTAATAATATTAATATTAATATTATCGCTTGTTTCGCTTCATTTTCTTCTTTTTTTTTTCCTCTTTTTTTTCATGGTCTAGCTTGTTGTTTTGTTGTTTTCTAGTACCCGGCACGCTAACACTTCATTCACTTGCTTTACCTTGATGAATTGCGACTCTTTGGTTTACTCTGTTTCACAGCAGTCTGTGACTACAGAATTTGTACGTATCTCTCTAGGTTGAAGAATCAGCACGGACACCGGGTGTACTTGATGGTCATCAGTCGCTGGGTAGAAAGAAAAGGCAGAAAAATGTGAAGATAAACACACAGAAGATACGAGAATTGCCTAGAAATCGACTAAAGGGTGTGCAATAATTGTTTTGCACACCAGCGTTGCAAATAGGGATTGCCGGGCTAATGTAAATATATTCGACGACGGTGGCAACTGGGAAGTTGCAGCACCAGCTTGACTCAGCGTGTCAGGCGAACATTTTGGGGAACAACCTAACCTCTTTCAAGGTAAGACCCCCGTGGCTGATAGGCGCTGGCATGGATCAAGGCGAGGACATGCCGGATGCTATCTTCGCTTCAGCCTCCGAGAAAAACTGGGAAAGCCTGGCTTCATCGGAGTCTGCGTCGCTATCATCAAACCCGCAATTGCCTCAAATCACACCGCATTTATCTTGTCGTGTTGGTGCTATACATACTCTACAAGTGCTGGATGCAGGAGACGATAGGCAGACGATGTCCCAACAGCAGCAGCAGTATCAACAACAGCAACAGCAACAACAACAACCACGGCAACAGCGTCAGTCGCATCGAGACACCTACAAGAGCTGTGATTTTTGCGCTAAGAGGAAAAGGCGCTGTGATGGCAAGCTTCCCCGCTGCAGGTACGAGGCTTTGTGCGTTTTTTGCATTGTGGGAAATTGGGACCCGGGGTACAATGCGACGAGAGCGGTCGTGTTAAACTCTATGGCAAAGCTTGTAGGGAGAGTCTTCAACAGAGTAGTGCAAGTACGACCGTGCTGTAGAGGTGTCGTACATCCATCGTCCATTGCGCTGTTGCACGTGAGTCACGTCGTCACGTCCAGTCCCATCAGCAGCCCGGGCTGTTTCGTGCGTTCGACCCTGTGAAATCGTCACTTCTCTTTCGGCACTTTTTCCCCCACAAGTCGCAACGGCCGGCCGACAAGGAGGTGTCACGTGTGTCACCAGTCCACTTTTTTTCGAAAAGGTTTCAATATGTACTGCTGTAGAACGACCGGTATGCACAACTGCGTCGAATTGCACATCCTGAGTTCCACAGCTGTTTGAACGTTGTCCCCCCCACCGAAGATGACATGCATGCGTGGAGGTGCACAGAATTATGTAGGCTGGCCGAGGCTGACCGCCTTTTATGTAGAACCACTGCTGTACTCGTATTTCAAATTTCAAATGCACCAACTGTGAGTCCGACTAGTTGAATGGTCGATGCTCCGTATTCGTAAAATCGTCCTGTTGTCCATCGTGATTTGGGTCACCGGCCTGTGTCCTCATGAGCATGTGAGGTCATAAACCCCGTAGCACACAGGATCGAAGTGTTACACTCGCCTAACGCCTGGTATGAATTTCGACGACTTCCTCGATCTCACACGATGTCACTTTTTTTTCTTGTAGTCTATACAAGTAAACGTGCTAAGATGATTGACGTGAAATGCCGAGGGTGCCGCAAGTTGAAAAAGGAAGAGGGTACTTGTACCGGTAAGGTAACACAGCTGTTCTGATACACGAGGGGGGAGATCGGGATGGCCCCGTCAGTCCCGACGAAACATCACACACCCTTGGGTCGGAACCTTTGTCTGAGTTCCTCCTATTGATAGGGCATCACGGACGCGACGGGTTGTTACTGTGTGTGTGTGTGTGTGTGTGTGTGTTCTTCACATTAAACCGTTCTTCTACTCGTCGACATCCAGCACACCCAGTGTCCGTACTGATTCCTCACCCTAGAAAGATCAGCTCTGTGGTCACAAGCTACGACACAGAGATAATGCATCGTAATGCATTCGACAACGCAATGTCATGCCCTAGTACTAGGTACGACAGGCACAACATACATACGTCAGCAACAGAAATACATTGGAAGAGAGAAATACGAAATAAACAAAAACAAAAACAAAAACAAAAAACAAAAACAAAATAAGAAAACAAGTAAAAACAACGATAAAAACACAACAAAAAATGAAACAAACAAAATGAAGGGGAAATCGAAGAAACAACCCAACCGGAAAGGAGAGCCAAAGCTCGGAAAAGAAACATACCAGGTAATAAAATGAAATAAAATAAAGTAAAGTAAAACCAAAATAAGATAATCCAAACACGAGCCAAAAACCTGGACATTTTACTACATGTACCTGGTACAAGTACTGTACTCGTATGATATGCTGCGCAGTAGCACCGCTGTTTTGTTGTGCGACCCTGTTATCTATTCCACCAATATTCAACAGGCACTAATCAAAGTCGCTGCTGCTCCCGATTGGAGACCCCATCCGCCGGAGGATAAAAAAAAAAAGATTGGAAACCGCTTCAAACGTTGGCGGCCAAAGTTTTTTTGATTGAGGCTTCACGCCGGCCCATGGATGGTAGGCTGCAGACTTATTGCGCTCCGCACCACGAAAATGCCTTGTTTCCATTGCAACCCTGGACCACACCAAGACGCCCCCCTTAACCGCCGTCCTTTCCTCTCCCTATATAACTATTTCGTATCCGCCCTCGCCATGCCGCCGCGCTTTGCTCTGTGCTGCTGATGGGTTGTTGCCACCAACAGCCTTTGCATCGAAAAAAAACAGGCGCACTGCCACTACCGCCAGAAACAGCCGACCAAGTCGCAGCTGAAGGCAGCAGCGGCTCCCAAACAGAAGGTCTCCAGCGGTGCCAAGCGGCCGGTTAGGCCGACCCAGCTCGGACCTGGCGGGGACATGGTTGCGACACCATACGGGCGGACGTCGGGTATATCGAGCGTGCTCTCTCTCAAGAGGTGTGGAGGCAACAAAAAATATTTGGGGAGCAGACCGGACCCTAAAAAGGACCGGTATCGCTCAGTTGGCTGATATTCCGCTACCTACCGAATCTGGGTGCCCGTCTCTTTACGTTGGTTGAACAGCAGTAGACACAGGTCAGCAGTAAAGCAACCCATACGACATTGCAGCTGTCAACAATGGTGACAGTCGCGTGAAACTATAAAACCCACAATTTTTTAATATAACCATAGGTCGGCAGTACGTAGCAGTAGGGTTGTGTCATTTTACACAGTAGTACCCATACGTCGGCAACAGCAGTAGTCGCGCGACAACACCTGAGCAAGCACTAGTCAGCTGGAGCAATTGTCACCCTACGATACAGCAGCAGTCACACGGCAATACAGCAGTGTCACCCTAAAATACAGCAGTAGTCGCACAATAATACAGCTGGAGCCACAGACGCCAGCACTACCGCCGCAAACTATTGCTACCACAGGTGTCGGCTTAGCCCGTCTCCGGCGACGGGCCTTGTGGGGATGCAGGAGAACGCCTTCTTGAACGACTATTTTGATTGCCTGGGTTTTCTTCCTCTCGCGAATGAAAGGTGAGCGGTGCAGTCTTGGGCCGTGCTCGGCATATTCTCCCCGCCTCTGCGGAAGGGATCGTTCTTCGGTACGGGTTGCACCTTTTATGGTGTGTCTTAACTTTTTTCGATCTTGTTGGAACGGTTGGAATGGAACGAGGCTGTTCGCTTTCGTTCGTTCGATCCCAACCTCGTTGTGTCCGATGTAAAACTGGGCAAGCGACCCGAACAGATCATAGCGCATCTGACGTTTGGGGCGGGACCGTGCAGCTCGAGTCTAGGGCAGAGGTACCGTCACGTGGGCAGCGATTGCTCCTGACACAGAACAACTTCACACGCAAATATATCTCAAGGCAAGCCTCACAGACGACGGTGCTAGCCGTCCAAGTAGCACCGTCGGGACAGATCTAGAAGTTGGGACATTGCCCTCGTGGCTCGACGAAGGCTACTGAAACTTCTACGAACATCGGTTCCACACTTTTGCCAGAATATATATCTTCAGAGCCTCGTTCGCAAATATATCTCAAGGCAAGCCTCACAGACGACGGTGCTAGCCGTCCAAGTAGCACCGTCGGGACAGATCTAGAAGTTGGGATATTGCCCTCGTGGCTCGACGAAGGCTACTGAAACTTCTACGAACATCGGTTCCACACTTTTGCCAGAATATATATCTTCAGAGCCTCGTTCGCAACCCAGTCCTTAGCCTCGTGAGCCTCCTGGTCAGGCCATGGCGGTATCGCGTGGCTCCTGCCGCTGCGGGAGAGCCCTACGGCGTCCACATACGCTCCACCCCGTGAGTCCTAGGTCATCCCATGTGCATAGGGTTCTCTCGTCGGCCTCAAGCCTAAACCAGTTCCAGCACCAATCAGTTGCTGTAAATCTCGTTCCAAGTGGGCCGTTCGGTTTTGCTGCACAAGAATAACTGTTTTGTGACATATTCTTCCACTTACAAAAATTACGGTCAGAGTGGGAACGTTACGAATCTGTTCGATTTGATAACCAATCAGCAATCAACAAGCAAAATTACTTGTCGTTCCATGTTCCAAGCGTTCCAATGCCTGTTGGGGGGAGTTGACACACCCTCAACCCATCAATGCTATATGTCACTGGCGGAGCTCCTCGACTCAGGAACTATCCAATAGATTTGAATCCGGCGGGTATATGACATGCGTTACTTTTCTAACCCATGGGATTGCGTATAGGGCTTGGCTTTGCTTTTTTTCGAGGTTTTTCACGAGTCATGAATCAGTCATGACCCGTCCCGCAATATATCGCGGTTCGAGTCGGGTGGGGGGGCGGGGCAGATCCGATCGGGCCGGGTAGGGTCGGGTCGGGTCGGGTCGGGTCGGGTCGGGTCGGGTCAGGAGCTTTTCAGATCTCGCGGGTCACCCACCCTCACCCGATCCGCCCCGCGAGAAATTACCTGACACCCGAATAGCCATGATATTTTTCTCCAAAGCCGGTTGTTGGGTGAGGTAAGGAGCTGTTGATGTGATAAGCCCCAGAAAGAGTAGGTGCTACCCCTACCACCCGTACCGGCGTAGCACTCGACAAAGCCAAAGGCCACCTTCGCTTCGAGGTAGGCTGTGGTTAACTATTTCGTCTTTGCCGGGAAGACGTGGCTGTCCTAAAATATCCCCCTGATCGGCAAGAAGAGTGCAGCAGCTGGAGGCACGGCACGGGGGGGGTGCTTAATCGGCGCAGATAAACCGCTACACCAATCGGAAGACGTCGATGAGTTGTAGTCGTGTAAAAACAGAACGCCAATGAGGGTCGAGAAGATTCCGTGCATCGGGCACTGGATCATTGGGCCTGCTCGTAACATAGCAGTCTCGTACGTGCCTTTCCCAGGATGGTTCGGCAGGCGGTCGTCCAGATAATGCTCGGCCCCAACCCGCAGCAGCGTCATGATGGGTTTCGTGCTGGACCAATGCTGGCAGAGGGAGAAGAAGGGGAGTTCCACCCGGAGGGCGAGAGGGGCGGCTGGGGTCAGGCGTTGGCGCATCAAGAAAGCACGAGCTGTCCTTCCAAGTGCATCCTCTGGTGTGCGATCGCCCTCGGAGCACTGGTGCAGGGTTGCTCCCTGGAGTATGTGAGTCGCCTCCTGGTGGATACGAACCTGGTTTCCGCAGCTGCAGTCAACGCTTGCTACCACCCTTACTGCACAAACAATCGTGTGCGGTGTGGGTAGCTTTGCGTACGTATATTATATATGTACCCTCGGTGGCTTGCCTTCTTTTTTTGCGGTGGGCAGGTGGTTGATGTCGCCGGGTTTTTTGCGCATTCGTCGGTTGATCAACATGTGATTCCTCCCCCCGTCGGCATCTGCGCGTTGTGGCTCGCCATTAATAGTATTACAGGGGACCATAGTAATCAGAAGCCACAATGGACACCAAAAATGTTGATTTCTGGTGTGTTTAGTATCCAATTTTGTCCTGATTGCTATGTACCGCAGCAATACGAGTAAAAAAAACACCGAGCACGATGATAAATCTCGAGCACTGCGTCTGTTTACAAGGTGACGGGGTACCTGAAGCTAGCGCGGGATTCCCTGGCGGAGTGCTTCGACGGGAACACCATCGACACTGCCAGGTGGGCCAACCTCGACATTTTGCATTCGCGTGGGTGCGTGGTGCATCCGCAGCGCTTTGGTCCCTCCCCCATCGCACTGGAGTGGGGGGTTATTAGCGCGAGGGAGTGGTGCGAGTCCTGTGCGGGGGGGAGTCCATGGTGACTCACCCACCCCGTGATGTTCTCTTCCATTGCATCGCTTGTCATGCTTGCCTTGCTTGTCCTTGCTGGCCCTTGCTTGCCTTGCATAGCTTGCCATGCTTGACTTGTTTACCCTTGCTTGACGTACCTTGCTTGCGTTGCTTGCCTTGCCTTGATTGTCTTGCTTGCCATGCTTGCCTTGCTTGCTGGCCTTGCTTGCCTGCTGGCCGTGCTGGCCTTGCTCGCCTTGCTCGCCTCGCCTACGTTTGCGTGCTGGCTTGCTTGCCTTCTTGCTTGCCTCCTTTCTTGCTTGCGCTTCCATGTCTCGCCCATGCCCCGGAGAACGGGTCGCATTTATGTGTGTGTCACAGGGGATCCTTCTGTTATTTACGATATGTACTTGGTTGGTTGCCCTTGGTGGGCTATACAGCACAGACCTCCAAGGATAGCGAACGTACCCACAATGTACTATGGTCGTTGCGGTGGAATCATTATTTGGGAAGTTTGTGTTGTCTCCGGCTACTTCGGCATGATTCGAACTCCAATCAAACCAGGTGCCCAACAGAGACAAGTACCAAGTACGCTTTGATACCGACTGCGTTGTATGTAGGCAGACCATGAGTCCCAATGAAGAGCTGGTCAGCTTATCCCACATCATGTGAGCCAACTAATAAAAAGCAAATTGAAGCAAGCATTAATAATACAGAATGGCTCGGGAACGAATGCACCGCTGCACCACTAATCTACTACTGTAATCCACGGTCGAATTCCTCTCAGATTAAAGCAAGGACCACAGGTCAGTAAAAATATAGCTGCAGTTATGAACGGCTACGTTAGCCGGGGAACCGTGGACCGCTAGATTGTGCACAGAAAATCAAATCACTTGCTTGACGGGAACGATCTATCGGTTTGAGGACCACAAAGCTCGGAGTCAGGTTGCACTGATAACAGCTAAAAAGAAAGCTGTTTCTAGTAATTGAGATCTCATCTGGTTGAATCGACGGAAAATCGTAGTGTATTTACTCTACAAGACAGTGTAAAATGTGTGACCCCGCGGCCTACATGGGCGTCATCGGCGGGGGAAGTATATAAATGTCAGGGTTTTAAGTTATACTGTAAACAACAGTTGTGGAAGACCGCCCGGTCGGACCATTCTAGAAGCCCCGTTACCTGTATGTAAGGCGTGGGCGGGACTATGACGTTATAATATCTTGTCTGTAGTGCTGTAAAGTTAACAAATGGACGAAACCCACTCGCTTGTGAACAAGCGGAAGCGGAGCGATCTAGAGTAGAATGGTGATGAGGCGAGGCTGTCTCGGAGTTGCAGCCAACGCAGGCAACTCATGACAGGTTGTGCGCTTGTACTTGAACCAGCGAGGAGAGCTCGCCCTTGCTCCGCCGTTGCTATGCAATCCGTGTGCAAGTTATGGCCAGGGTAAACCAAAATATCATCAAGCAGCATGGCCGTAAAATATTATGCTCGGTCCTTGCTTATCGGTGTACTGTAGTCGAATGTGCCGGCCACATGGCATGTGAGGAAATGGCTTTGCTTTAATACCCGCCTTGAGGGTCGTGATGGAGGAGATTAATCCTTAAACCTGAGAAAATAGTACGCCCTAAATCCCACTAATTTGTCCCCTACAACGTGTGTCCGGTTTCAATGTTTTAGTGAGGATGGTCCCAGTCAATGTGGACAATTTGTAGTGATCGTCACGACCCTATAGTGCCGGTGCTTATCATGTCGGACCAGGTCCGTTGTGCCTGACGTGTGGTTCATGTGACCATACGGAAGCGACTCATTCCTCAGGTGCCGAAATAGGTGTTCGCATCATACCGGGCAGGAGTTTTGATCGTGCCCAATGCCAATCTGTCATTTTGCTTTGACCCAGTAATGGTCATGCAGAAGCAGACTTCGTACTGAGTGTCTGCTGCGGACGGGTTGATGCTCTGGATATATAAACAGAGAAACAAATACCATGAGAGAGGCTACGGGAGTATCCGCGCTAATGCACATATTAGACTTATCGTTGTCTTTTTCCTGAGCGGGCCCGGTTGGTACATTCCTGGCCTCTGAAGACCTCTCACTTGAACACCACCTCCTTTTACTTGCGGATTGCTTTTCTTTGATTTTTTCCTTCACCTTCACCTTCGCCTTCACCCTTTTTGCTTTTTAGTTGCACCACGTATCATCATACCAGGTCTCAGCTGTGCTTAGCTTGGCTCATCATCAGCTCAGCCCAGCTCAGCGGCGCACCGCACTGCTAGCTCAGCAGCGCAGCGCCGTGCGGTGCGGTGCCGTGCCCTGCCGTGCCCTGCCGTGCCCTGCCGCCCCATGCGGTGCTGTGCCATGCTGTGACGTGCTGCGTGCTTTGCTGTACTTACTGCATCGTACATGCCAGGTATCTTTCGACGTATCGTACCAGGTACCGGTACTAGTACGCCAGGTACTACATTGTTGAATCACCTAAATTGCACTCCCCGCTCAGCTCAGCCCATCTATAGCTCAGCCACACAGCGCAGCGCCTTGCAGTGTCATGCGGTGGCGTGGCTTGCCCTGCGGCGCGGTGATATGCCGTGCTGCGCTGTGCTTTCTTTCGAACATACAGTACTAGGTGTCATGCGAAGTACCGGTATGTACGTGTGTACTCGCCTTTTTGCTTTCTTACTTTGGATGTCCCCTCTTGGCCCTCCTCATGTCTTTTGTCGCGAATTACACCTGTTCTGCCGATCAGAACGTGACATCGCTGACAAGCACACAGCACAGCACAGAGCAATCAGCTCTGCATAAGTAGCTCTTGGCATTATCGAATCGTTAGTTGCACCAAATCATGGGGCTCTTCTTCCTGCCCCCTTCACATTTATCTGTGTTCTTCCTTGCGCGAATGTGGCGGGTGGCGTCATCCGCCCGCGGAGCGGAGCCCTTATAAATGGTACCACCTCGGAACTTAAACCCTGTTTTACGTATTACCTTAGCTGTGTGTGGCGGTGACAATTGTGAACGAACTGACACTAAGAACTTTTTTGTTTAGTGAGTTCACATCTAATATATTATGCTTTATGAGTGTACGAGTACGTGGTATACAGGTAGGCTCTATTTACTATTTACCCTGTTGGGTGGCACTTTTGTCGACAAAAAATACGGGGACTGGGATCTTGTCAACCTTCTAGGAAGAGCGTGCAAAAATAGGGTGTTTGCGATTTCCGACCTCTGTTGGGTTGGAAGAAATGTAAAAAATAGTATTGAAATCGCCAATTGTCATGCTAACCCAAGGCCGACCAACCCACGAAAAAAGGTAGGAAAAATGGTCGGAAAGTGTATTTATTAAGCAATCGTTTTGCCGACTTTTCGTGGGCTGGGTTGGTCTTGAATTGTGACGTGCGGGCGTCAAGATCATTTTTCATTGGCTCAGCACCCTCCGCTCCGCACGCGATGTACACGCTGGTCGCCTGACCAACGTTGGCCGGTACGGCAACATCGAATTCGCCGAGGGGGGAACGGGTGGAATCCGTGAAGACAAGGGGCAACACAAGACCTCACTCGGACACAACTTGTCGCTCCCTGCGGCATTCACCAGTCCCCGGTGGTAGATACCGTCGGGATGGACCAGAGTATGTCTTTCTCTTCGGGAATTGAAACGTCCACGAAGCTCTTCTTACCGTCGGCTCTACAGGGGGTCTTGTGTCGCCCCTATCTTCACGTATTCCCACCCCTCTGTCCCTCACCGAGTTTGAGTTGCCGTACCAACCGACGTTTGCCAGGCTTCTAGCGTGGAGATCGTGTGTAAAGAGGAGAGTACTGAATCCTTGATTAGAGCCTCGGCGTCCCCAGAACAAGACGCCGAAGATTTGGCCGAGGCGTGGACTTGTCGTAAGGATGAGGTCACGGCCGGCCAGGAAGCTGTCCAAGAAGGGCGACATCGTCAGCTGGAGCAGACGGTGCTTCAGGCAGCTTTGACTTCCTGGCCGTCGTCGCGATCTCGTGAACAAAAGAAGCCGGTGCCTCCAAGCTTTGGCGTCCCTGTGTCGCCCCTTGCCTTCACGGGCTCCGCCGCTTCATCCATCGAATGAGTCCCAGTTGCGTACCGGTCAACATTCGCCAGGCACCCAGTGTGGATACCACGTGTGAGATGAGGGTGTTGAGTCCTTGATGGAAGCCTAAGCCTCCCAAGAGCAAGACGCGGCAGTTTTGGCCGAGGCACCGCGTGCTCTAGCGGGTGAGGTCACGCCCAGTTAAGAAGAAGCTGTTCTGGGAGAGCTACGTCGTCGACTGGGGCAGCCAATGCTTCGGCCAAACGCAGAATATTTGACCGGAGCACGGGCTGCTCCAGCCGGCGATCTCGCTCCTCTTGGGTAGCTTTTTCCTGGCCGGCCGTGACGTTGTCCGCGAGAGCAGCCATTGCCTCGGCCAAAGCTTAAAATTCGGCGTCCTTGTGCCGCTCCTTGTCTTCACGGATTCCGCCCCTCCACACCTCAAACGAATTCCAGTTGCCGTGCCGACCGATGTTGGCCAGGCGACCAGTGTCGAGACCGCCTGTGGAGAAGAGGGTGTTGATCCCTTGATGGACGCCTCAGCCTCCCAAGAGCAAGACACGGCATATTTGGCCGACCGGTTGCTCTTGCGGATGAGGTCACGCCCGGTTAAGAATAAGCTTTCAGGAAAGAGCTACGTCGTTGACTGGGACGGCCGGTGCTTCGACCAAACGCAGAATATTTGACCGAAGCACAGGCTGCTCTAGGTAATGATTTGGCTCCTCTTGCGTAGTTTCTTCCTGAGCGGCCGTGACCTTGTCCACAAGGGCAGCCGATGCCTTGTCTAAATAGTTCGCGTCCTTGTGTCGTCCCATCTCTTCCCGGATTCCGCCGCTACCTTCCTAAGGAGTCTCGGGTGCCGTACCGACTGACGTTGGCCGGGCGACCAGGATGGAAACCGCGTGTTCAGCGGAAAGTGTTGATGCCTTGGTGGAACCCTTTGCCTACCGAGAGCATGTCGCGGAAGCTTAGGCCGAGGCGCTGACTGCTCTTGCGGACGAGGTCGCGATCGGTCAGACAGAAGCTGTTTAGGGTGGTGATGAAATACCTCTTCCGGAAGAGCAGTGAGTGCTTCTGCCAAAGCTTCCGCGTCTTGCTCTGTGGGGCTAAAGGCTTCCAGCAAGGGTAACGCACCTTCCACTCCACACGCGGTCTCCATGCTGGCTTTCTGTCCAACGTCGGCCGCTACGGGGACCCCTCGTCTCGCAATTACCGCGTCAGCCGCTGCAGCCGCCCCCTCACCGCGCCTCCGTCCGTCCTCCTCCCTGTACCCTGTACTAAAATATTGGTAATGTGGATGTGTACTGCTGCAAGATCTGTCTCCGAAAAATTAAAAAACACATACCAAGTATGCAACACACGTTGTTTTGTACCCCCACTCCTGACACTGCTTTGTGGGCAATGCGGACCGCAATTTGTGCTACAATAAACCGAAAATGTAGCATTAATCGACGAGTTGCTGCGATGTTTGGTGGTGGTTTTGATATCACTCGTCTTTTGCGTGCTGCACATAGTTACAGGGGGTGTGCCTCTACTAAGAATGAGCGTTACCGAGTATATCTTAGTGGGTGGACAAACGAACATACCCTCCAAATTCCTGTTGCAGTATGTTCTCGACGATAAGTGATTTGCGTTGTGGGAGCTTTTTCAACCTGATACCCTTCACAACCTATCCCCCTGTGAAGTGTAATGTTGAGCTGGCGTTGTAATGATTTTCAAGTATTCTGCACTTCTTACAACACTTGCGAGTACTTTTCACGGTGGCATTCGAATGCTGCTGTTGCTGCCATTGTTCAAGGCTGTCACCGTCGATTTTATGTAGTATTATGATGCGGAGGATCTGTCCACCCATGGAGAAAATCGCATTTACACCGCTGCTCGCGGTGCTCTGTGTGTAGACTGTACAGGTACGAGTACCAAATGCCCGCGGTAAGATCTGTCAGGTTCGCGCAAACGACCTGGTATGATAGCGTTTCTTTATTTTTTAACATATCGTCATCAGTTTGCTGGGGATGTTCGTGACAATAATATATCGCGTCGAACCACATGCAATACACACTGTGCTCTATCCCGAGGGTGTTAACCACCACTTTTTGACAATTTGTACGGCTACTTCTGTCCCAGAGAGGTTCTTGTGTTGTCGCTTGTCTTCACGATGTTTCTGCCCTTCAGCCCCTCAAAGGAGTCCGAGTTCCGTACCGGCCGACCCGGTGAGGCGACAAGCGTGAAGACCGCGTATGCAACGGCGGGTGCTGAGCCCGTGATGGAAGTCTCAAAGTCCCAAGAGCAAGACCCGGAACCTTTGGCCTCGACACCGGCTGCTCTAGCAGGCGAGGTCGCGGCTGGTTCAGCGTGAAATGTCTAGGCCGGTGCGGAACGACATCGCCCGCTGGAGCAGCCGGTACTCCGACTGAACGAAAAGAATTTGGCCGAAAGACCAGCTGCTTCAGCTGATGAACTCGCCCCGCACCGCCCTGGGTATCTTATTCTTGACCGGCTGCGACCTAGTCCGCAGGGGCATCTAGTGGGCATTGCCCCTTGGCTTCACAGATTCCGCCCCTCCACCCCTCAACGAGTCCTTAGTTGCCGTATCGGCCGTCGTTTGCCAGGAGGCCAGCGTGGAGGTCGCTTGTTGAGCGGTGGGTGCTAAACCCTTAGTGGAAGCCTCAGCCTCCCAAGAGCAAGACGTGGAACTTTGGCCGGGACACGGGCTGCTCTTGCGGACTTGGTCGCGACAGGCCACGCAGAAGGTGCCTAGGCCGGTGCGGAGCGACCTCGACCGCGGGAGTAGCCGGTGCTTCGATCAAACGCACAATATTTGGCCGAAACATCGGGTGCTCCAGCTGGTGAAGTCGCTTCACACCGTCATGAGAAGCTTATTCCTGACCAGGCGCGACCCGGTCCGAAAGAGCATCTAGTGCTTTGTCCAAAGCTGCGGCGTCCTGGCATTGCCCTTTGTCTTCACGGATTCAATCCCTTCCACCCCTTAGCGAGTTCATGCTGCCGTGGTAGCCGACGCTCGCCGGGCGACGGGCGTGGAGACCGGTTGTGGATCGGCGGGTTCTGAGTCCTTGGTGTAAGCACCCTTCTCCCGAGAGCAAGTCGCGGGAGCTTTTGGGCGAGATCATGACTGGTCTTTCCGACGAGGTCGCGGCCGGTCAGGTAGGTGTCTACGTGGGTGAGGAGTGACCTCGCCCAGTGGAGCAGCCGGTGTTTCGACCAAACGCAAAATACTTGGACGAAGTTCCGGTTGCTCCAGCTGACAAACTCGCTCGTCACCGTCCCGGACAGCTTCTTCCTGATCAGGTGCGACCTCGATCACAAAAGCAGCTGGTGCGTCGTCTAAACGTTACGCGTCCTAGTGTTGCCCGTATCTTCACAAGTTCTGTCCTTCCACCCCCCAACGAGTGTGAGTTTTTGTTCCAGTCGACTTTTCGCCGACGACCAGCGTGGGCACCCTTGTGGAGCAGCGGGCGCGTAGGTCTTGATGAAGAGTCAGCCCCCCAAGAGCAAGACGCAAAAGCTTTGGCCAAGGCACCGGCTGCTCTTGCGGACGAGGTTACGACCGATCAGGCAGAAGCTAGCGAGCTCGTACGCTGGGCCAGCCGGTGCTTCGACCAAATCTTCTGCGCCGTTCTCTTCGGAGGCGAATGCTTCCATCAAGGGTTCCGCGCCCTCCGCTCCACACACGGTGTTTCGCGCTCGCCGTCTGGCCAACGCGGGGCGGTAAATGAACCTCTCGTGTCTCAATAACCGCCGGAGCCACCGCAGTCTCCTAGCCACCGTTATTTCGACCTTCTCCTCTTGTGCCCTGTACCTGGTACTATTTAGTAATGTGTTGGTATTGCTTATTTGCCCTGCTAAACGATTTCCCGATAAACAGTCAAAAACACGTACACACACGCTGTTGTTGTGCTCCCGCCGCGCTGTGATGCATGCAATTTATGCTACAATATGATAGAAACGTAGCATTAGCCGACGACTCGCGGCGAAATTTGGTGGTGGTTTTTATGTTTCTTGCATTTTGCTTGCTGCAGGCTTATGTAAAGGGAATGTAACTGGCGAAGAATGCGCGGTGCTTGAGTACCCGGTACCAGGCATAGCGTATTCGATTGACAGACGGACATACCCTCCAACATCCTGTTGCATTGTGTTCTCAAGAGAAAATGATTGGCGTTGCGGGCACCTTGTCAGTCTGATATCCTTTACAGCCTATCTATTGTATGCGTAGTGTAATGCTGAGTTGATGCTTTGACGATTTTCAAGTTGACATTGTCCTCATCGTACTGCAGTTCTCACACTTACGACTACAGCCCACGATGGTGTTCGCCTGCTGCTACTACTAATTGAGGTCATGGACGTTGATCTATGTGACATTAGGCTGTGGAGGGTCATTGTGGACTATTCCAGGTATGTACACAAGTACCAACTACTCGTGGTAAGATGTACCTGGTATGCTCTAACCATGTACGTGGTACCGGTATGATATTATTTGTACACGTGTAATAATTGTCGTCGGTTGGCTATCCACTTCGTGTTGGAGGATTACGAGCTGTATTAACATGTCGCATCGAAGCACATGCAAGACGTTCCATCGCGATGGTATCCAATACCACCACTTACGGAGGATTGATGCATGCCAGAGGGAGCGACGACATCGGCCCGGGTAGGGTCTTTTGTTACCGGTTATAGACCCGATTTTTCTGCCCTTACGCCCCTCAAACGTGTCGGAGTTGGTCAGGCGACCAGCATGGAGACCCCGTGTGGAGCGGAGCGTGCTAAACCCATGATGGAAATCTCCAACTTCTAAGCGTAACATGCGGAACCTTTGGCCAGGGCACCAGCTGCTCTTGCGGACGAGGTCGTGGCCGGTCAGGTAGAAAGTGTCTAGGCCGATGAGGAGTGACCTCGCCCGCTGGAGTAGTCGGTGCTTCGACCGAACGCAAAGTATTTGGCCGAAGCACCGGCTGCTCCAGCTGATGATCTCGCTGCCCACCGCCCTGGGCATCTTAGTCTTGACGGGCCGTGACCTAGTTGAAGAGCATGTCGTACCTCTTCCAAAGCTTTCGCGTCCTGTTATTGCCCCTTGTCTTCACGGATTCCGCCCCTCCACCCCTCACCTAGTTCAAGTTTCCGTACCGACCGTCGTTTGCCACGCAGCCAGAGTGGAGACCGCATGTGGAGCGGCGGATGCTGAACCCTTGGTGAATGTCTCGGCCTCTCATGAGCAAGACGCGGAATATTTGGGCGCAGCATGGGCTTCTCTTTGCGGACGAGGTCACGGCCGGTCACATAGAACGTGTCTTAAGTCGGTGGGGTGCGACCTCGCCTACTGGGCAGCCGGTTCTTCGACGAGTTGCAAACTATTTGGCCGAAGTACCGGGTGCTCCAGCTCACGAGCTCGCTTCTCACCATCCTCGACAGCTTATTTCTCACGGGGCGCGACCTCGTCCACAAGAGCAGCCGGTGTCTCGTCCAACATTTCCGCGTCCTGGTATTGTCCCTTATCTTCACGAAGTCGGCTTCCCACCGCTCAACGAATCCGAGTGACCGTACCGGCGGGCGTTGGCCAAGAGACCAGCGTGGACACCATATGTAGAGCAGAGGGTGCTGAACCCTTTGTAGAAGCCTCCGCCTTCCAAGACGAAGACGCGGCAGCTTTGGACGAGGCATTGGCTGCCCCTGCCAATATGGTCACGGCAGAATTTATCCTGGAGGAGTGAACTCGCCCGCTGGAGCGGTCGGTGCGTCGGCCGAATGCCGAATCACCAGCTGCTCCAGCTGACGAGTTGCTCATCCTGGATAGTTTCTGTTTGATCGACAGCGAGCTCGTCCGCGAGAGCAGCCGTTGCCTCGTTCAAAGTATTCCGTTCCTGCTCTTGAGGCTGAGGCATCCACCAAGGGATCAACACCCCTCCCTCCACACGAGGGTTTCCACGCTGCCCCTCTGGCCAACGTCGGCCGGCACGGAACCTCTTTTATGTCACGGTCACACTGGAGCCGCCGCGGCGGTTCTTCCGACGTTCCTCTTGTACCCTCTACAAGGATATTTTTTGTTGAGTGCGCTGCTGGCGATGTAGCCGAAACAGTTAGAATCCACGTACGCACAAGCCGTTGCAGTCTCCCGCTCTTCGCACCGCCGCTGTGGGTTGTAGCCAGCCGCAGTGTGTGCTATAATATGGCTTGAAGGTAGCATCAGCCGACGTTTTGCTGTCTACGCTACACTTGGTTGGCACCTTGATCTCTGTATACATACCCTGTATATACATGGAAACGTGGAGTGCCCTAGTGATCCGATGATTAGCAAAACGTTCCCTCAGGTATCCTGCCTTATCGGTGCGATGGTGATTTCTATTGGGTCGTTGGAATATTTGACTACTTGTCCTTCGGCTGATGGTCGTGGGCTATTTGCCCGAAGCATTCACGTAGGAGGAGGCTTGTAAATCAATCCATGGACTATTTACATGCCCTGGTACATAATAAATACCTGATTTTTTTTTTTTGTGCATTGGCCCGTGGACTGTGGGGTGAGTTGATATTGGCGGAATCGAACAGATGGATCGACCCTTGCCCCGCTTTTGTAGATTACGGTTTGGTAGATTAGGTAATTGGTGCACGAACGGACGGACTTGAACTGTTCAAACAATGCCCACCTCCACCCCCTCACGTTCCTGAAGTTTTGCTGGTGTCTCCCTCTCCGCTTGAACTCCAATCTCCTCACAGGGCCTACCTCGTCATGGCCTTCTTGCACAGCTTCATGGGCGATAAGGCAAGTGCGCAACAACTATAACGCATAATATCTGTTTCTCGTGCTCGCAGAAGTAATTGCAGTGTTCTCGCATTAGCCAATTTCCCTTGAGCTAGCCCGTGGTGCGAGAGGTACGGGGCGCTAAGCAAGACAGCAGTGACAGCAGCCGGTGGAACTCTTTCACACGTCAGACAGATCACGATTAAGATCGTTGAGATTCCAAATCTGTCGTTTATGGTATGTTGTGCAGAATCGTTGTACTGCAGTGCGGATCCAACCGCGGAAACAGGCGTTAGCTCATGTAGATCATGTGGATATGTCTGGCGTGTATGACGTGTCCAGCCCTTTAGCTTTGTTTGTACCACTGAGTGGCCTTGCCAGATGGATCACACCGGAGCGAGTGTTGTGTTTTTTTGCTACGGTTGCAGTCGGGGCAGCTGTTCGCTCGGCATGGTCCACGTATTGGCTATTCGCCCGCTCGTCAATGTGTACCTTTTTTTTTTTTTTTTTTCTTTATCCTCCGGCGGATGGGGAAAAATACAGCTTTAGCTCACCACACTTCCGCGTATTTTCATACGCGTCGTGTGTCGATTTAACTCAGTTGCTACCTTTATCCTGTTGTTGAAAGGTGGCACTGGACACAGCGACTATGTCGGCTTGATTGATTGTCTGGAGTTCGCGTGTCCGCAGCTGCGGCTGTGGCAGCCAATCGGACTCCGTGGGCTTACTGGGAAAACAGTCGCCGCGAGGTGCTTTGGCCATGTTTGGCCGATCGTGTGGGTTCGTGCTCCACTCGCTGCGGGTTGAACAGTTGGTTTCCTTACCTCCTTCGCATGATGACTAGCGTGATTGGCAGGCCCTCTGAAGGAGGAAATTTTGTTCGTTTTGAGATGATCATTTGCAAATGTCAGACGGATTTTGTTGAAGGAGAGAAAACCACACCTCCTTGAAGTGTGCGGCTACATATCACTTGCATTACACCAACTGAAATCAATCGGCCAAACGCCTACAATAGTGCACCCGTCTCGACCCTATTTTGTCTTACGTGATCGCCCCCCTCCCCTGGGTGATCGCTCACTTTTGCTTTAGCGTGGTTTCTTGCAATTTTGCTGCGGTAACTCTTGTCTCTGCTTCTCTTTCCCCTTCTCTGCTTTCCTTTTTCATTGCCCGCCTCTGCTTTCCCTCTCCCTTTGGGCGGCTCTCTTTTTGACTCCATTATTTGTCGCTCTCTTCGCTCTTGCGCCAAACCTCCCGCCTGACTTTGACGTATTTATCCCCGTGCCACTCCTGCCGGCGCTGTCGCGCACCCTTCCCGCCTTATTTTGCGTCCTACCCGCGCTATGTATCGTACAACGTAACAGGAGAAGAGTCAGAAGCATCTCTTATTTGCCAAAAGCATCATGGAGAGGCTACCAAGGGGTATGGTCCCCTCGGTGAGCCAATCATTCAAGCGAGAAACGATACACGCATGATACTGCCCGTAACCATGTTTGCCTATGCTGAGAGTATAACTTGAATTTTGTTCTCATTTCCTGATGTTTTTCTTGTTAGGTTTAAGTTTTTTGTGTTGTGTTAATTGTTTCGTCATCGCTTTTGCTTCCAGATCGACTCGTAGGAGTGGTGAATATGTTCAATCCCAATAACTTGACCAGATGTAACTCCAAAGAAGCTCATTGCTTTTTCTAGGTTTCCAATTGTTTCCATTTCCTGAAGTTTTTTTAAAGTCATCGTTTTTCTAAGAAAATATCACCGTTGTAAAGGTTGTGCCGGTAGGTAGGTATGTCACACGCGATAAATTGACGAACGAAAGCCGTCGTCGGACAACAGCAATCCCCACGTGTTTTTCTAATCACGCGCATGGGCTGTGTCCCACGGATGCGGTGGCCCAGCGTGAGCGTTTCGATTACCAGTGGCGGGGAGGGGTTGTACTCATTTGTTGCTTGCCGCAGTCATTTGACCGTTTGTCACGCGTCCGTTCGAGACAGAACGCCATTCTACTCCCAAAACTGTAGAGACACCTCCATTATTTGTGCGCTCATTACGTTTATTTTCTTCCTGGCCAGGCATACTACTGTTATGGCACAGTATTGCTTATTTTGTCCGATGACCAATGAGGGAGCTCGGAGGTTGCGATGCCCCCCCGGTGAAAACCCAACGTAGGTCGATTCGACAGTGCTTTCTTGAACAGAAAGCGAGTAGGTGCAGTGGAGTATACGGTTAACCCATATCTAAGACGGTTCGGCTCGGGTACAAGAAGGAAGCTACGTATGGATCCACGAAATTTATTATCTCTAAAATCTTGAGGCGCTCTTGCATATTCGGGTTTCATGACAAGAAATAAAAAATTCCGTTTGCCCGTGCTGGTGACGTCTGTGCTGAGGTTGGATCTTATGCAGTTTTCTTTTTATCGTTTTTGTTTTTCTTTCCGGGGTGTTCGGAGTATGTGGGCTCTTTTTTTATCAAATCTGATCAGAACGGTGTGTTTTGAGGAATTTGTTGGGGGAAAAGTTTCTCGGAGGTTTTACCAGCGATTAAATCTGCTGACCAAACCGAAAAATATTGAAAAACAAATTAATTTGCTCGATACTTCGGAGGCATTGTACAGATGTATACATATGGATTTTAAACTGCTGTGGGCTACGACAGGAACATCGGAGACACGCTACGTACAGAGTTGTCCACAACCCACAGCCTAGTGATCATGGCATAGCTGGGACATAGCACCCTTGCATCGACCGCCAAGAAGAACATAACCCGTATATCCTTGGCACCATCGCGTGTGTTGTTGACGCCCTACAGCTGCGCTAGGCAAAGTAACTTTGTCTCCTTGAGGCGACGATTTTGAATCGGACGGCAATCGAAACAATCCAACGTGATTTTTTCGGACTCTAAAAATCAAACAGCAATGGATAAAGGCGCTCCTGCTCCATTAGAACGCCCCTCTCTCGGCGACAAGGCAAGCCCTACAGTACCTCATTCCGTCCTCTTCCTGCGGTGAGCTGGTGGTGAAGGAGGATAATTACCCATCATGGCATGAATCACTCGTGGAGTTCAGAATCTGGCTCTGCAAGAATAGTACTACCAGGGTATTTTGAAAATGCTGATTCCCTGGTGAGCCTCCCCCCCCCCCGCCCGAAGAAAAAAAAACACGATAAGATGGCGCAGGGAACAACGCCATATGTATAATTTTGACCGGTTGAAAATGCAACCTCCAGTTTTTGTGAGTAAAAATAAACTGCATAGGAGTCGCCCTAAAACAAAATTCGGTTCACTCTCGGTTCTCGGGACAGGTGATGGAAAATATGCTACTTGCGGAGGGGGACGAGTGCAGGTTGTTCCGCGATACTCTCGGTGGTTCGGGCGGTTCAATCGAGCTGAATGTGACATCGGAGGATGTCAGCGTCCCTGCGGTGAGATGAGGCCGTTGATTGGTCGGCTATGATGATGGTGATGATGATTGTGATGATGATGATGATAATGACTAAGACGATGATGTTGATGATGGCGATGATGACGCTGGTGGTCGTGATGATGATGATGATGATAATGCTTACAAGGTTTCCCTCCGGGAAGTGCCCAAAGAAGTGGCGCAAGGGTATTTTCACTACCGAACGCAATGACCATTTGTTTGTGCACACAACGAAAAATTGCCCAGAAAATAATGAAATCGCATTTTAGCCGCAGTAAATCTTGTTGGGTGTACTCAATAGCAATACTTTTAGCACTTTTTGGGTACTAGATATAGACGTGCCCACGACGGATATGTTGTTGAGAAAATACACACAACACCACTTGACACCACATAACGTATTTACACCGTATGATATGTATGATTTCGAGAAGAGCGTCACACTTCGAACTCCAGCTTAGCGACCGCCAGGAAGCGAGAAGGGGCACGTGTGACGTGGGATGCGGCACGTATTGAGAACGAAGGAGCAAGAGGACAGTACATGACAGGCTATGACAAGAGCAACTCGCCGCCGTAAAGAGAGGACACGGCACGCGCACATGGTCCTACCTGTAGCGTTTTGCTCTCCGCATGTTGTCTGCTGTCTGTCATCTGCGATCTTCGCGAAAAAAACGGAAAAAATACTCGTGAAAGAACTGCCTCTGTGGACGTAAATGTAAAAGGATGGGTTGGTATCTAAATTATTACTATTACAAAGGCCCCTATATCGCCGCATCGATCGGCACGCGCACCCAGAGCGGCAGCACAGCAGAAATGTGTGGTATGGTGGGGTGACAAAGTATGACGGGCTCCGAAACAAGCAACTCGCCGCAGCATAGCGAAGACACGCCGCGCGCACATAAATGGTGTTGCCTACCGCTGCTGCTGTGCGGCAGGGTATCTTACATAATTGGTGTTACATGCCGCTGCTGCTGTACGGCAGAGTTGTAGCGTTGTGCTCTCTTGGTATGGTGCGATATCATATACGAAGCACACCAACATGAACATAAACATAAGGTCCGTGTGAGTACTAATATGATATTCAAACGATCCTTGTACTTTCCGCCGGCATGTCACTTGACACTTGATAGAAGCGGCAGTAGCAGCAGCAGCGAGAGGTTGTGGCGTATAGGCGGGTAGAGCATCGCAAGCTCCGATCAAAGCAAACAGCGACTGCAACAGCAACCACACGCACATAGAGTTGCAGGCTGCTGCTAGGGGGCTGGACTGCTACTGGGCGGTAGGATCGTAGCGTGGTGCTCTGTGCAACACTAGGAAAATTTACGTGTACCATCTACGAGCAGAAACACCCGGTTGCATCCAAATCTTAGGTGCGTACACGGGGACAGAGGATGCGGAAACACCACCGCCGGAGATGTTGCCGAAACCCGGGGATTTGCCTTATCCGTGCCCAAAACCAAAAAAGTTTGAAAGGCTTGCCACGCGCGACACACTGCATGGATCGCGCCCAAACCTCCGGCAACGTGACCCCAACGGTCGAATTGTGCCCATCCCATCCCCCCTAACCATTCGGACAAAGGTGCGAGCACGAAGAAATGTGTTCGAAGGAGAAAAAAAATGACAAAATACGTACACTTATGATCGTGCTGATGTGATCATAATGATGGCGATGACCGTGATGATGATTTTCTCACACTCGTATAGCTCGTTCCCCTGCAGTCTAGCCGGTGATCACAGTAAAGGTTAGAAAAACATCCCGATGGCAGAAAAAAACACAAAATAGTACGTGCACCGCATGTGTGGCTACGTGATCACGATGATTCGTTGGTATCGACGCAGACGGTTCGAGGTGTATGGCATTGGTGGTTCACCGACTCGCGCGACCGCCGGCCCGGTGGTATCAGCTCCGAGGACTTCCCCTCGTAGGCTCGGAACGCGTTTGTCCACAATGCAAGATTTCGTTCGTTATCACACGGGGAAGTGCCATGTCATCAGCCATGGACCTTCCCGTTCGTGTATCAAGATCTCAAGAGCTCATAAGAAACGCCAATAATGACAGTGGAACTCCCTGACGAAATGTATCCAACCATTTTATGTACGACGAAATGCCCAATGATTCGACCACAGCGGTACAGCACCCTCCAAAGGCCCACCTTGGACAACCAACCCAAACTTGGCTCAGACCGAGTAGCTTTGATGAACATAGCTGTCCGTACGTTGGGCAATGGTCGCGTCCAACACATCCCGGTCAGTTTCACCACAACCTAAGATCTACAGCGTTCACTGACCGTGAACAACGATTGCTCAGCAGCCGCGTCATCACCAATGCATCTTTAAGCAAACCACGCACCAAGCGTCACACCTCCAATTGCGCATGCAACTTGCCGAAACCCAGACGACACAAGGAATGTGTATTCCAGTACAATAGCCACCCGTGAAACGGAAGCATCACCCCCGGACATGCTTTGTCCACACAGCCTCGGCGATGAACCGCCAGCTGTGGCTGCGTCAGGCACCATCAGCGCCCTACCCAGAAAATCCAAGTCCGAATAACTAGAAATTGAACATTCGGATATTACCGAAAATCAGCAACTCAGAATTCGGGACCCTCCCAAACCGCTATATGATCACAAACGCAGCCCATACCGCTGTACGAGCGCCCGCTTCTGCTCCGCCTTCAGCCGCAGCGCCATGAACTCTTTTCGCAGCACTGCCGGCGCGACATGGAACACGCGCGACACCGGCTGCCAGGTGCTCTCCGCCTCGTCCAACCCTTCCCAGGCCACCTTGACGACACACCCGTCATCACCTCCGAGCGGCAGTCGCAGCAAGACTGCCACATTTCACGGTAAACGGCTACGTTTCTGGTTGGGGCTTCGCCCGCACCACCCTTGCACCTAACTGAAGCCGCACCGCCATAGGCTCCACGGGTGCAAGTGGGTCGCCCGAAAACACCGGACAGAATACGTCAAGATGCGTACGAAAACGATGTCGCGCAGCATCTTGGCACATTGCGGCGGGAAGCCATGGTCAACAGCGTTATCGACCGCCATCTCCAACACGCCCACACGATCCCGCATCCCCACCTCGGAATCCTGGGAGATCATGGGTCGTTGACACGGCAGCATCAGTGTGACGTTGTTGTCCACGTCACCTGGCGCATCGCCGCCTGGCCCGAACGCTGTGACAGCCGGCGCCGCCCGCAGCACAGCACCAGCGTTGGGCTCGCCCACAACACGAGCTGTATGCTCCACCAGCCCCATCTTGACGTGCACATGCATTCAGTACAGATGCCTTGAGCTGCGCCATGACGTCGATGCCGAGGTTCTCTCTCAGCGTCTTCTGCCCGATTATAACCTCATCGCCCCCCCCAGGAAGCACGATAAACGGCATGGTAAGCCGGACTGGTGCCCATGGCGTTTCGATCGTCAAGTGGAGCGGACACGATTGCGTCTCAATATCACACTCCTGGCCCAACGACGTCACCACACGCGCATGTCCAACAAATGCCTGCGTTAACGTGGTTTGTGTTATCCCCGGCTGTCCCCGCAGGGTCTCTACCAGCTCCTTCGACACTTCTGTAATGCCTGAACCAGAATCCATGAGCGCCTTTGACCTCAGCAGCCGCGGAAGCACACCGGGAACCGCAAGAAGCCCCGCGCGATGCTGTGTCAGGCCCTCCAAATGCGGTTCGTTCTCTGCCGAATCCACGTTTGTGTCACCACATCCGCCAGGCTGCACGACCGAGACATGCGCGAAATAATTTTTGCTGGAATCTCCACGCCACCGCTGTAACGCGGGTGCCGGCGGCTTCACCGGAACGGAGTGAAAAACCGGCGCTGCATTCTGTGACCCAGCGCTCTGAGAAACCTGGTGGTGCACCGTCTCGGTGAGCCCGTTATCCATTGACACCATCTTTTCCCGCGGCACGCCAATGCATACGTATTCGTCGTCATTCTGCGTAGACGCTTCAGGCGCAGCAGGTTCAGTCTCCGTAACCACCGCTTTTGAGGCGGTCTTGTGCCCACTAGCTCGGGGGGTGGCAGACGCAGGGGCCATCCTGGCTGTCTTGCTCCGGGCATGCTGAGCGGGACTGCTTGTGGACTGCTGCTGCTGTATGGGGGTCTGGCCGTGGCTCTTGCCATGGACGCCTTCCCCGCCTTACCGTGCTGGCTTTGGGGGCAGTCCCACAGCTTGTGTCCCTGCTTGCCACATACGAAACACTCGTTGTTGTCGTATCGACGATTCCGCTCTGCTTTCACAATAGCGGACTTGGCACTCTCGCGTGGGTCGTGCTCGTCAGCAGCACTTCCCTGCGGCTTAGTCTCCGCAGCAACCATCGATCGACCGGCGTCACGCCGTTTTGCCGTTTGCCGATGTTGAGCATCGTTGGCCTCAAGTACAGCTTGGTCCCGTTGCTGGTTGGCAATGATATTGAACAATGCGTCAGGATCATGTCACGAAATCGAATCGCATCTTCCTTTTCACCTTGCGGCGGAACTCGAGTGGCTTGATTCCCGACGCTTTTGCCTCAACCAGCACCTTGCCATACTTCAGCGTGTACTGACGACCGTCGGGCGTCACCACCTCCGTGAGCCCGCTGTCAGCAAGGTATTTCCGCAGGGCACGCTTTTGCATAAACACCCTGCTATCTACCGGCACGCTCGCATCCATCTTCAGCACACGGAATATCTGGCGGCAAAACTCCTCATCACTCGTCTGCTGCATATCAACTCCGACAAACCTTTTGAGCCCTTGGGTTAGGTCCTCCTCGGAGAGGTCGACCCAAGGCTTGCCATCGTAGAACTCATCAGCCACCATCATTTGGGTCGCCGAATCTACCAGCTCTCGCCTCCTCGCGAGCATCCGGACTCCTCCATCTTGGTTGGTGATATGCATCTGCTGCTCGTACTTCGAGTACGCAATAAAAAATTCGCCCATATCTTCGAAGGTGACAACATCACCACCCAATCTAGGCGGTCTATCTCCGTCGACCGTTGCCTTGATGTCCGGCTTCAGCCGGCCGCCGGCTCGGCCTCGACCTTTCGGGTTGCCCCAACTTGCAGAATGGACTCCGCCAGCGCCCTGCGCTCGCGCTCCTCCTGCTGCTGTAGGGTCTTCCATTGCTTTCGGATAGTGTCCAACACCAACACGCAAATCACTGCTTTCTGGCGTCCAAAAAGCTAATTGGTCATGTTTTGAGCAGTAAGCAAACCTTACGCAATTCAATTTAACTGTGCCGACTCGCGCGACCGCCGGCCCGATGGTATCAGCCCCGAGGACTTCCCCTCGTAGGCTCGGAGTGCCTTTGCCTACAACGTAATAGTTCGTTCGTTATCACACGGGGAAGTGCCATGCCATCGACCATGGACCTTCCCGTTTTGTATATCAAGATCTCAAGAGCTCACAAGAAACGCCAATAATGAAAGTGGAACTCCCTGACGAAATGTATCCAAACATTCTATGTACGGTAAAATGCCCAATGATACGACCACAGCGATACAGTGGCTATCAGCGGAGTTGTTGTGTTATCGATGTGATTGGCGGGTAAATGCTCGTGGTCCAAGTTGAGACCTCAGGATTTCTAGGCCCTTTTATGATCAGTCGACCTTTGGCTGTCTCGGTTGATGGACTAACATGCCCCATAATATAAACTGTTAATATTCACGGTCCCGCCGACCACCCTGCTCCCGCATGGCACTCTTAGCTCGCCCACTCCGGCCTGATCTCAACCTTACCAGGGCCCTCCACGCTGACCTCTGGTAGCCGATATGATTCGGCTACAACCTAAAAAAAAAGTAGTTGGTGACTGCCCTAAAACTATAACAACCACGAAAGGAGTGTTATTCGCTGCCCTAGGACGTAAATCCTTGATAGTTTGACTAATTATACGCGTGGTAGATTTGACCACAGCACCATATCGAACCTTTTCTTGGTGCCCAACCCCGACCGCCACACTCGCTCGTATTTCGTGATGTATCGGCGACATCCCCTTGTACCTTCCGTGTAAGTGCAACCACATAAATTTCCCCAGAAATTTATATGGAGTACAGTGGGCACCTCGATCTAAGAGCACCCATGTTTACCCGAAACAAGCGCTCTCAACTGCACATTGCTCTTATCTTTTTTGGGAAATGTGTGGCTATGAATATGGCGCGACATGCCGATTTGAGCTCTCTTGAGTCCCGAATGCTTTTATATTGGGGGCTCTTAACGCCTTTACAACTGGAAACCCGTTTTTGGGGACAAAAAAAAAACTTGGATTTAGTATAGGGAGGGGTTCGGGGGCTCTAAAGGGGTTAATCGAGGTACTCAATGTGGTCATTTTACCGTGTTCAGAATTGCCCTCCCTTTGTGCAACGGCGTCCACCAACGCAGCCAAGAGAGCTGGAGGCGTTCGGCTACGTCGGTTATACTGCGGTATTCTTTAACTCTGTTACCGATCATTTCATTCAAGTATTGGATTGGATGAGGCTTCCTGCTCCCGCAGAAGGTCCTCACCTGTGGATACACCACCCGCGCTGAGGGTGCCTTCGGTCGAAGTGCCCTCAGCGCAGCAATATTTCCCAAGGGAAATGAACGCAACTATTCAAAGAATATCCAGTGTAGGGTGGGTGGGATGGTCTCAACTTTTTCCGCTCCTCGCTGGTATCTCGTCGAGGATTTCGGGGACTATAACACGAGTGAGCTCGCTTCATAGACAGTCCTAGTAATTGGTAGCAAACATATGGTTCCAACTTTTGTGCCAACCGTGGGAACCTGAAGTTGGTTGACGATATTACTGCGGTGTCCTTTAACTCTGTTACCGATCATTTCATTCAAGTATTGGATTGGATGAGGCTTCCTGCTCCCGCCGGTGGTCCCACCCGAACTTCTCTCTTTTCTGACCACCAGCCCGGAGCCATGTTACCTCAACCCACCCAAACTTACATTACTTAAAATGGAACTTCGGCGACTACGTCGATTACGCTCCCCCGGGCATACGGAATATTTTCGTGCTTTAGGCGGCGTCAGACTACAAGAAATATCCCGCGCTCAACCTAATCGAAGTGATTTGTAAAAAACTATTATCAAGTTCGCAAAAGGTCATCTACGGCAGAGCTTTGTCCCCGCTGCCGTACCACGCGCTATGGGCCACGCCGGACCCCCAATTTGACCCCGCTGTTGCGAGTCCACTCGCTCGACCGTTGCGCTGTTCGCGTGTTCTGAGCCAACTCGCTTGACCGTTGTATGTGCTGTTGTCTTTTGCTTTTTGTATTTGGCCGTTGTTGTATTTGCCTTTTTTGCCCACTCGCTTGGCCGTTGTGCTAATGGCGTGGTCTGAGCCACCTCGTTCGCCCGTCACGATGTTGTTGTCGTTGCGTTATGTTTGCCACTGTGGCACCGCAGATGGCAGAAATTGTACATGAGAAGGACCTCTGCAACCTCTTTCTGCTCACAGACCGACGCCTGAACAGGGCGTTCTTTGAGGACATGCGTTCCAAGGGTGTCGTAGCAAACGCCAAGAAAAATAGCAAGGAGGCGCTCGACGAGGGAATGGAGAATGCGCCAGAGGAGTTGCTAGAGCATGGCGGCGAATTCGGGAGGGAAGAAGGCCCCCCAGACTTGGAGGGAGGCGGCGCGTTGGCGCCACCTCGATCAAGCTTTTTTGTTAATGAAGGCGTGAAAAAACGCATTTGTGAGGACCCTCCGCCCTCTGGCGCGGCGACGAAGACGTTCATCAAGGACGTGTTGCCGGAGCTAGAGCGTATATCGAGAGTGATCGAAAGGTGGGTGTGGCCAAACGCGATAAGCGGGAATGCAGCTTCCGTTGGTAGGGCTGGGTGGATTGGGGCTGCTGAGTGGAGTTTTTCAAGGCTCACGGAGCGGGGCATCCCTCGCGGATCGGGTCGGGTCATGGTGGTGACCAGACGCGACCCATGAGATTTGAAAACCTTCTGACCCGACCCGACCTATTTTTTCCCTACCGGACTGGACTCGCGATGTTTTGAACACGTCCTACCGTCGAATCGCTGGTCGGGTCATGGCTCGTGACTAGCGCCGTTTTGTTTTCTTCACCGTCGGTGACGGCAGCGAAGCAAGGGCTGACGGCGCAGCAGGCAATGCGCCGCTTGTCTCTTGTGTTTTGTTTTTCGCGCCGCGATGTAATGGCTGATGCTGCCACGTTGTGGTCTTATGCCTTCCGGCCCTGCTTGTCGCGTGCCAAGTATAAATATTTCACGGTGCTCGAGAGGATTCTGGGCCCAAGTAGGCGTTAATGTGTTTTTTTCTCGGTATGCCATGCGTTCCGTGCGTTCAGATAATGGCGCTGACAAATATCTTTCTTACCGGCCAAAGCTGCGCAGATCGTGAGCGTGACGCCTGATTAACCTCGTTACGGCTGCAGTCGCGTTCTAGCGGCAAGTCACTTGGAGTTAGAGTTAGATACGGTTGGGGTCTCCGTACAGTTCCGGCATGCGCCAACCGAAAATACCGGCACTACGTCAACAACTGGGCACTACCCCGCGTACGGCCACTGCTGCTTGATTTCATCTTTGCCAATCGATTTTTTTTTTTTGCATGTGACAAAAGCAACACTCGCGGCCCTCTTGCCGGCACCGTGTTCTGGACGGTCTGTGCTCTCCGTTGGTGACACGCAGGTCGGGCGCATGCTCAGGGGTGGGCGGCTTGTTCTACCATGGGTAAGCGAAACGGCGTGTGACCTAGAGATCGGAATGGTCGATTTCGCCTGTGACGAAGTTTTGTTTTTTGGTGTTAAGACGCCCTGCTTGCTACCTACAGCATTGAATGGACCGATTTTCTCGACAGCGAATTTTTGCGTTAGACGGGAGCACCTGACGCGGTCACAGCAATTGGTTTTGCTCTTTACACTTTGCAGTATTCCTGCAGTTGTGCTCTCTCGACCGCCGCCTTGATCGCTTGAGCAACATCGCCAACATTAAGGCGATCGAGGACGAAATTCACAGCGCCTGGCAGTTTATCAAGTTCTGCCTTGGATTAGGGATAGGATTAGTAAGCCTGAGCACCCGGCGCAGTCACAGCGCTTTGTCCTACTATGTTTTTCACAGTGCGATATTTTTTCCACCCCTTGTCTCTCGGGCGCCCCTCGGTTCCTTCAGCAACATCGCCTATATGAAGGCGGTCAAGGGCGAGGTTGATAGCGCCTTCGAATCGATCAAGTTCTGTGCCAGACTGGTGATGCGCTATCCCGGGATATGCCGCTACAGGTTTGCGAGTTTGTTTGGCCTGTTTGGGTGCACCGTAATGGGGACGGGGTGGGGGGGTGGGGGGGGGGGAGTGGGGGGGGGGGGGGGGGGGGGGTACTCAAGTTGGGACGGGGGAAGGGTGCCTGCTCTGTGGCCTCGAATCCGACGTATGAAACGCGAGGGAGCTGGAGAAAAAAGTGGTAAGATGGTATCGGGAAAGTATGGTCAAGTTTCTCGTCACGAATCGTTGCCTATTGTTTTGTTTGTTAGGGATGACCCTGTCGGGGTAGCGGTAACCTGGTTTGTTGAAGCGCATTTCCTACGGTAGAAGGCGACCGCTCCCCTCTACACCTAGGCTACAGTCGGGGGGGGGTAGCCCCATACCTGGTGTTTTCGACTAAAACATTGGCTACACGCGACGCGCGTGGCTCTGCAAACCGCTCAAAAACCGAGTTGAAATTTCAAGGTGGCGTGGCGTACAAAACAATTCAAGTCGGCGGTGCGCGTGTCACGGAAACTGAGTAACACAATACTCACGACGCGCGCGGCTCTGTCAACCGCTTAAAAATTGACTTGAAATTTTTAAGGTGGCGTGGCGTACCAAACAATTTCAAGTCGGCGGTGCGCGTGTCGCGGAAACTGAGTAACACAGTACAATCTTAGGATTTCAAACAAATAGCGTGGGTACTCGGGCGAGCACTAAAAGCGACCCCCCTGCCGAAATAGTATGTATGACCAAGCTGTCGCACCTGACCCTTGCCCTCGTTTGTTGAACAGGCCGCACTTGGTACACTGCGTGCTGACAGCCGCAGCCTCGTGCATGTACCGACCCGTGTATGACCCGGTTCGAGGTATTTACAATTCGATCCTACCTGGGAATGGCACCCCTGCGCCACCGCTGGAAGAGTGGGGAGGGATGAGCTGCATCTGCAACCACGTGTTCTGCAGGTATGGCGGGAAGCACACGACACGGGCACGGGGCACACTTGTGACTTACAGGTGTTGCGCTGTTGTGACCATTGCTTATCTAGAAAGCCGCCGAGCGTAAAACCTCCAACGAGTTAAGCTGGACAGTAAAAATGATAAGTACATACGTGATATGAAACAACGCACCCGAGCCTATGACTGCTACGTACAGCAACACCTGCGGTAATTACAACGGCGCCCGCAACAAGTACAGCAGCGATGCTATTCGTGAAAGGAAGTCACCGCGGAGGGGGGCGTGTTGACGATGTAGGCACAATAAAACGTTTCCCCCCTGAAATAGTTATCCGATACTACAGTAGGGTGTTTTGTGACATGCGAAAATTGGTTAGGCCATTTCTTATACAGTCGGATTCCGCCAGTCGAAAACGGCCCTTTTTTGTCTGGAATTTTTTTCGACTGGATTATTCTGGTCCTCCTTCCTATCGTCAGTCGAGTCGATTTTATAGTTTTTGTGCTCTTCCTATTAGTAGAGGCGGTTGGTGTGAGGGAGTACTGCTGTACAGCAGTCAAAATCGGTTGGCAGCTCTGTGCTTCACGCTTTCTCCGCGAGCAACGGCTCGACGAACCCTCGTCCCAGCGAGTTGGTGGCTTTGGGCTTAGCCGAAAGCCACCAAAGCTACGTTCGTGGAGTTGCACTCAGCCGAGAGCCGCCAAGCTACAGCAGGCGCAGCCGTTGTTTGCAGCATGGGATCGATACCGCGCGTCGTGTGATACACGCTGCTGGCGAGCGGAACTAGGAATGCGCCACGCTGACTTGCTGCGAGAAGCAACAGCGGTGATAGCCACGCCGGCGTCATCGCCTTGTATGATACTGCAGTGTGGTACGTGGTATGGGCGGCCGTGTGGGTGTGTGTTTGGTGGTGGGATGAACGATGCGATCGGTTCAAAAAGCACGTGTAAAATTTTTTCGACTGAGTTTTTCGACTGGAGGATCCAGTCGAAAAAGTCGAGTTTTTCGACTGGAGCCGCCAGTCGGAATTCTCAGTCGAAAAAAGTTGAGTCGAAAAAGCCCTTTTTCGACTGTGTAAGAAAGCTCGATTTGGGCTTCAGTCGAAAAAAGCCGTTTTCGACTGACAAATCCGACTGTATAAGAAATGACCTTAGGTAGGGGTTGGGTGCGAAATACACGTATTAATAGTGTTGAAACCGCCGATTGTCGCAATCCAAGCAAGGCCAACCCTACACACGAAAATCGTCGAAACAATTGGTTAAGCAATACGTTTTCCTATTGTTTTGTTATTTCTAGCCTATTGTTTTTGGTGGGTTGGTTGGCGTTGGGTTATGACGATCGTCGGTTTCAATGCAACATCAGTTGGAACTCACAAACACCCTGATAGTACCAGGTACTCGAGTACGAGTAGTGTGCCCCGAAAACGTGAAATAAGTTCTACGGGTCATAAACCCATTTGGAACTGCACCCACGGTTTTCGGTACAAAAAAGTCGGATTCATTGTTGAACTATTTTTGCAGTGGTATGCAGGAACCGGTGCGGCGCCCGCGGCATGCTTGATCCTCGTCAACCACAAAACGATTACAGTACGGGTGCGCAACGCAGGCTTCTTGATGCACTTCTCCACTCTATCACTTGATTGTTGTTGTTCTCACATTAACTCGCATAATCAAGTCCGTGGTCACAGGACAGGCTCCAGTCACTCTGGAGCTGAGGAATACCCTATTTTGATACTACGACGTCAGACCTTCACATTGTCGTGAAGATCCGCCACAGGTTTCTGTGGTAAAACTTATTATTTTTGAGCGAAGAGCTTCTAATCTACACCGAGCCAAAACGTAGAAAACCCTTTTGAGCGGGCTTTACAGTCCGCCGATCACCAACGCACACGAGTAAACGACAGTTATAATACAAATATCATGCTCCTCGAGTTCAAGGCTACAGGTTAACCACCGCAATGTTGAACGATTAATTGCGTAAAGGGTGCTACGGTTTGCGGCCAAGTGGATCAGCAGAGGCATGGAGCCCGAACGACGAAAACACTTTGATGCATCGTAACGTCGATGCTGGTTTGTCGGTGTGGGTGATGGCGTCCATAGTGTTTGTTTCGGCAGGTGGCGGTCCTGAAGGACGAGCGAGAGATGCTGTGACGGTCGATGGGTCCTAGTTGGACCATACCGATAGTCGTCACGCACCTGCGGCAGTTGCCCCAACATGACACGAGCCTCCTGCCCCGCCCTGCTTCTGCGGTGGGGGTGTACTAATTGTCATGCATGGCGATGCTATTTAAATGGGGAGAGACTGTGTGACAGTAAGCGATCATGAAAGTTCATGCAGTCCTAGCCATGTGGCGTGCCGCGCGTCGCCTCTTTAGGTCACAATACTTGTGCTGTAACCGCACGCCCCCCCTCTATTCGCGACCGCTATCTCTCTTGGGGGCGCGGTACATGTTCAGTAACCGCATCGCCCACCTCCGTACACAATCGCTCTCTATTGCCGACGTCTCCCGTCTCCAAGATCCTTGCAGGTTGAAATCAGCGATGTCGACTTTGCAGCCCTCGGCTGGATTTGGACCGATCAAGGTTGCGTCGCTCCTACCCTCGGCGTGCCTCCGGCAAGCGTTCGCTCTGCTCCCGTAACCGGACAAAAATCGCGCCGACCGATTGATATCACGGCGTTGGAAGCGCAGCCTGTGGAAGCGCAGCCTGTGGAAGCATCCGCGGCGGCGGGGGCGGGGAAGACGGTAGCCGTATCGCCGCGTTTCGCCAGCGCGGTAGCAGACTTCCCGCCCGCGACGGTCTCCCCCTCCCCTCCCCCCACTAGCGCACAAGAATCGCCACAGCATAGGGACGATGTTGCTGCAAGAGAGGAAGTGCAACCAGGCGCGATTGCAGAGGTTACCTCCCCCGCTGCTTTGGAAGCGGGCCGGCTCGACGCCGGAACCGGGAGACATCAGAGCGCCGGAACGATCACGGCTGAGAGTGGCTTTCGGGCGGAATCCCTTGGCCCGGGGAGCGAACAAGAAGGCGTTGGCTTGCCGAGGGTTTTACTCTCCGGAGACGAAGAGGACGGGGGAGCGCAGACGGGTGTTATTACACCTGCGGTCACCAGCAATGACCCCGCCGTGTTGCTCGTTGGTGACAAGGTCAGGTGCGACGACGAAGTCGACGCCTTCGGAGTACCAAACGATGTGCCTGTTGTTGACAATATTGCCGAGTGTGACCTCGCTTTCGTAGGAGAAGAAGGGCAAGGTGCCGATATTGGTCTGACGGATGCAGATTTGATGGCTGCGGCGGAGGTGCTATTGGGGTCGGACCTCCTCGATGAGGAGCTGGGGGAGGAGGCGATCGGTTGTTTGTAAATCGGGGGGGAGGTGTTCTTCCTTTTCGTACACACTACGCCTAGGGGTTTACCGTGCTGTAGCGCACGAGGTACAATATATATACTTTTCAAGGGGATGCTCGCCAGGTGTTTGCGCGACGTTTCGCTGCTTTGTATTACACGTGACGTCTATCGGCGGGATCATCTGCTCCATATCAGGGGGAAGAAGGGTGCATATTATTTGATTTTGCAGGGTATTTTCTATGGCCATTGTTGTCGGTTAGGGAGCTGTCTGTGCGTGGGACATTCGATCTCCTTGTCTTAGCTTGTAATGCGTACACATAGTACCGAGCCCACTGCAGTTGTAGTCTTTGGTTCTGAACACGTCTAGCTGGTGCGCATCGATGTCGTTGACGTGGGGGTGTGCATCGGAAACAACACCCAAGAGTAGCTGGAAAGCCGAAGGTGGGGGCAGGAGCTGGTATTGCTACTGCCAGAGGTTTCGGCTGAAGTTGACGGGAGCTAAAAGTAGACCAAATTTGAACGGTGTTGGTAAGTATCGTGCGCATATTGTACGGAACACAGGAGCTGTAAATAGTCCAATCGGCAGTGTCAAGCAGTGCCAGTGTAGTCGTTATTGAAGTATTGTAGTGGGTGGATTACTTTTTTTCCTGTCCTTTAAGCAGCGTTTTAGCGCTACTCGCATTTGTATAACGACGTGTGCCCCACGAGATCGGTCTGTAAGTTTGGCAGCGGCTTCGGGAGACATTCGGGCGGGTCGGAAGGGGTGATGGCAATACAGAACATTCCTTGTAGATTGTATATGTGAGGAGAATTACCGCACCAACAGCTCACGAGCGAATCATTTTTTCGGTATGAATGTGGTCCTAAATTCCCGTGCCGGCCTTTTTTTTTCGCTCAAGATCCTTTTCTTAATAGCTCTAAACGGTCTAAAAATGGGCTATTCTTTGCTCTCAAGCCGTTACTTTTTGCATTCGCTGTCGACGGTACTCGTTGTACTAGGACGCTGAACGGTGTTGATGCCACCTGCTGTGTAGTTGTTTCACAAACACACAAAGGCAGTAGGCTTTAGGAGTTACTCTTTTCATGCATAGCCGTAGTCGTATGGCTATAGACCCTCGCATCTTCTCTCTTTGCCAAAACCAGCTGCCCACTACTCCATGCAAACGCCGGAGCCCACTGAACGGCGTTTGTTGGTCCTGTATATCGACTCACCCGATCCCGCAGCACCATTTATTGCGATCGTCGTATCACCAATTAATCCACGGACGTTGAGTGTTTCTTGTCTCCGTGATCGCTACTGTACAGATCTTTGAATCGAACGCTAGCTACGTGTATGTGTCAGAGAGGACAACTGCTGTCGCTACTGCTGCGCTCAATCGACGAAGAACATCGTTGCGATGGATATAATAGATATGCCTCGTACACTCGACGGTGATTTTTCCATCCCACCTCGACCGTGCAGAACCGATTTTTTTCCCATGGATTCATTTTCATTAGTACTTTAAGGCGAGCCTCTGGCCCGAGATTACTGTAGAGCGTTAGGGGATCACCGTTTTAGGGAGCCTTCAGGGGGCATTTCTGGGCGGCGACACCGCCAGGTACTGCCCAAGGTCCATTGGCGACCCTCAGTATGGCGGTATCGCCGCCCTAATACACCATGGGGGTCTCCTAGCACACCTCACCACAACCACGTATTTATATAGGTTCCTTCCCCGTTCCCTGGCCTACAGTAATAGTAGCTCCGGCAACTCCTCCGCTTTCTACGCCGTTTGCTACACATCAGGTTCACCCCTCACAACCTTTGCCGGCTTGCTTCTTGTACTATCGATTGATAGCCGGTGCACGTATCCACATCTACCTCCAGCAGGCGCTCACACCTTCAGGCGCTCAAGAGAAGCCGAAACGTGTCGCCTTTTCGTGTAATCGAGGGCGGGGGGGGAGTACTCATTTGTTGCCCGCCGCGGTCATTAGACCATTCAACACGCGTGCATCCGTTTCGAGACGGAGCACCGTTCCTACTACTACGGAGGGGGGCGGGGTGTGGGGTTCACGCAAAACCGTGTTGTTCACGCCTTCAGGCGCTCCAGCGGCGCCACAATCTCGCACTTTGTGATATGGGGGGCGGGGGGGGGGGGGGGATCCTCGTACCATGCATGCCCATAGTCTGTTGGACCATAGACCCTCGCATCTCCACAATTACGTGGCGGAGGACGTCGAGTTATACCGAACAGGTAGGCTGAGGAGGGGTGTATGTACTCAATTCTTACATAGCCGCAGTGGTAACTATAGACCCTCGCCCCCCCACAATGACGGGCGGAGCAGGCGGGCCGGCCGGCGGGGGGGTTATCCTTGATAGTGGAAAAACCGTGTTGTCCACGCCTCCAGGCGCCCAAACGGCGCCCAAACCTCGCCTGCTGTGATATGGCAGGGGGAGAGGGAGGGTGAAACCATTCATTGATGTTCAAGATGCGTTGCCTACGTATCTGGCCGATGGATGCTACGGAGTGCGAATGCGGGAGCGGAACGTCGTCTCCCGTTATGTAGAGGGGGGCGAGGGCGGGGGGGGGGGGAGTACTCATGGGCGGGGAGGTTTAGAAATATTGCAAAAAAAAAGACAGGATGCGTTGTCTTACTCTTGTACCTGGCCGGTAGATGTTACGACATGCGCACGCGGCCGTCGTGGGGGTGCTGATGAATGGAGGCCCTGGGGGCGGCGCTTGTCAGCCTGCTCTACGGCGAGCTCAACGCGGTGGCGGGCATCGCGCGCTTATGCATGGAATGGCTGGTGGTGATATGATATGTCGTACGACATTTATTTGTATGTATACACGCGTTGATAGATAAGCTTCGGTGGAATTATTTACCCAGGTACTCACATTTCTACTCCGTATTGCCGACCCGGGGCGGACAACTCTCTGTGCTGCATGCGCGCATTATTACGTGTCATATTTACATGCAGACTACAGTACCTGTAAACTGAAACTGTTACGAACCAGGCGGCAGTGAGTGGCCGTTGTGAATGTCGTTGGTACTACTGCTGCTGCTACTGCTAAGTTGTACCCGGTGGGAGGATCGAGGATCCATTTCCTGTTGCATGCTACGAGTAGGTGTGTATGCGCTGCTGTCTTTGTGTGTGTTCTGTGATATATCTGAGGTATAGACTAGACTACGTTCGAGTACAGTATCCGCTTCTTTACCGGATAAAAATGCGGCCGAAATTTAATTTTCACCGAACGTGTCCCAGCGCCTCCGGCTTCTGGCATATCTGTCCGTTCATTTTGCTTGATCTTTTCATCAGCGACAACAGACGTAGAGAAAACACCACCAGACCAACCCTGAACAAACGGTGTGAGAGTCGACGAATGAATCAAGGCCAGCTCAGAAGGACAACAGGATAAGGAGGCACCTGCTGCTGCTGCTACTGCTGCTTCGGTCGCGAATAATTCGATCGATTGTTCTTCCTTGCCTCTCTGCTCACTTCCTGTGTGCAGTCAGCATTTCCAGGCGGCTTGGCTTCTGGTGTACAGACCGTCGTTCCGAAAGCTAGCTATTCCACCGATTGTTTTGGGGAGGGTCGGGCCGGCCTGAACAGAGCCATGGCGAGCTCTGCGTCTGGTCAGGTCGTGGGAGATTGGGGCCGTCACGATCGAATCCCTCTCAGTCACAAGAAGACGTGCGACTTCTGCTGCCAGAGGAAACGGAAGTGCGATGGAGACGGACAAGGCTCTTGCAGGTAGCAGCAGATACTTCATTTCATTTGTTTGTTTTACTTGTACCTGGGACAGCAGTAGACTTCATTATTTTCACTTTCGGCAAGCTGCTTGCTGTGCTGCGTGCCCAAGCTGTATATTTGACTCTGCCTTGCAAAGGAGGGTGGGCATTGCCCAGGGCGAGATGGTCTTGAGCTTGGAAGTAATAGCGCTTGCAGACCGGGTGTAGCGGCGTGATTTTATGCCTGATACTGCTCTTTGCGGTCGTGTGAAACCATTCCACAGTCCAGGCTATCCCTGGTGTGATTGATGACAGAAGCGGCCGGGGAGAGTTCTGGAAAGAGAGGTTTCATGTGGTGTGGTGTGTGTTCAATAGCAATGTCTCCAGCTGCTGGGTAGAGCCTTTCCCTGGTATCTCTACGAGCACCAACTCGTATCAGGGTACACAGAGATGTTTTCTTGTGGACCAATAATCAACGCGCTGTGTATAGCTGTGTACGTTCACTCTATACCTGGTATATACGAACCAGTATAGTACCAGGGGTACAGCAGGAAAACTACTACTGGCTGTACGTACATGTAGAAGCAAATGATCCCGCAAATACCCCCGATTGCCCCGCTCGATGCACGACATTTGGCTACGGGCGCTGTACCGAGCACGCACCGAGCTCTGCCTGGTACAACCTGAAACCTTCGTATCCAGACACCCATGGCCTAGACTGGACTACACATAGAGCTAAGTTTCCTGCTGTTCACAGCCCTGACTGGGATGTGCTCGGTACCAGAGCTAGAGGGTAGATTCGTGGTGTTCCCATGTCTTTTTCGTTGTCGTGTTTTTTTCGGGGGGGGCGTTTTTGGCGACCGAAAAAGACAGCAGTGAACAAACAATTTGCATTTTGAGCGTCTCAACAAATGCACACCACGGTACGCAACCCAATAGGTCTAGTCTACAGCAGTAGTACTTGTAGACTACGAGTACAAGGTTCCCGTTCGGGGTGATGTGGTTGACTTTTGACTTCATGATATCCTCGGGGCATCGCAAGTCCAAAAGGGGGAAGACAGGCGTTCCAATTACAGCAGTATACGACTCGGTAATAATATTCCTTGATTGGGGAAGACAGGCGTTCCAATTACAGCAGTATACGACTCGGTAAAGATATACCTCGATTGATCTGATTGCGTTGGGACTGCTGGCTGTGTGCTTTGCGTGCTGTGTTGCCCCACCACTGCGCTGCATCATTGCACGGACTAGAGGCAAAACAATCGTGGTTGGCATATCTCTCTGTGTACGGATGATCTACTCGCTGTACGGTGTTGTAAATATGGTGTGCATATCGTGGCAGTTTGCGCATCACATGTGTACAGGTATAGCGGACACGTACGACGGTACCTGCTAGCTGCTATATCACTAAGAATACAAATAAGAAACAGAAATGGTGGCAATTCAGGTGGATTTCTTATTTTAAAAGGATGCGCTCTACAGTAGCGTCAGTGTAACGGCTTTCCAATTTCTTAATTCCCACTGCTGTATCAACGTCCATTTGTCGGCATGGCTTTCTTGCTATGTACCCTGAGTCTTGTGTGTCCTGTACGGTTCACTGCGCAGCGCACTACAGCAAGCAGCAGCATAGCTCGCTACCAGGTTCGTACATATACTATTGATAACAACGAGGTAACAACGAGGGACAAACGATGACTGCTACTAACTTATCAATAACTGCTGTGATACGTGTTGCTTTGACAGTGAACCCTGGCAGTATAAACGCCCACAATGCAATGAAACCCACGCCATGAAGCAACCTTGTACTGCTCCATAAACGAACCTACTCCAATATCAAGTATTTTTTCTGTTATACAGCGCGGATTAATGTTCATAGTGCAAGTGTCAAGACGAAAATCTACTATGTTGTCCATGCCCGTGTTTTTTTCTCAGCTTTTGTAAAGCGCGAGGCACGAATTGCCACTACAGCTCAAGGAGGCCGAATCGACCAAGAGCAAGTTCAACTTCAACTTCTTCATCTTTGGTGGAGGGGGGAGGGGGAAGGGGGAGCTCTGAGGGGTTGGGTTCAGATACGATTTCCGTGGCAGGCGTTAACCGCATCGGGAAGAGGGGATGGCTAGGAAAGCGCGTCGTGACGAAGCCGCGGACACCAGCGGCTTTGGCTGCCTTGAAAAGGTAGGCGGTGTTGGTGTGGTATGAAAAAGGGTGTAAGGTGGCAAGGAGGCAGCGTGACGGCGGACTCTGTTCAACTGATGTTCGGCGGAAAGACATCCAATGGTTGTCGGTGGTGGGTCGATGTACTTATGCACAATCCAGTATATTTTTATGAATACTACTGCTGTTTTATTAGTTGTGTAGCCGGTCGCCACGGCGGTGGTCTAGTGGTCGGCCTCGAATGCCACTAGCGTTGGTCCTTGAGTTCGGTTCCCACCGTGCTGAGATGTTGACTTTATTATTTGCGAAGGGTGCATAAAAGGAGCAACTGCTGAGAGCGCCTAGCAGCGGGGGTAGGTACAATTCGACGCTAGTAGTCGACGAGGGAAGAAATGCTGAATTATTCTCGCGATAGAAATGAAGGCGTTATTATACCGTAGTGGGAGGGGGGAGGGGGACCCGCTATGTGACCCCGGATCTGAGTTACTACTGGGAGGGAGTGCGAGGATAATAAATGGGATGAAAAAAAAAAAGAAGGGAGAAAAAAAGTTGTGCAGAGTACAGAGGGTGACCCCTTTCAAAGGACCGCCGTAGTTCGTCTCGGATGCAGGGTCCCTTATATACCGATTCCCCGTAACGCGCGTCACCTCTATGATCGCACATGGCTCAGTTTTCTAGGAATACCAGAAGATATGTTGCGTTTTTCAAGCTGGAGACAAGTGTGGTGGCCCCTTCCCGGGGACCCTGAGTCCCTATTGGGTGTTGCATCCACTGCGAGTATAGTTTACGGGACGGGGGGGGGAACGGTGCGGAGAAATTTGAAGTCCCTTCTGTACCGTTTTCCCTTATCGCGGTACAGTAGCGGCTGCGGTTTAAGAGAGGGAGGTTCCAACCCGGCATTTTTCTCTTTAAATTGGGAATTCTGTCATACCGTATTGGCTACGATATGAAAGAATATTATCTTGAACCGTATCTCGATATAAGAGAATATTCTTTGTTATCGTAGCCAGTATGTTTTTTATAAAATATGTATATACTCGTATATATATATGTGTTTGTTTTTTAACAGAACAATATGACCCCTCCCATTATGAAAAAACTCACCCACATAGTATATTACACTTACCACAACGCAGCTTGCAAAGATGAGTTGACCCGAAATTCGTCGAACCCACGGCTGACGTCCTTGAAATCTTTTTATAAAATACGAGCGGCCGTGGAAGATGGACGCTCTCGTCCCAACTAACTGCCGCACAGTTTATAGAGAGCGTATTATTCATGTCACACAACGCAGCCCGCGTGCGCATCCTGAGCTAGCTCAACTCACGGCTGTTCAGTCTGTTGGTTGCTGAGCAACATGGACCCACCTCAAGCACGTGGTACACTCTTGGTACCCGTGCTGGGAAAGAAGTCACATTTCGTGTGACAACACGTGTCGATAAAATCTCTTGCATTTGTTCACGTGTTATGTGTGCGATGCGTGTTCGCCTGTTGACGTTTGTGATGGCTGCGCGACTCTTCCATAAAAGTCTGATTTAAGAGAGAATCTCCGAAATAAGACCAATTATCTTTTACATCGATTTTGGTCGTCACATACCAGGTTGACTCTCTTAAATCGGTACTTTCTCTTGAACTCTCTTAAACCGTAGCCGCTACTGCTGTATTCGTTAAAAGGGGTCCAGCTACTGCTGCTGTACATGATATATTGACAACAGTAGTGACCGGTGTATATTGTTATAAGACTTAGTTTGGGTAAGCTATTGGTTAACCTTTTGCAAGTGGTCAAACGGACTAATACCCCACTAATTCCTTAACAAATGGCGTCGTCGACAGACCGTGGGTTTTTTAGGTCGTGGGTTCGATCCCCACCATCCACAATAATAAACTTTTCAGATTTTCCCCATGTCGAACTTGAAAAATACCCTCCCTGGTACCCCAGGGAATGAAACGGCTTGGATAAATGACAGGTCCGTCCGTATATCCGGCCGACCTACTATCCCGCCGTTTCAGGGGGGGAGAATGTTATAAGGCTTAGTTTGGGTAAGCTATTGATTAACCTTTCGCAAGTGGTCAAACGGACTAATACCCCACTAATTCCTTAACATTATGCTGCACTACTGCTGCTGTCATGCATATCAGGCACGTTTCATACGCTTTGATATCATGTCTTATGGATACGGATAAGCACGTCGGGAAAAGACCGATGGAGAACGTGCCGGGTGGGGTGCAAAATATCTATTGCTGGTTGTGCTGCTGTTGTCATGCAAATGATATCAGGCATGTTTTGCATACGGTATGGTATTATATCTTATCTCGTGGATACCGCGATCATGAAGAACGGGCGGGGTGGGGTACAAAATGTGAAATATCTGTTGACATGTGTGGCAGTGTCTTTGCCACAGGAGAGCTATGTATAGGTGAAAAAAAAACAGTACCCGCGTATGGGGGTATTGAAGCGTACACCCAGGTTGTTTATCTAGGTTATACAGTACCCCACAACATCCCGAGCGGCCCAATCAACGTCCAATCAACGTTGAGTATTTCCAAGCACTGAATCCAGGCCGGGCGAATCAACCTAGAGCCTTCACGAGCGACAGCATCCAACCACTCACCCCATAGCGTTCGGGTTCGGGTTCGGGTTCGGGTTCGGGTCGGGTGGTACCTGTTGACTTATGTTAAGGTATTAGTGAGGTATTATTAATAGTCTGTTTGACCAACTTGCAAAAGGTTAATCACAATAGCTTACTACCCAAACTAAGCCTTATAACACTCTCCCCCCCCTGAAACGGCGGGATACCGGGTCGGCCCGATATACGCGCGGACTTGTCAATATCCAAGAGGTTTCATTTCCTGGGTATACCGATGAGAGTATTCTTCAAGTTCGACGTGGGGAAAGTCTGAAAAGGTTTATTATTGTGGATGGTGGGATTTGAACCCACGACCCAAAAAAAAACATGGTCTGTCGACGACGCCATTTGTGAAGGTATTCGTGGGGTATCAGTCCGTTTGACCACTTGCAAGAGGTCAACCAATAGCTTACCCAAACTAAGCCTCAAAACACCTAGATAGAACAGAATGGGTGAACGTTTTTTTTTTTTTTCATCCTCCGGGGGGTGGGAAAAAATAATTGGGTAAAACTACAGTAATAAATTTATAATATAGATGTTATGTTAGATCTAGCTCAAACTTCCCCACCTAAATAAAGTAAAAATACCAACACTTACCTTTATCGTGGACGAAAAATTGGACCCCTCCCAGGCCCCTCCCGATAAAAACTCACCCATATATCATACTCCGTAGTATATTACAAGTACCAGCTTGCAAAGATGAATATTGACCTGAAATTCGTCGAACTCACGGCTGACGTTGGCTGACGTCCTTGAAATGTTTTTTTTTTTAATTACACTCGTATATATATATGTGTTTGTTTTTTAACAGAACAATATGACCCCTCCCATTATGAAAAAACTCACCCACATAGTATATTACAAGTACCAACAACGCAGCTTGCAAAGATGAGTATTAACCCGAAATTCGTCGAACTCACGGCTGACGTCCTTGAAATATTTTTATAAAATACCATAAGTAAAAAAACAAAAAACAATTAAAATTATGAATGCAAGATGTCATTACCAATGGCAAGGGAAGCACGTAGAGGTGAAAGCGAACGCCACACTCCTCTTTTCGAGAGCCCAGACAGAGGGGGGAGAGGGGCGTACTGTTGCTTGCCTTGGTCGTTTGACCATTGACCACGCATCCCTTTCGAGACGGAGCACCGTTCCTACTCCCAATAGGGACACCTTCAACACTTGGGCGCTAATTACGCTTCTTCCATATACTTCATAAAAGCTGTTTGATTATCCTACCCCCGTCCTGTTTCGCCGTCTGCAGCCACTATCTATCTCCCAGGAAAGATAACGATCGTTTTCTCGCTACTCTCTTAGTCTACCAAACTCTTCCATGCCACATTGTACCGTCCCTCCTTATATATTTCAAGTTCTCCTACTATGTGAGTCCTTTGTCCAATGTTGTGCCACACGGGCACATATTTGTAGTCACGTCCTCCTCCTTCCGACTACTGGTTTACACATATTATAAAAATATAAATACAGTCCAGCTGTGAGATCGAAGATTTTGTCGAAACTCATCTTTGCAAGCTGTGTGTGATACTCCGACCGCGCGTATTACGGGTTGTGTTTTCCCCATTAAGGATATAGGTCGGCGACTCCCCTTGCAACTACAGTGTAGCCATCAGGGTCAATACCTCTTTCTTCTTTCGAGTAGGCCCAGGTCCAGTACACGAAATCGCAGTTTCAGCTTTTTCGCGTAGTCCATTGGGCCGTGCAGATTCGTTTTATTCCGATATCTTCCCTCAACCCCCCGTACCTGGTAAATCTCTAAGTGCTTCTCCTCTTTCACCTTACTTCTTAGGCCATTTCTTATGCAGTCGAATTTGTCAGTCGAAAACGGCCTTTTTCGACTGAAGCCTCAATCGAGCTTTCTTACGCAGTCGAAAAAGGGCTTTTTCGCCTCAACTTTTTTCGACTGAGGATTCCGACTGGCGGATCCAGTGGAAAACTCGACTTTTTCGACTGGATCCTCCAAAAACTCAGTCGAAAAAGTTTTACACGTGTTTTTTTAACCGATCGCATCGCTCATCCCACCACCAAACACACACCCACACGGCCACACGGCCACACACCCATACCAAGTACCACACTGCAGTATCATACAAGGCGCTGACGCTGGCTTGGCTATCCCAGCTGTTGCTTCTCGCAGCAAGTCAGCGTGGCGCATTCCTAGTTTTGCTCGCCAGCAGCGTGTATCACACGACGGCAGCAGCGCGCGGTCTCGATCCCATGCTGCCAACAACCGCTGCGGCTGCTGTGGCTTTGGCGGCTCTCGGCTGAGTGCAACTCCACGAACGTAGCTTTGGCGGCTTTCGGCTAAGCCCAAAGCCACCAACTCGCTGGGACGAGGGTTCGCCGAGCCGTTGCTCGCGGAGAAAGCGCGAAGCACAGAGCTGCCAACCGATTTCGACTGCTGTACAGCAGTACTCTTTCACACCAACCGCCTCTAGGAAGAGCACAAAAACTATAAAATCGACTCGACTGACGATAAGAAGGACCAGAAGAATCCAGTCGAACAAAAGTCCCGTCGAAAAGGGCCGTTTTCGACTGGCGAAATCCGACTGCATAAGAAATGACATTAGCGCTTGCTTTCCCTTTCTTCTGTTCTTTATTTTACTTCTGTGTTATACCCGCCAAACTTCTCCGTGGGCAGCAGTACCTGAGCCCAGACGGGGGGGGGCTATTATGGGTGATGGCCATGGTAGAAAATAAGTGTTATATTATGAAGAAAGTATTATTTTTGACAATTGTCATCAACTAGAGGGCGGGGCGGGGAGGCACTCGATATTCAAGCATGGCCGTATTAGTATGACCATATGGTATAGCAGCTATTAGTAGCTATTAGAGTGGTATGACCCTCGCATCCCTACAATGCGGGGACGGAGCACGTCGGGTTTTCACCGACCAGGCAGACATTGCCTGCGCTAAGCGCGAAGCGACGTGAGGTGTTCGGCGAGTCGAATGAAGGGTGAGCTGCATCGTAATAACCGCTTATGAAGCGGGCTTGCATGTGGATGACAGCTTCAATGAATTTATTTAATTTCCGGTATGTCCACTTCCAGAGCCAGCGATGAATGGGGGTACAGTGTAACTGCCTCGTGGGTGCCTTACCATAAGCACTCTATCTACGTGATATACACGACCATTCCCCTTGTGCGGGGTAAAAGTTGGGGCAGACGACAAAAAGCGGTATACCGCAACCATTCCGCGCCACCGTGCTGTACAGCAGAATACACCTAGATTTTTCACCTAGATCCGTGACGCTGTTTGGTCAACTCAGTCTCATACCTGTTTTTTTGACACCAACTCCTTGCAGTACATCGTACCGCCGCTTTTCAGCTCGGCCGACACCGTTTTCTAACGTGACGCATACCGCTTTCTGACGGAAAATATACCATGCGGACCGACTTTGCCCGAGGCTCTTCACGGCCCGTAGCCTTTCAATTCCCGACCGAAGCTCAACCGTGGGCGCCACGTCATGTAGCATGCATACTCGTAGAACTGCGCGCTTTCATATTTCGGATCCCTTCACAGCAATCATTGCAGCACCCCTTCGGCACCAACACGAACCGCTGTACATACATAGCTCGCACACCACACGCATGTATGCATGGAGGGGAAAAGGCTGGGGCAAAGGGACAAAGGAGGGAGTGACAGTCCCGCTACACGCGGGCCACCCTCTTGGCCCACACATACGCCCGATGACGACACCCGTGGAGGTGGTTACGATCGTACCCGGCGTGCCCAAAGGACGTGGTATGGTGAAACTTCGTCCGACTAACAAAAATGACGAAGGAAGAAACCAAAGAAACGCGGGACCGTTCCGCAAGTACCGGTAATGGAAGGAGGCGGCGTTCAAGTGGGAGGTCTTGAGAGGCCAGGGATGTACCAACCGAGCCCAATCAGGAAAAAGCCCAAAAAAAAGTGGTTCTTTTGTACAAGGTTCCCCTTCGGGGTGGGGTTGATGGTATACATCCCGTGGGCGTCGCAAGTCGGCACGGGGAAACACAGGCGTTCCAATTTTATGTACAGGTTTGAACTACATGACTGAAATTACTGCTTCGTATACCTGGCATGAGGTCCGACGAGGTGTGACAACGGTTGCACCGCTGCTGAAATGCTGCTGCTGTACTGCTGCATACTGAAACACGGCTGGCGTTGTACTGCTGCTGTGCTGCAGCTCTATGCTGATTTGGTGACAGCACACACTCCACGCACGCATGCCTGGTACACGTAGAAGCCCACAAACATCCGCATACACGCAGAAGCGTCGTCTGTGCGATCACAAAGGAAGGAATCACATCACGGCTGCCAATGTACCGTGACTGCCACAAGTAGTACTGAACCTGGAGAGCCGCGTGTGATGCAATAGAACAGCAGCAGCAGAGCGAGAGGAGACTTAATGAGGTCAAATTTCCAGGGCTTTTCACGGGTCACGACCCGACCGGTCGGGTCAGGCGGGTTTCAAAATGTCGCGGGTCGGGTCGGGTCCGGGCAATAAGTTTAAAAATCTCAGGCCGGATCGAATCGGGTCAAGAAGTTTGGAAATCTCGCGGGTCGGGTTGGGTGAAGAGGTTTTGAAATCTCGCGGGTCGGGTCAGGTCATGACCCGCGAGATACGGGTCACTCGCGGGTCAAGCCACCATGAACCGCGGGTTGTTTTTGACTGACCCGCGGATCTGGCCTGCGGAATGGCCTTTTTCAAACTTGCAGCTGCCTGCCTGAGGGCCCTTGCCCTTGTCGTGCCCGCGCGCCCCGCGGGTCGGACAAGGATACAAAACTTGCCGCTTCCAGCAAGAAAGCCTCCCTCGTGACAATAGTCCGATCGTATGTTGTCATAGCGTGAAGAACAATCATACCAGGCGGTACCTACTCGCACCATGCATACAGCAGTATTATAGCAAATGCCGCCATGTCGGATGAAACCGTAGGTAGTTTTCAGGTAATTTATCATCCATCCAAGTCCACTAAAGAAGCCAGGCCACACACGCACTCTTGAAGGATACAATAATAAACACGACACATGGCAGTATAAGAACCCATGCACGACGTACGCACACATTAAATACCTTAGAAACATCATACCAGTACGAAATATGACAAAAAAAAGCAAAATCAGTCGTCGAAGCAGAACCAGCAGCAGCAGCAGACCCCGGGTCCTGGCGGATCGCAGCATCTGCTGACAGATCCACCGCCCCAGTTGTGGGCTGCCGGAGGCGGCCCAGCTAGGCCGCTTGGCAGGGCCAGACATTGCACAGCTAACTCGCTCGTCGGGGTGGACGCAGAAGCCATCGGGTCAGAGGTGTCGGGTCGAGCCGAGGGTCTAACGCTACGGGCACGGCTAAGTGGGGATGTGTGGGTTGTGTTTCTCAGTGTTCGCGCGAATACCACAAAATGCTGCAAAACAAACCTGAAATAGAAAATAGAAAATAGAACAAAAAAAAAATAGAACACGAAATTCTGGGAAATGCACGAATGACCAAGGACCAACCAACCGACCAAGGTGCATACGCATCATACCAACGATTACATGTTTGGACCCATGAGTTTTCGAATGTGATCCGTGAGATACATCACCAGGCGAGTCGACCCGACCCACGTAAAACCTTTTCCGCAAGGGTCAATCGGAGAGTGGCGGGTCGGGTCGGGTCGGGTCGGGTCGGGTCGGGTCGGGTCGGGTCGGGTCGGGTCGGGTCGGGTCGGGTCGGGTCGGTGTCGGGACGGGTCAACAGGCTTTCAAATGCCCCGGGTCGGGTCGGGTCGGATCGGGTCGGATCGGGTCAGGAGGCTTTCAAACCTCACGGGTCCGATCGGGTCGGGCCAACATCTTTTCAAGTATCGCGGGCCGGGTCAGGGGTTTTGGGGTTTTCAAAGTATTGCGGGTCGAGTCGGGTCGGGTCGGGTGACACGAGCCGAGCCGAGCCGAGCCGAGCCGAGCCGTGAGGTTATACCTGACTCGTGAACAGCCCTGGAATTTCCATTTTCACAACGATAAACATGTGTGGGTTTTCTATAGTCCTGCGCCGCTCGGCGAAACGAGGCATACGGCAGCATGGACCGTGCTCTGTTGGTCTTGCCCTCTCAGATGCGGCGCTGGGAGCACAACAGCAACGCGAGAAATAGTAGCGAGGTGGCACTCTCCGAGGTAGACGAGCGGAGGGAGCTTTTTTGTCGAGGTAGGTGAGTTACATGTCCATTCCGAGGTGTGCAACAAAAGTCACAAGACTAGGTGCAACAGATACGTATGATGTTCAAGAGATGTCCTGCTGCTGCCGCTGCTGCTCTTGTTGCTCTGCTGCTGGCTGCTGCTGGCTGTATGTATAGCTGCGTCGTCGCAGAGAGCTGAGAGGGTCGAACACATTCAACGGAACGGGCTATTTTTTAAACAGAACGAAAACAATGCGGGGGTTTCCGTGCACCTGATCGCCTCAGCGAGGCGGAACACAACGCCGTGGTAAAAAAGGCCAGCTCAGCTACGCTACTTGCTCAGAGCACCGCCACGGAGCTCGTTCGGGATCCAGACATGCATCACAATATACGCACGGCCCTCTTGCTTGCCCGCAGCCGAAAATTGCGGAAAAAAACTTGGCCGCCGGAGAACAACGTGCAAAAAATGAGTGCATAGTTTACATAGACATACAAGGCTCCCTTTCGGGGAGTGAGGTGTTCCTCACGGGGCGACGCCAGCTGGCATGACGTAGGGAGGCGTGATAGCTTGCATCGTCCGGCGGGGAACAACCTACTCCCCGAAGGCGATACTGCTTCAGGCAACTGCACGTCAATGTTGTTGCCCCGAACCGCACAACTCCCATGTCTATGCTCAGAACTCTCGTCACTAACAGTATTCATCGCGGGAAAAAAGGCACTCTGAAGTCCGAAACGTGCAGTTTTTTAAGTGTTTTGTGTCTTGTGTGACACGAGTAAACCTATCTACTCTAGTGACGATGCTGACGGGAAATAAATATTATTTCCAGGGGTCAGCGGCTGGCGCTGTTTCTCGCGCTCTGTGCCCGCAGCTCGGCGCTTGCAGATGCCTTGGACGCCGTGTTGTCGCTGTGGGACTTCAGGCGGGAGTCCGCTGCAGCACAGACGTTCACAGAGCACAGCCCACGTGACAGGACTTACACTCCTTGCCGACCTGGAGTATGAAACAACGAAGACGGGGCGGAGAGACGGCGCAGAGCAATACACATATTATGACAAAATTTTAACATATATACAGCATGTTAGGCAAAGGTGACCAGTAGCAATGGAGTGCTTGTAGAGCGCAGTTACATCGTTGCGTGGGAGTGTCCGTGCACGGCGTGAAAATGTGCTGGATTCGAAGCATTGTCGGACGGTATCGTTCAACTACCTGTGCCTGCGGTGAACTCTTGTCGCTAAATGCGTAATTATACAGGAACAAAATGAACCAAATACATCGGCACAGTAGACTGCAGTAGACTATATTCGTAGAAGCCTAGCAGCCCACAGGAAACAAGGGTATTCGCGCTCGTTCTTGGCAAAACTTCGCGATTACAGGTCGGATCATCGGTAGGGCAACTCAGGCGGCAACACCTTCCATCAAACCATTTCCACCTGCATTGGCCTAGAACCAGTTGATATTAACGGGTGACCTTCAACAAACTACACTTCCGCTCAACAATATCTCGAGCTCATGTAATATTAAGGTTCTGCTTCTGTACGGCTCGCGAAGATGATGTTTTTCTTGTTGGCGGGCCCACACCGTATGATACCTGGAACCAGCATTTAGTAACGGTAAAAAGCGTACAAACACGCGCCAGGTTTTACTGACATGGAGAAGGAGCTTGTATGGCCGTACTTTGAAGACAACACGCACTGTTTGTAGCAAATGTGTAGGTGGGTGGGTCGCCGTTTTACGTGCGACCGGTCGTACCACTTCAACTCGCAGAATTAGACTACGGAGGTAATTGCCGGATAGGAACAACATTGATGAATATTCTGGCAACTTCCTAATTGACTACTTGTGTCGTCGCCGCCTGCCCGGCGCATTGACGGCCACGCCGTCGTCGTCCTCGAGGAGGAGGCAGTCCTCCTTGACCAGGTGTCAGTTGAAGTTGCAGCTGGGGGGGTCGTCACCTGCGCAAGAAAGAAAAACAAGGGAACGGAGGGGGGGAAGCAGGCAGCAGGGAAGAGCAAAATAATTCAGAATATAAGAAAGCCCAAAAAAAAACGTTCATGGGTTGGAACAAAAGGAAAAAGAAAAAAAACAAGATACCTGGCGGTGCTGGCCAGGAGAGAAGTTGTAAAGTTCAAGCATGTGTCCATGCAAAGTAAAATGTGTTGGGTCGTATATACGGCGAAGGAACAGCAGACATTAAAATAGGTACACAAACCGAAAAGGGCAACAAAAAAAAGCAAAAAGCAAAAAGCAAAAAACACGAACCGAAGCGTCATGTCATGCACGGTGAAACGATCAATATCATAGGTATATATTCAGCATCGCAGGTGTTCGTGCATTCAAAGTTGCAGCAACGGCAGCAGCAGTCCTCGTGCATCAAATTCAACTCGTAGGTGTCTGTGGGTGGGAAAAAATCAAAACGCAGAAAAAACAGGACATCTGGTGCGGGTCAAGAGAGCAACCGGAATACTTCAACTATCTGCTCATGCAAAACTTAGCGTGACGGCTATGAAAAAGGGAAAGGGGACCAACACAACGCGAAAGCCTGACCGATCCACGTGGAGACCAATATGGAGAGGGTTGAAGACTGGAAAAGCAAGAGGGTTCCACACGACCAATAGTTAAAATGCAAGACATGGAAATAGGTAGAACAGCTGAAAGAAAAGGAAAAAAACAAACAGAAAACAAAGCAAAGCAAGACACAAAACATATTAAGAAGTAGCCGACCGATGATGGCCATCAAAGGCAAGAGCGTTGGAGGCTGATGGCAAGCGCTCGACGGCACAAGGAGGGCTACGAAACAACTCATATCGTAGCTACAGCATCAGCACCAGCAGCACCTGCACTGTATTCGTGGGCACATACATACGCGCACAGGTTAAACGGCCGCAGCAGTCCGGGTACATCACGACTCGTATATGTCCTTGGGTTGAAGAAAACAAAAAACGCGCAAAAATAAAAGGATACCGGAAGCAACACAACGGGAAAGCCTCACCGATCGACGACGAAGCTCAACAGCAAGAGGATTGGAGTCAGCGGCAGCAGCAGCGGTACCTTACTCATGGGTACAAATACACACGTAGGTCCAACGACAGCTGCAGTCCTCGTGCATCATAGCACGTATGTTTTCTTGGGTCGATCGTGTTCTTGGGTTGGAAAACACAAAACACAACATAATATGGTTTGTGCAGCGTTTTTTTTCCCCGATTTTTTCCCGACACCAAGATGCACTTTGTTCGAGAGGAGGGTGGTTGTACGAAAATCCGAAAACACAGTAAAACGCTCATCTCCAGGCGGACATACCTGATCGATTCGTTATCTGTTTTGGGTCATGTTGGCTTCTGTATCATCGATAAACAAGAAAAAAGAACATTCGTTATACCTGGGCGGTGAACTTTTCATACCACCTTTTTGACGACAGATTTGGACAGCTCTCCTGATTCCTCAGGTGGAGCCAAAAAAACACAATTTTCACGAAGATATTGGCAGAACGTCATAATTGATCGTACTAGTTACGAAAGCCATCCAGTGGATAAGAAATTAAAGGGCGGCACGGGATTCCTCTGGTCCGTCGGTAAACGGATCTGTGTTTATTTTTTCAAGTAAATTGATAGTAAACCCATTTTGGTCCTGGGCAATGTATGACTTACTTTGTTTTAGAGTAGGTTACGAAACAAAAAATGCCCAAACAGCTTTTGTTCGCTTGGCCCTGGCGATCACGACTACGGTGGTCGTATCTTGCATTTCGTCGTGTTTGCAAAGTTATTAGCCGAACACCGGTTGGGCAGGATGTTCTGCACGGACTATAGGTATTGCTGTAAAACAACCGACAAACGAAGCAAAAACAAATCACCAAAACACAAATGAGGTGCACTCACTAGGGGTTCGGTAGGCCCAGGCAGCGTGCTGTAGGTCTAACGTCTGGAGGCACACCGCGCAGTGCTTGGTAAATTTGACCCAGAGGCCGGTCCAGGCACAAGCGTCTTCGTCGAAGCCCGGGCACGCCTGGAGGTCGCCCCTGATCGGGTTTGACTTTTCCTTTAGCACGAGCGCCGGCGAGGACAGTTGTCGTCGAACAGATGCGACAGCTTCATGAGAGAGGCCGTACTCTTGTGTGACACTGCCGCAATGTGCGTTGGCACGTACCGGCGGCCACCCCGCGTGCCCCGCAGCAGGATGCTGAGTGCGAGGATGGGGGGGTTCTTAGGTCGCGTGTTGCGTGTGTTTGCCCTCTGCAGGGTGACTACGCAGTGCTCGATCGCACTGGGTGGATCTTCGGTACACAGGAGCAAATCGGCGTTAGTTACTCATAGAGCTACTGTATGGAAGGGGTGGAGCATTTCTCACGGGCGCGCTGGACTTATCTTGTAAATGACTTTGGCACACAGTTCGCGGAGCGGGTATCACGCGGCCTGCTCAGCACGGCGGAGCGAGGCGGGGCACCAGGGCACCCCCTCGAAACCGGCTCATTTCTTTCGGCTTCACAAGCGCGCCGCGGCGGACATGGGTCGCGCGCGAGCGCGAAACCTCGAGGGCACGCTCCCCGGGCACGCTCGCGAAGCCATACAAATCGAGCCGCTTTCGAGGGGGTGCCCCGGTGCCCCGCCCCGCTCCGCCGTGCTGAGCAGGCCGCGTGATACTCGCTCCGCGGACTTTGTGCCAAAGTTATTTACAAAAAAAGTCCAGCGCGCCCGTGAGAAACGCCCCGCCCCTCAAATACATTTGCCCTATGAGTAACTAACGCCGATTTGCCCCTGTATACCAACGATCCGCCCAGTGCGATCGAGCACTGCGTAGTCACCCTGCAGAGTAAGGGCAAACACACGCGACACGCGACCTAAAAACCCCCCCATCCTCGCACTCAGCATCCTGCTGCGGGGCACGCGGGGTGGCCGCCGGTACGTGCCGACGCACGTTGCGGCAGTGTCACACAAGAGTACGGCCTCTCTCGTGAAGCTGTCGCATCTGTTCGACGACAACTGTCCTTGCCGGCGCTCGTGCTAAAGGAAAGTCAAACCCGATCAGGGGCGACTGCCAGGCGTGCCCGGGCTTCGACGAAGACGCTTGTGCCTGGACCGGCCTCTGGGTCAAATTTACCAAGCACTGTGCCGTGTGCCTCCAGACGCTGGACCTACAATGCGCCTGTTGGGCTTACCGCACCTCTGGTGAGTGCACCTCATTTGTGATTTTGTTATCTGTTTTTGTTTTCTTTGTCGGTTGTTGTACAGCAGTACCTAATGAGTTTGTGTTTTGCAACCCAAAAACACGACCGACCCAAGAACACATACGAGCCCTGATGTACGAGAACTGATGCTGCCGTTAAATCCATGTGTGTTAATGCAACTACGAGTAACGTATAGCTGCTGCTGTTGAGCTCCATCGTCGATCGGCCAGGGCTTCGCGTTGTGTTTCTCCAGGTATCCTTTTTTTGCGTCTTTTTTTGGTATGTTAGCAACCCAAGAACACAAACGAGTCCCGATGTACCCGGATTGCTGCGGTCGTTTAACCGGTGCGCGTATGTATGTGCGTCCACGAATACAGTGCAGGTGCTGCTGCTCCCGCTGATACTAGACATTCGTGTACGCTCTACATCAATCTGTATGCAGCATTGGTTGGTTGTCTTTTGAAGGGCGCGGATGGTACGCGTTTTTTTTTTTCGTCTTTGGTCGTGATCTGAAATTGTCACTGGGAGGTCTCAACCCTACCCGTTCACTTTTATTTATTTTCTGTCTTGATAATCAATTTTAGTTTCCAAGCTCAACTCATAGGAGTTTTTTACAGTCAGCGAGCTCATGGGAAAGCTATGGTCACGGTTGCCTTCCATTTTCCCCCCCGGTACGTGCCTTCGTTTTTACCAGGGCTTGTCATGGGCCGATGGTGCGGGCCGGACGGGGCCGAACTGAAAATTGTCGTGGGCCGGGCCCGGCCGGGCCGAGAATTTTGAAAACGTGATGGGCTGGGCCGCGGCTCATCATCTGAAATTTGATGGGCCGAGCCGGGTCGCGACCCATCGACTCTAAATTTGATGGGCCGGGCCAGGCCGCGACCCATGAGATGTGGTCTTCATATGGGTCGCTCTGCCCAGCCCATGAGGTGGCCCACGTGTTTTCACCGGCCACCCGGGGCCACGGCCCGTGATAAGTGGTGCACTGATGCTACGACGATAACGACGCCCACTAGTCCCATGAGACGGCCCTCGCGTTTTCGCGGGCCAGCCGCGGCCCGTGATATGTGGTGAACAGAAAAGTAGACGATTCATTTTTGTGTTTCTGTATTTTTGCTTTTGGCCGATCGGACAAATAGCAGCAAGCAGCAGTAGCAGCAGCGCGTGGCCAGGACCTACGAGTCCGAGGTCAGATCGAACATACAAGAAGGCAATGGCTCTGTGTCAGTGGCTGTTAGCAATCAAAATCAACCCCACATAGCCACATAGCTGTGTGTGCGAATTCGCGTTCCAGGTACCAGGTTTTGCATGTTTTGAAATACGCGTTTGCTGGGTGGCGAAATATATTACCCTGCCTGCCACAGGCTTGTGCAGAGGCTGCCAGACCAACAAATCACGCAGCATCAGTGCGCGTAGCGTAGGCGTAGGTACGATTCCCGCAGGTTCGAGGACCCTTGTGCGTCTTGGTCGCTATAGCTGGGCCATCTCGGTGAGCCTCTCTCCACAGCACCCAGCACCACCCCCTCTTCCAGCTCTCTTCGCCTTTGCCAATGTGGCATGCCAGCACCGATCTTCGAGGAGAGGACCAACATCCTTGACCCAGGTCCTTGCGGCCGTTCGCTGCTGCATGCGTGTCTCGCTGCTCCTGTTGTTGCTGTGGCGAGCTATTGGTATGGGAATTGCTTTGTTTGTTGGTCGGAGCGCTGAGCGCTGTGTGTGTTTGGGTGGTGTGTGTGGTTCACATCAGATCGCTCTCTACATTAAAGCCCTGATACACATATCGTGGGCCCTTTTCTTTCTGGTTTTGAACCAGAAGTTGAATTTCCAGAACGAGAGCCCCAAAAATTCCTCTTGTTCTGGATTTTGGGAGCTAAACCCGAACGAAACGCGTATTTTCCCGTTGATTCTTGAAATTTTGTCTTCCTGGAAAGAAGATTTTCCGAAACTGCCTGACAATCAATAAGAACACTGCAAACGCCAGGGCGCACCTTTTCTAGTACGGCGTAACACATGAAAAGGCCCATGGGCCGGCCCTTTAAATCCACGGGCCGGCGCACAGAGATGGCGGGCCGACCCATTTAAGGCCCGTGTCTCATGGGCCTCGCTGCGAATGTCATGCGCCGGGCCAGGACGACAAATTTCCAAAATGATGGGTGGGGCCGAGCCGGACTGGGTCGGGAGTATTTGAAATTCGATGGGCTGGGCCGGGTCGCGGCCCATTTTCTGAAAATATGACGGGCCGGGCCGCGCCCATCGTCTGGAAAATTTGATGGGCCGGGCCGGGTGCGGCCCATCTTTTGACAATTTGATGGCCCGGCCGGGTCGCGCCCCACGACATGAAAAAATTATGGGCCGGGCCAACCCCACCAGCGTCGGTCCATGACAAGCCCCGGTTTTTCCAGCGCATAGGGTTCAACATTCCACTTTTCAGCGTTTTATGCTCGTCGAGTTGCATCGATTTTCACCATTTCGCGCTCACGCACCTTCGGCTATCATTTTTTGTAAAAAAGAGTCCCTTGCGGGGCTCGAACCTAACATCGACCTAAAAAAACTTTACGCGGCTTACTATTGAACCACCGGGGTCGCCTCACCGCTGGAAAAGTAATCCATACTATTTTTTAATGCTTGTCCCCGAAACCACGGGTGCAGTTCTGAAAGTTTCTAGGTTCTGCGTCTTTGCATTGGTTGTTTCTGGTAGCCTGTTGCTCGTTGGTTTGCGCACTACAATAGAAGCTAGTAGTACTCGTACTCGTAGTGCTGCCGTGTGTGTTCTTCACCTCGATCTGATATTTCCTCCCATGTACGTTATGTGGTTTGGTTAAATGGTTGGTTGGCCAAACCCATGAATGGTCACCCATGAACCACGACCGACGCACGCATGGTCACGAAACAGACATGACGGTATGATGAGTGGGGCTATAAGGATTGCAGATTACACTTGCGGGACGCGAGCATTCAAGCGTTTCCGCTTTAAGTAGCGTATTGTTGGTTGCGGCGTATAATATGCTTATAAAATATGCTGTTGACTTGATCTATTCATACTCATTCTAACGCGTATTAAAACCTGCTGTACAATTTGTCGAACTCACAGCTGACGTTAAAATATGTTATAAAATATTATGCACACACGCCTTCTGGGACTGCAAGGGCGAACAGCGACGAAACTGATGTTATAATTTTGCGATTACAGCAGTGTCAGCCGCCAAAAGCATCTCGGGCCAATGACTTAGGAGACGATAGGGGGGAGCGAATAGCCACGACTACGTAAGCGAGCTTTAGATCACGACTGCGGGGACACTTTGGAACCATCACCGGGTTTCAGCCCTTGCGTTCTGCGTTTTCCCTCCGCCTGCGTCCTCGCCGGCACGCCATCTAGAGCAGCTCACGACACAGCGAAGCGCTGCGACGCCGCTTCTCGCGCTGTACAAATCCTAACCTTGGGTGTATATCACGCCATAAACCCGTCAAATCCCGTCGCTACAGCCCTCACAGGCCCCAACATCGACACCTACCTTAGCCCGAAACCCAAGGCCTGAAACCCGGGGATGACTCCTAAATGACCCCGTAAACGTTACCTTCATCTTCCGTCGCTGCAGCCCTCACAGCCCTCGAGACCATCACTTCAGGGGTGACTGGTCTCGAAACCAATGCCTAGCCCTGGTCCTAACCCGAAACGCAGGGTCCGAATCCCGGTGATGGCTCGTGAGCGTCCCCGTAGCTGTGAATATCCCTTTCCGTCGACGCAGCCCGCACAGCCCTCGAGGCCATCTCTGCAGCCTTCAAGCTTCAAGACCGAGCTATATTCCTAATCCCAAACGCAAGATCTGAAACCCGGGGATGGCTCATAAGTGTCCCCCTAGTCGTTGCTGTCATTTTCCGTCGCTGCAGTCCTCACAACCCTCTAGGCTATCGCTACCGACCTCACAGGCATCGACGCCAACACTTAACCCTAGCTCTAACGCCTAACGCAAGCTCTGAAACCCTAACTCTGACGCCAAACGCAAGCTCTGAAACCCGGGGATGGCTCGTAAATTCCCCCGTACCCGTGTCCATCAGTTTCCGTTGCTCCAGCCCCCACAGCCCTCGGGACCACCTCTGCAGCCCTCGGGCTTCAAGACCGACACCTCTTTCTAATCCGAAACGCAAGATCTGAAATCTGGGGATGGATCATAAGTGTCCTCGTAGTCGAGTGTCCTCGTAGTCGTTACTGTTATTTTCCGTCGCTGCAGCCCTCAGAAGCCTCTAGGCCATCGCTGCAGACCTCACAGGCATCGACACCAACGCTTAACCCTAACTCTAACGCCAAACACAAGGCCTGAAAACCAGGGGATAGCTCGTACTCTCCCCCGTAATCGTGACCACCAGTTTCCGTCGCTGCAGCCCTCGCAGCCGTCGACACCACCGGTGCAGCCCTCCTAGGCGTAGAGACCGATACCTATTAGCCGCAGCCCGAAACGCAAGGTCGGAAACCGGGGGGCGGCTGTTAAATGCCCCCGTAGTCGGGAATCGTCAGTTTTTCCGATGATGGGCTCAAGAGTCCGAGCTACCGGTACATGGCAAGAACTTGCTGTACGACGCGCTCGCGGCGCGATACTACCGGTGCCCGTACGGTACTCCGATCCCGTACTCTTCTAGACACATGCTGCGCTAGATACACACCTTTTTTTCGGGAGCTCGTCTCTTGGGGACCCATATACCTGGTATCTCACCCAAGAACTGATGTGAGCGAAACTGAAAGTGCAACCCGATGGACAAACCCGTGGCCCCGGTATACAAGGCATTTATTTTGCGAAACGAGAATGCATGCATTCCAACCATTTCGGGCCAAGCGGCTTCGTCGTGCATATTTTCTTTTTTAGCGAAAGAGTGCTACGTCGAAACACGCGTCTCAAAGGGCGGTTGGTGAGACCGCGTTGTACTTATCAATCCAATGCTTTTGGTGGGTGTGCGTGGCGGTTGCCGTGTCAGCTTTGCGGAGGGAGAAACTCTGATTATATGGACGTGTTGCGCCGTCGATGATTGCGGAGGGGCATAACCGTCGGCAACAACCACCAACGACGTGGATGGATGGGTTGCTTATGGTGGATAGATAAAAGCACTACCTAAAATGAGCCGCTGTACCGAACAATAGCATTTATCCCTACAGGAAACAAGGGTCTGGCCGGAGGAATAACCGCCGAAATCTTCGCGGGTCATACCTACGGGTTGCTGTTAGTTATATTTGGGCTATGTTTTGTAAGAGTTTGGCCGTCGTTTTATGCGTCAAACTACTTGGAATTGGTGTGCTTTTTTAATGGTGATGAACAGACGCTACGTGTCATTGGCCGTGGCTGCTAATTCTAGTGTGATTGTTAGTAATATTAATAGTGTCGATGCATTTTCTCTCATCGACTTGGCGGACAATAAAACAAGATCAACCCGTTGAGAGAAGATACTGTAAGCAAGACTACAGTACTGCATGCAGCCGTCAGCACTTCCCCACCTGGCGGTGAAAGGGTGTGAATCAGGGGTTTAATTAGCTGTTGCGCTGTTGCGCGAGCACGACCGATTTCGTCCGACTTGCTGTCGCAACAGACACGCGTTTCACGCCCGCGCGAAAAAAAAGGCGGTGAAAGGGCGTGAATCAGGGGTTTAATTAGCTGTTGCGCTGTTGCGCGAGCGCGACCTATTTCGTCCGAATTGCTGTCGCAACAGACACGCGTTTCACGCCCGCGCACTTTTTTTTCGTTTTTACGCAGGCGGAAAAACTGTTTCCCGGGTCTTACTCGCCGGAGGCGAGTGAAAAACAAAATGAGGCACCTTTTATGTGTTTGCGAAAACAAGTTGAAAGGCATCTAAGCGTGCGTGGTAAAACGATGTTCGGGCGTATACTCACGCGTGTATCGCGAAAACAATGTTTTCGGCTACTGGAATCACAACTTGGTCACGTGGTTTTTCGAGCGTGTATTCACGCATATATATATATACTTTTTTCGCCTCCAGCGGCCCTCCGGGGACCCTGCGGAGGCCCAACACGCCTGCAGCGCGCGTTGTGTGCAACACCTCTGCCAGCTCCTGTTGCGCTGCGTGCGCAGCAGACGCCTGGGCCCTACGTAATGCCCTGGTGTGAATGCATAATATGAACCCTCGACTTCTCCCGACAGCAAGTATCACAGGTGCTCTGTCAGGTGTTGCAAGCGACAGCAGTGAGTTTTTCCAACGACGATCGTTTGCGAGCCATGGTGCTGAGTAGAGTACCCAATAGCAGGTGTAAGCGCTCAGGGTCAGTAGATGGACCATACACAAGAAGGCGTGGGAAGGAGGCAAGTCGGAAGACCCGTTCTTGAATTTTCTGTATATATGTATTCATAGGACGGGAAAACGAAAAGAAAAGTCGAGCTCAAAGCGGCATGCTAGGGGGAGCTGGGGGCTTATGTATTTCTGTGATAGCCAACCGTCTGGACCATCTAGCACTTGTTTGTTTCAACCCATTCAGAGGGAGAGGGATGGGGCGATCATGCGGAGAGCCGCGCGCCGACGAAATTACATGGTGATGACGGAAAAATTAAATTCTGGCGTTTCGTCCGACAATTGGACGTCCCTTAACCCACGCTTTTGGGACAGGATCACCTCAGTCAGTCATCACCTCAGTCAGTCATCACTTCCGTCAGTCATCACCTCAGTCAGTCATCACTTCCGTCAGTCGTCACTTCAGTCAGTCATCGCTTCAGTCAGTCATCACCTCAGTCAGTCATCACCTCAGTCAGCCATCACTTCAGTCAGTCATCACTTCAGTCAGTCATCACTTCAGTTAGTCGTCACCTCCGGCAGTCATCACCTCAGTCAGTCATCACCTCAGTCAGTCATCACTTCAGTCAGTCATCACTTCAGTCAGTCATCGCTTCAGTCAGTCATCACCTCAGTCAGTCATCACCTCAGTCAGTCATCACTTCAGTCAGTCATCACTTCAATCAGTCATCACCTCAGTCAGTCATCACTTCAGTAATCACTTCAGCGCGGGCTAATGTTACGGTTTTAACATTTAATATGAAAAAGGTTGAGTACTATTGGTAGGGTACTGTTGTAATTTATGGAGCGAGTGGAGGCCGAGAGCCGAATGGCGAGAGTAAGGATTTGGACGCCGGTTGGACAGAGCCTTGGATGTCGGTTAGACAGTTAGGCAGGCGGAACCTCTTGGCTGTGGACAGCGGAGTGTTGCTTGCTGTGCTTGGCCAAGACGCCAGTCTGCGGATAATCGTGTTGATGGTGGTGTTGGCGGTAATGATAATGGTGACGATTGTGCTGGCGGTGTTGATGATGGTGAGTGTGTTTTTTTTGTGAATGGCGATGACGGTGGTGTTGGTGGTGATGATGGTAGTGGTGGTGACAGTAATGATGATGACGGTGATGGTGATGAGGATGATCATGACGATAATGATGATAATGACGAAGACGATTATGAGGAGTGGTACCTCACGCTGTTGCTCACCCATTCATGTTTCTGAAATGCAGCCTCTGGTGGCCGGAAAGACTCAACGTTATGGAAAAAGCGCTTCGACTACTCCGGTAGAACGAGCTACTTGATTTAAAGAACTCACATGTTACTTCGGCAGAAATAACGACTTATTGTGAAGAACACATCCACGTTTTTTTTGTTATTTTTTCCACACACATCTACTTTCCAGCTTCTGGACAAGCCGTGGTCGCAGGTGTTGCCCCTTCTTGTCCCCCCCGGTTCTTGCCTTGAATTTTTATCGCGCATAGGGTTCAGCAATCCCATTGCTCGTCGATTTTTCATCGATTGTTGCTAACTCACGCTCTCGCGCTTTCCGCAAGTCAATTTGTGCACAAGAAAAAGTCCCCACGAATTTGTACGAGTATGCACTTGGGGGGGTTCGAACTCACGAAACTGACCTATACCAGGCTCGAGGATAAGCTGATACGCCACCGGGGCGACTGGCTCCCGTATATTCACTACCAAGTATGGATTTTGCCGGATGTACGACTTGCTTCAGCTATGCATTTACCTTTTGTGGTTTGATATATTTTTCTCTAGGGTATTATTCCGTTCCAGAGTGACTGGAGCCTGTCCTGTGACCGCGGACTTGATTGTGCGAGTTAATGTGAGAACCACAACACTATGTACTTGTCGGAGAAACGAAGCGGCGTTACTTATTTATATGGCATCTTGGGTGTTCCCCGAACGACCCTCTGGAGTGCTTCCGATGTTTACCACATCGTGCTATTTCGCATGCCGTTTCTTGCGGGCAAACACTGACTTTGTCAATAGTAAAAAAAAACGTATAATAGGAATAGTAATAGTTCAAGTGCACTGAAACACAATTAGACGCGAGTTGACGAGGGAGAAAAGTGCTTAATTATTATTGAGATAATAATGAAAGCGCGTACCGTGGCGGGGAGGGGATAGAAGAGCCTGCTTAGTAATGTTACATCTGAGTTACGCCTAGGGAGGGAGAAAGAGACGAAAAAGTGCAAAGATATTAGACGAGCGAGCGACAGAAACAAACTGAGCTACCAGCGCTACCATCCTTCGAAATCCTCCCAAAAAACATAAAATGAAGCAAATAGTTACCTATTTATGTATCTAGTAGTACTATTTATATCTGTCCCTTATGAGTGTAGCTTCTTTTTTGGCTATTCCTCAGACGGCTATCTTTTCTTGCCCGCAGATCTTTGTCCGCGGTGTATTAGCCGCTTTTTTTTTACGCGGCTGATAACTTCCGATTCAGGGCCCCGACGGCCACGCGCTCGCGGCGGTGCCTCTGCATATGCACCCGCCGCCATCTGGGAAGTCTTGCGGCCCTGCTCATGAAGCTCGGCGAGCAATCCAGGGAAAAAACTCTCAAAAAGTTGGCATCTTTTTTTGTCTTTTTCTTTTTTTTATCCTCCGGCGGATGGGGAAAAATAAAGTTTTAGCTCACCACACTTCCACTTATTTTCATACGCGTCGTGTGTCGATTTAACTCACTTGCTTTCGCAGCCCAACGCTAGCTGGCGCACCCTTCGGATCCCATTGTAGGTATAGCGTAAGCTGTCCCTGTCAGTGGTCTTGGCATCACTTACTCAATCCCTACAGTCCCTGAGTTCATGTAAAAGCGCCCAGTGTACTGATTAAGCCCAGTAAATACTGGTGGCTGCTGTCTAATCTCAAGTAAAAAGTACTGTTCGATCCAGTGTACTGACCGCATGACCGAGTCTCCAGTTTGAAGTCAAAAATGATCGACAGAACAGACGCTACTGACGGCAGGTAACACACAGAATCAACATACAAAACGTTCAAATTATGCGATGTATTGTTTGTAATCATAGTAATCACCGATGTCCTGCTTATTAGTTACTGTAAAGCATTTTTATGTTTTGTGAACAGCCAGAGTTCCGTGAGCGGCGCTTGGATTTTGCGAAGGCGAGCGCACGTGTAACGCGTACCATGCATCCCTGATTCATTCTGGTAGCCATTAGTAGAGATTAATTACCGATGAATTTCAGCCAACCGGGTATGCCATATCCAGACCAGGACGAGCGGTTCGTTGGCCGTAAAGCGGCAAGCCGTGGTCTGGCCGGAGCACTTTGCAGTATTTAGAACTACTCTAGCCCAAATGGTCAAGCTCACACAGCGTCGATTCTTGTTACTTTGCACGTAACATGCTTTGCCTTCGATCGCTTTGTTCAAGAGCAAGATCGCTCCTCTCTATTTATCTTGTTTTTTTATCGTTGAAGCTATCTGCTACAAACGCTGTAATTACCACCCCAAGAACATGGCGAGCCGCGCATTTTTCATCCTTTTACCACCGCAAAAATCCACACGTCGGACAGATGATCGATCCCCGCTTGACGATCTAGCTCCTTCAGGGAAGATCTGTATGATCTGTATGATCTAGATCATGTTACGAGGTGGGAGTAGTACGATCTGCGTAATTCAGCACATGTTTCCTGAGTTGGATCTGTACTCTATATCCTTTATATGCAGATCCAGCACAACATCATAACGGCAGCTATAGGGTCTGTTGTAGATCTGGACGATCTATATATAGACGCTCTAGGTGATCTGTCCGCACCAATTCCTGGCAGTTTGTCCCCCAAGATGTGGTTGCAGTTCTAAACGGCGTGATGGCCATTCCTAAGGAACAAAAATATGTCAGGAATGGTGAAAAAAATATGACATTTTCACGAATCGTGACATTTTTTTTTCAGAAATCCTTTTTTTTTTTCTGCTAATTTATTTTGAAATATTCTGTGAAAAGTTTGTGGCGGGATTCCTGTGTCAGGATTTCGAAGAATAAAACATTATTTTGTTTTCGAGAAACGTGCCATTTCAGAATTTCAAGGTCGAGGTCAGTATCCGTGTTTTGTTGTCGGGAATAGTCTAGGGTGATTTTTGGCGTTTGTAAGGAACGAAAGGAACGACCCTAAGTCGCCCACCCGCTTTTTCTCCATGATATTTTCAAATGTGTGCGGCTCATACACCTCCTATCGCCGGTTGTGTAACAAAAATCGCAGGCCGCGGCTCGGTCCTTCTCCGGCGACGGGACTGGTGCACACGAGGGAGAATGTGTTTCTCGGAACTTTCTTCGATGCCCTCGGCTTCTTGCCGCTGGTCGACGAGAGGTGCGTGTTGTGCTTGTTGGTGCCTCACGGGGCGGGCGGGCGGGAAACGTTTTCGCCCAACATACGCTCTTTTTTTGTCGAATAAACCCTTGCTGAGACACAGGTGTAGCGACCTAAGGTGTGCCAGGTGCGGTTTGGTCAACCGCCTTGTGACTCCCTTGTGCTTCTTGCCTCTGGTCCTCTGGTTGGTGACAAGTGCGTGTGCTGTAGCTGGTGTGGTGCAACGTGGGGCGGGGGGGGAACAAGTTCGCCACATGTATCCCTTTAGGAGTTGAACACATATGCCACGGAAGGGGTGCACCAACCATTGTTGTCAACCGTTGTTGCCAACCATTGTTGTTTTTGAGGCTCATAACCACTTGAGGAGTTGTATACTATTAACAATATACCTTATTCTATTAGTAGTATACCTCACACAAAAGCTGATTTGCAGCAAACTGAAAATTCAAATCCGGTTGTCATGAAAAACCCCCGTGGCCTAGGTATTGGAAACGAAAGCATAATATTGATAAAAATAACGGTGAAATCAAAAGACGATTTTGGGTTAAGGAGCTCGTTTCTTCGGAGACAAAAAAAATGCAGCCAAAACAGTGCTCCCTCTATCATTGCGCGAACCTCAAAAAAAGGGGCCCTCGAAGGGGCAAACATGCACAAACAAAGCGACGAATAAATAGTCCATCACCAGAAGCAGCCTCGGCTGCTGGTTAGGCTGTGTGTTCCCGATGAGCGGCGTTAGGATCTGTGCCACAGGCGCACAGGTATGAATGGCGATACGCATGCTTGTGCGCGCCCTTGCTCGACGGTTGATGTTGTCGCGTTGCTCTAGTATTTAGTTTTTTTGTCGATCACCGTGTGCCCTAGAAGATTGAAGGGTGTTTGCTTGCGGCAGCCACGACCACAACGCGCTCTTGCTCGAGGGCAGGGAGCGCGCACGATACCATACCACAAGTACGTACACGGAATTAGCATTTTACGACAAAAGCTTCCTCGCCGCCACCCTACCAGAAGGCATCGTTAGTATTTCCTTCGCCATGGTGGTGCGCGCTGGTTGTGCCAGTTGTGTTACGTGTACGTTAAGGGGGGAAAGTGCGGGGCGACGTTGAAGAGATGTCGAAAAGGGAAACTCGCTTACCGCAACTCCCAAAGAGAAGTATGACGACGTCGCGCTTGACTGCCTTGAAAAGAAGACTTTGGACAACGGAGTAGCGATCGGTTGGCCGTGGCGCTATATGCCGGTAATACGCGCGGCTACCTGATCCCACCAGTAATAGTGGGGATGCGGAGAGCGTCTCGCAAGTGGCATCATGTGGAACGTGCATGCTCTTACCGTGGTCCCTTGTCTTGGTCACATTCCGCATGTCACAGGCTTATCTGATGAATGACCCCTCTGCCCCTCCTCCCCAGCATGGTAGGGATGCGAGGGCCTACGATCCGCCTCACAAGTCGTTCTTAGTAGGATGCATCTCACCCTTCATGCGACTCGCCGAATACACCTCACGGCGCTTCGCGATTGGTGCACGCGATGTCGGCCTGGTCGGTGAAAACCCGACGTGCTCCGTCCCGGCATTGTGGGGTGTGAGGGTGTACGGCCCGAAGGACTACGACGATGCATGATATGTGAGTACCCCCACCCCCCTCCCCTCTGTCACGTTGCGCCCACGACGCAGCCAAATCCGGCAGGCCATCTTGGAACTAATGCTCGCCCCGCGCGGCGCAAGGGCCACAGAGGACAGACAAGCCGCTGCCCGGGGTGTGCGCCAGAGGAGCTCAGAAAGCTCCACTGAGAGTGCGATAACCGTGGCGCCGTCGTCACCGAGGGTAGGGACCGGAGCAGGTGCTGGACCTGGGGGAATAGAGCAGGCGGGGGGGTCCGCTCTGAAGTGCACCCTTTGGTGCGCGATTGCCATCGGAGGTCTTGTGCAGGGACAGCCGCCGCGTACGGTGAGCTACGGCCACCGTCAATCGAAAAGGTCGCGCGCGCCAGTGATCAGGAACTAGCACATTAATGCGGTTGGAGGAACGTTTGCTCGAAAAGAAATTGCCCCCTCCAGCGGGTACCCCGATTTAAGATAAGAGCGCCCGAAATAAGAGCATTCGGGACGTAAACGTGGTCAAATCGGCATGTCCCGCAACGCTGAAAGCTGTTCGTTACCCACCACAGATAAGAGCATTGTGTAGTTGCAGTAGGAGGGCCTGCTTAGCTTGTGACAGGGTGCTCTTTGATGAGGGTACAATCTGCGGCGCGTAGAAAAAAAAAAAAATCGAGCGGGGCGCCTTTGGTATGAAATTATGTTCGTTTTTTTCTCTTTTTTTTGTCCATCTATTTTTCCCGTGTACTTGTCTGTTTCGGATTCGTCGTTTTTAATTGGTGACTTGTGTCTCGCTCATCACCGGCGGACGGTACTCCGCGGCCCTGCAGGCAGGGAGCTGACCGCGGGGGCAAAGGCGTACCCGAAAGTAATCTCTCCGGCGTGTTTGCCTCGTTGATCTTTACGCTTGTGCTGTTCATGCGCGCCGCTAGATGTCGAATGTCCGCCGTCGAGCCGCTCGCCAAATTTGCTTTGTCGATGTCCCGGCCGAGTGGAGGCGCGGCCTTGCAGGACCGGCGCTGTTTGCTCTCTTTTTCCTGGCGCAACCTGAATTCCACTTCCCTTTCGATGCTGCTGCACGTACGCAGGTGTTCCCTTACGCCCGGTTGGCGTGGACGGCGCTTTCGAGGTGCTCTCAGCAAAACACCGCTGAAGCCGCCAGGTGCTAAAAAACGCGGCTGGCATCTGTTTGCCGAATACTACCGCGGTGATTACATGACAACCAGTTGTACTTGTGAACGCGTGTGAATATGTTAACTCGCGGGGTTTCGGCAGAAGCCGGCGTGGCCCTTGGAATGGCGCGCGGACGTTAATGCCAAACTCGCTTGACACCGCGCGTGCTGTGACGCATGGTTTCGAAACTCGTAGTGGCAATTCCTGCAGAGCGAGAACATGTTGCCGTTTTGCCTTGGGCGACAGTTTTGTCCCTCCCCGCTTCTAAATCAGCGCCGACTCACCGGTCAGCCTCGACCAGTCGGTATCGTGACCATTTTTTCCTGTTTTAAGTAAGTATCTTGCTTTATGCTTTTCTGTGGAGTATGCTCGTCTCCTGCTTCTGAATTTCTGTTCCTACTTTTTTTTTTTGCTGCTGATTGCCTCCTGCTTCTACTCGAAACACCGCGACTCGACCGATGAACTCGATCGTTTTATTGTGCCTCCTGCACTCTTGTGCCGTTTCGGGTCATTGGCCTGTGTCCGTTCGGACAATGGACTGACTTCCGTCGCCGCCCCCGCTTCCTGCCGGCCATCTACGGTCGCCTACAGAGCTTACATGATGATGGGTTATCTGTTCAACTTCCTTCGAGACGATGTGAGCAGCCATTAACTTGTGTGACGTTCTCCCTTTGTCGTGTGACGTTAGCCTTCAACGTGTGTGGTGTTCTCCATTTTTGACGATGTTGGCGTTTCGTTCTGGTTTTCCACCGTCGCCTTTGGTTGGTTTGAGGCACGGCGTAGTGTTTGCGCGCTTTCCCGCACTGCGCGCTAAGCGTGGAGGAAAGCATGCGGGCGAGCCTCTCCGCGCGTTGTAACCCAGTTTAGCACGGTACCCACGTGTTTTAGGTCAAACTACTTGGATTTTGAGTGGAGGCAAAATGTGCTCTGGTGTACTGGTTAACCCCTTTAGAGCCCCCAAACCCCTCCCTATACTAAACCTAAGTAATTTTGTCCCCAAAAACGGGTTTCCAGTTGTAAAGGGGTTAAGGATATTTTGGACAACAACAGCTCTTCGTGAGCATCACGCCGCATTTTGTGGGCTGTACAAACCCTTTACGAAGAGTGTTTGAGAAATAACGGTTTGAATAACCGGTAGAAAGGAAACGACGGAAGTGACAGGTTGCCGATGGGTCCAAGGGTAAAACGGTGCTGCTGCTCGGGGGTAGCCGCCGGGGCTTGCGTTTGTTTCTGGCTTTCGTTAGGTTCTGAAGTACTTTCCGTAGGTGAAGCGATAACAATCACTCATGGAAAAGTTGTGTGTTGCTGGTTTTTCGCGGTGACGTGGAGTGAGTAACTGAGACGAAAAAACACTCCTGTGTGTTTGCCATTTTCGTGCTTGAGCGTGTGTTTCTTCCTTGTCCCCTTGAGAAGAGCACCCACTCACATTTTTGGGGACGGGCTACTCGGAAATAGTACGGGGTCGTTCTTGCAGTCTAAAGGGGCCAAGGAAGGGATGATATTTCGCTGTCGCTGTTCTTCTTGACGGTATGTGTTATGCACGGTCTGCGGACTGTTGTTTTGTGCTCTAGCGCGGAAGGCGCGCTTCGCCGCCCCCCCTCACCCGGCACAGACGGCGATGCACGAGCGGGATAGAAAATAAAAAAGGTTTTTGATGCAGTGCATGAAAAAAAAAACGTAACGGGCGCCCACCTGTTGGAACTGCATCTGTTAGGAGTGGGCGCGGTGATCCGTCTCGAAAAGGATGCGTGTTCGGTTTTCGGTGCTCAAATTACTGTGACAAGCAACAAATGAGTACGCCTTCCCGCCCCCCGCTTCGGGAAAACTCTACCCCCTCACCTTAAACCGTAAACAGGTGAATTTTTGCAAGTTCCTGCGGTTTGCGGTGAGCATCGTCGACGGCCTTGGACCGGAGGAGGCCGCCAAAGTACAGGTAACCTGTACCTATCAAAGAATCTTAATCTCTCACATTTTCGTTTAGGGGAGGCTTTTACCGCGTCACCGTTGGATTCAGTTCGTGGAAGTGCGAGACCTGTAGATGATATTGCTGTGCTAGTGTTGGCGCTTCTTCGTTTCCTTTTTTTTTGTTTTGTGATCACTTTTACGTTCCAACTCAACTCATGGAGAACTTTACCCTCAGCGATTTGTGGACAAGGTCATGGTTACAGGTGAATTCTCCTTTCCCCAACGTTTCCTTTGGAAGACTGATTCAGGGGTAGAAATGATCGATTGCAGTTTGATTAAGAGCTTCTGATTCCCGCAGCAAGCCAAATCCCATAGTGAGCTACATGTAGAGGCAGGTTCGGCGGGCACTCGAGCTTCGGATACTAGATGTCAGAGGCCGCGACTAACCACGCCCTCACGCTGTTTTCCTGTGGTTGCGTTGTGTCGACGTCGGCTACACAGGACATGGGGGTAGTACTGATGAAGGGAGACGAGACGCGATCCTACCACACCGCAGAGCAGTGTCCTTGGGACATGAATGACTACCGCATGGAGATGCAGCCCGCCGCTCAGGTACAGATCATTAAAGAGCGGTTACCCCTTGAAGGAATGCTACCAAAAAATAGATAAAACTAATGAATCCGTACTTTGTGTAACATGATGCGTATAAATCAATAAATTGATTAGTTCCGACCTCACTGGTAGACGATGTGTGTTTTGTGTTTTGTATTTAACATATTTTGAAGTGGTGAAACTAAGTAAAATATTTTGCTGTTTTTTTTTCGACAATAGAGCTGAATCTGTTGATATGTCGATCGTAAATATACTCTAGTACACTATCACCGACTGGTCATACTTTTGGTGGCAAGCCTCCTCACGCATGTGCTCAACCGCAACCCGGTTAGCGTCTTCTCTCCCAGACTAGCAATCGATCGTCTTCGGTAATTCCCTCTAGACGGCATCGCTCGCGACATGATGTGTCTACAAGGTGCACGCCGGCGTACCTGATTGCGTTCGTTCAGAAACGCACCGCTCAACAAACGTTTTCAACGCCAACATGCCACAGCAGCCGGAGCAAACCGAATCCGAGCGCATGCTTAAAGTCACCCACCCATATAACCACCCACCCACCCACCCACCCACCTTCCCTCCCACCTATCCATCCCATCCATCCACAGACGCACGCACCCACCCAACCACCCACCCACCCACCCACCCACCCACCCACCCACCCCACCCACCCACCCCACCCACTACGCCCCCCACCCGCCCGGCAACAAAACGCTGCTGTGGAAACTGTCAACCGTGCGTGCAGGTTCCGACGTTCATCGTGAAGAAAACCTTGTGCAACTTTCTGGTTGAAGCGGATCGGCGCATGTACGCCGCGTTTCTGAAAGATCAGAAAGAGCTGCTCTTCCCCCCAGAACCCGACAAGACCTCTCCAAGTGACGCCCCTCAAAGTGGCCAGAATGTCCACGGGCAGGCGGTGGGAGGCAGGGCAGGTTTGGGCCATGGTGGTGGCAGTGGTAGTGGGAGGGGGGGGGAGGGGGGGGGGAGGGGGGGTGGTTCTAAGGCAAGTGGGAAGGAGCCGCCAGGTCGGCAGCAGAGTAACAGCTGGAACGTAATCCAGGACTGGATACCGCTGTTCACGCGGATGGAGGAGGCGGCGGAACTGTGAGTTTTTCTAGCGCAGCAGTAAGTCTCCCTTCGCTAGAGCTGTAGTGATGCTTATATGCGACGACACTAAAGGGGGCTTGAGAGCACGCGTCCATGCCAGTTTCATCTGCAGTTCTTCGTGCGCTAGCCAAGCCCTTTCAGCACCGCTTGGGTCCTCATGCTCTCACGAAGGGAAAATACCTGCCGCTGCGCTGTGCGCAAGGATAAGATCAGTGCCCCGAGCTGGTCAACGTCACCCAAAGCAGACGGGTAGTAAGATGCGTCCGGTTCATGCCTGGATCGTGTAGGTTCCTTCTTAGGTTAGCCGGGGTAGATGCGTGCGGTTTATGTAGTTCGTTGTTCGGCTAGCCGGCGCCCGTCCTATTGTGTGCAGGAGCGACCTGCACACGAACTGTGCAGGTCGCGTGAGGTCAATTTCAACCTTGAACGTTGGACCCGACCTACCTGATCCTAACCTTACCCCTAGCCCCAAGCCTTTGGGGGGATCGAGGTCTCAGGGGCAGACACGCTGCTCCGCCGCGTGTTTTGGTGGCGTTTTGTGAAAAAATACCGGACGGTCGAAAGGCCAGCCTTGACCAATATGACCAACGAACTGCACAGTATTGTGTGCAGGGCGCTCCTGCACATAATAGGGCACACCCGGTTAGCCGGCGTTGCATGCATGTACACGCATGCGTGCGCGCGTACTTGCACCCAAGACTGTTTTTACGGAACGCACTGGGCTTGTCTGAGATTTTGTGGCTGGCTGCTTGTCGGGTCGTGCTTCGGCTGAAAGGCTTTTCCCTTTCCTTCGTGAGACACGACGGTACGACGCTGCCAACAGTAGCAGCAGTGGCCATGGGGGAGGGGGGGGGCGGCAGCTGATGTGATGCGCTTCAATACTTGGGAATCGTCGGAGGGAAAAAAATGTGTTGATCATGCCTGGCAAAAGTGAAAGGTCGCTAATGAAATGCGAATTTTTCGTCCTGGGCCTAGAGTCCTCAAATGTACCTGCCACTGGGAACGGAATTCCGCTATATAGTACCCCGGTGTACCACTGAGGAACTACTGATTCCGGGGGAAGCGTATCACAGTGGCTTCTGCGTATTTCCGACGCTCTCTGTTTTGATTGATTGAACATCGCACTGTTATGGCGCCGCCATGAGCGTCGGTCGGGCGACGGCCCGCGTACTTCACTTGTCCAGGGCATACGCTGAACCGTCCTTTTTCTTGTTTTATCCATCACGAACGTCAGCCCACGACCTACTGCTGTCCACTTGCCTAGGGCATCACTGAACCGTCCTTGTTCTCGATACGAGCGCCAGCCCGCAGCCTACCTATTGTCTACGTGTTCAGGACATTCTCTAAACCGCCATTTGGTCATGACTTGTCAAAACGATACGCAAATGTAAGCCGTCTTTTTTCGTGTTTTCTCAACAGGCCCGAGATCGGAAACGGCATCGGGGGACTCATGTATAACGGTGCCCACGCGTACATAGAGATGGCGGCCGGCAACACCATGGTCGGATTCCTAAAGATAATAAAGACCGCCAACGTCTTGATAAGGTAAGGTAATAGTGTTCGTAATCAATCAACATACAATAGGGGTTGATTTGATTTTTGGTTACTTCGGTCTTGCCGTGATTAGTTGATCGTGACTGCAACTACATGCTTTGTGTGGGGTTTGATTTTATTACGTCAACTCCGAAACCCGTACGATTTTTGTGTGCACCATAAAACGTATACGTACGAGTGTTTGTATAGGTTATATGATGGACATTCTTAACCCATGCCGTTTATTTGTATGGCATTTAGTTGTACGATACTAAAAGCCATACAGCTAAAATAGTCAAATTCGTCAAACTCACGGCTGACGTCCTTGAAAATAAGATATAAAATAAGCACGGCCGGCCTTCGTGATTGGATATTGATCATTACTAGTCGTGATTCATCGTGTTTTTGTTTGTTGGTTCCCCACAATAGTAAGGTACCAATCCACACCCCGCGCTTCCGTACGTTCCGCCGCCCCTGCTGCTGTAGACCAAGCCCTCGATGTTTGTAGGGGGGATGTTATGATATGTCTGTGATAGACCCCCATGGTCAATACCGGGTTTGAGGCATCATAACATCACACTCGCAAGAGCGCCTCTCTGTCTCATGGGACAAAAATTGTGGGCGATGTCTTTGACGCAGTGTAGCTTTTCATTCCATTGCGGACTCATGTCGCAAAGTGTAAGCAGCACCAAAACTTCAGGCCGCAAAGGGACAGGAGGATCACTCGGGCGAGTAACCCCTAGCCTCTGCACGAAATGGCCCTTCTGAAATCAACATAAGATCAACATACCCCCCCTACCTTTGTCTGTGTGCAACGCTATTTCAGATAGCGACGGTAGAGCTTCGCCTATTTTTCTGAGGATCAGCTACCTCTGTACCTCTCCCAAACTCAAAAACTAGGGGGGGAAATGAAAGCACCAGCCCTATAAAACAGCAAATCCCGCGGCCTAGGTGTGCAACGAGTAATTCTGCGAAAGCGAGAATGATATTCCGACGGTTTGATTAACAGGCTTATTAACAGCCTAAGGAGCCCCGTCGTTCAGCAAACGTTGTGGCCAAATAATGCTACCCCTATCATGTCGGCGGGCGTGCAGCATCGTAGCTCAGGCGTGGTTGGTGTGAGCTGTGCCCCTCTCCTTGGATCCCCTCTCCTTGGATTCGGAGCGAAGCGAGCATAGGCGTGCGCGCGAGATGACTTGTAATGCTTTAGGTGGAATATCATTTTATTGTCCAGAACACAAACCGCTCGGGTTACAGGGGCTTAGTGTATTGTTCGATGCTGCCTGTGTTACGGTTATTGCCGTCCATTGGGGAGGGATATGAGTGTTAATCAGGGCCACATTGGGTATTATACGCAGGAGCAATTATTATTTTTGGGGTCCATCGTGAGGGGTCTGTTTAGTATCGTCACACATAACATTGTTTTTGCGACTTGCTGTATTGTAGCGAGTGAGAGGGAAATGCATGCATGTGGGTCTGTGTTCGAGCCCCTCGTACCCTTCCCGCCACTGCCTCTGCTCCTCCTATTCGTCGCGGCGCATGCTACTAGTAGTGCGATAGGCGTAGAACACCTAATTTGTGTGATGACTCTGTGCCTCTCACCCACACACTGGCTGAGAACAAAGTGAGAGTGCGCCCCGAACAAGAATCCCTTCGCCTCGGTAGAGTAAGCGAATCGTAGCGTACTTTGCGAGTATTAACTATTCAGACGGAAAAATAGATGAATGCAGCTGACGATTGCAGAATCAGCCACACGAAGCTACACGGACTGCTAGCTTTCGGGGGGTGATGACTTTAGTGCCGGACTCCACCCCAAGGAATTGCACGACACATGCGCAGCATGAACTGTCTAACGTGCGTTGCGCACTCATGCTATGTGATGGTGAGCGCATTTGTTGTTTGTTTTGTAGCTGTACATGAGCGGCCAACAAGGTCAAGATCAGTCCCATGGCCTAGGTATGAAGCGAATCTTGTTGAGCACAAGGGTATTGCGATACTGCGTTTTTTTTTGTTTTTGATAGGTCAGGAGCCCCGTCCGGCGTAATATTTTTCTCCAAAAAAGTGATTACCCTATCGTACGACACGTCTATGGATGGCGATCCGATCTGTCTTTCCTTGTGGCGGTCTAGTTGAGAGTTTTCTATTTCGTAGCGAATGGGAGGAAAGTGCGTGCATGTGGGTCTGTGCTCGAGCCCACTCATATCCGTCTCGATACTGCTACTGTTCCTCCTACTCATCGCGCTAACTTGGCCACACTGCTGTGCTACATCCTTCCACTGTGCCGTGCAGGTATCCGGGTCTCTGCCGCTTCTCCGTGTGGTAAGTAAGTTTGTCACTTTTTCCCGTATTGGCAAAACTGTTGCCGCGGCTTTTGTGGATGACGGGATTAGCGCAGTGGTCGGCGTGGTTTAGTGCCTTTCGATGTGTTCGCGTATTTGCTGTGACTCTGCACCTACCACATGCGGTGGGAACACAGTTCGTGTTTTTAAATGCTATCCGCTCCATTATATCTAGGCCGTGACATTGTTCGTAGGACCGCGCTCCCGCTTTTCTCTCTGAAGCTATGTTCTTGCGAGGTACGAAAAAGCTCCTCAAGCTATTAATGTGAGCTTCAAACACATTTAGGTTCACCGCTATCTTGGCATACGTGTTCGTGTACCAGTCGCGTTTTTCTTGTGTCTTGTCTTGTTTCGTTAGCATCGATTGACTGGGATACACCGGCTGTCTGTGCATAACAGTGAATATTATCACTGTGAGCGTTTTTGTGTCATGCGGCTGGGGCGTAATTTTTGTTTCGTTGACCTTTTGCCTTGGCTTAAGACCAATCACGCGCCCGACAACACCCAGGCCTCGATAAGATTGAACTTTCAGACACACACCGGCCTCGTGGTACGGCTGTTCGCAGACTGTTTTTAAATATTTTTATTTTGGCGATCGCTAACCCAAAAAAACCCAATCAAATTCAAGTAAACATCAGGTACAAGAATCTCATTCAGGATGTGGTCGGCTTGAAATCTTCGGGGGTCTCGCAAGCGTTCGTGTGAGTTGTTCCAGGTGTAATATTTAAAAAACAAAAAGCTCTTGAAAATTATAGAAAAGCTAAGTAGCCACTGCGCGAGAAATCGGACAGTAACACCCACTAGTAATAGCCAAAACGAGTTTGTAGTTTAGCTTATATACAGTATACAGTAGGGGTCCCCCTATAAAGGGCGGTCTGAATAAGGCGGTATCCCGATATAAGGCGGTCAAAATCGCTTGACGCGGCCGAGGAATTGCCCTAAAGTACTCATAACCTGGAACGAATAAGGCGGCTTCCCGCAATAAGGCGGTCACATTGCTCTCGCACCCCACCGCCTTTCTGGGGGACCCCTGCTGTACTTGAGACCCATACCAGGTACGAGAGGCTTTGTGGTGTCGCATTATCTCATACACCCCGTTGCTATCAGAGTCACTTTCTGTAATGTGGCGATCTTGAGATAACGCCAACTTGTGTGTAAAACAAAAACAGACAGAACTCCTCTGCAACAAACCCGAGATGAACCACGGACAAGTGCCGGATCCGTTGTTCACCCCATCTCTCAAGACGTCCCACTAACAAAAACCGCTTTTATTTGTTGGCTTGTGCCTTGCTTTCCCCGGAGACAGGCTGCACCTGTCGCACTGTCTGCTGGCGTTCCTCTCGGCCTTCAAGGCCGAGGAGACTTTTGGGAAGCTGCGCGACGCTTACAACATGACTCGGGCGGAGGGCACGGCGGCGGTACCAACCTTCTCAGAGTGGACGTCCATCGGCTTCTGCAACCACATCTTCTGCCGGTGAGGGCCGTATGCGGGCGCCGAGCTTTGCTGTACGGAGAAGATGCTCGCAACAGTGTGGCTGTACCGTCGTGTCATAAATGTCGTCGGGTGAAGAAGACACGCGATATTCTTGGCAACGGTATCGCCTTATCACTGTAGGTTTTGCCTCCTCCGCCGATGGCATTGTCGTCACTCTTCCGTGTCTGTTTTTGTGCACCGGCATCACGCTCGATTCAAGCGCCTGTTGCGTTGTGTTATTTTGCTGCGCCGTACATCACGCTCATTTCCAGCTACAATAATTGTTGTTACTGTTGACAGGGCTATTGACGATCGGCTACAAAAGAAAACGAAGCAAGCAGTCGAGGTCAACCACGAAGGCGAGGAGATCAACTCCGAAGATCAGCAGCAGCATCCACAGCAGCGCTTCCAGAACCAGCCCCAGTCAACCACGCCAGAGCGACACCAGCATCAGCACCAGCAACACCAGGGCATCCATTCCCCCCCAGACCAGCACCTGCACCACCGCAAGGGAGACGCACACCGGGCGACGGAGGGGGGTGCCCACCGGGCCACTCCTTCCCCTCCCCCCCTCCCCTCTCAAGCTTCGATCCCACACGAGGCTGTTTCCGCGCAAGGCCTTTCGGACCAAACCGTCCCAAGGAGTTGCCGAAACGAGGCGGTTTCCGCGCAAAGCCTTTCAGAACAAACCCTCCCAAGGAACTATCGAAACGAGGCGACTTCCGCGCAAGGTTTTTCGGAACGAACCGTCCCAAAGAGTTATCGAGGCGAGGCCATTTCTGCGCAAGGCCTTTCTGACCAAGCTCTCCCAAGGACTTATCAAAACGAGGCAATCTCCACCCAAAAGGTTTCGGACCAAACCGTTCCAAGGAGTTATCGAAACGAGGCGGTTGCCGCGCAAGGTCTATCGGACCAAACCGTCCCAAGGATTTATGGAGATGAGGCCGTCCCCGCCAAGGACGTTTCGGACCAGAGGAGCCATCAGCCACTTCGGCAAGTGCAAGGTCTGCGGTCACCCCAACCTCTTCATCGTGGCGGGGACGAGGGGGGCAATGCGGTGGAGAACGCCTCCAACCCAACGTACGCCGCTGTGTTGCCCGATGATTACGTTTCGGAAGCTTTTCCCCCGGTGTCATATTCTGGTCTTCCAGCAGGCTGCGTCGTGGAACCGTCGCCCCCAGGCTCTTCTTCTGGTCTTGCAAGCGACGGTGGTGACGGGCAGTTGGTGTCCTGGGCGAATGAGGTAACCCCGTTGTCGCCGGTGGCAATGGGGCAAACGTCTGCAGCGGCCGCGGTGGCAAAGGAGACGGGGACAGCGGCAACGGTACCTGCGACGGTACCAGCGCAAGGGTTCCTCGGAGGTGCTTCTTACGACGTGATCGCGGTCTCGGGCGATACCGATGCTGGTGGTGACACCTTCGGCGACGGCGGTGGCGGTGGTGTTGGTGGCGATGTGACGACGGCCGACGCGGCGGGAGGGTGGGGGGGCGCCAGCCGGAGCCGAGAGATCGGCGGGAGAGACTGCCGGTCGCGAGAAGCGGCCGGACCGCGGGACACATTTGGGTCCGACTGGAAGGACAGCGGGACGGAGAAGGGGTGGTGATGGTGGACAACGACAGCGCAACGGGGATAGAGGGGCGCGGGTATCGCTTCCAGCGGTGGTGCGAGCTTATCGTTTCTCTTAGGGAGGGGATATACCGACGCTATGCGAGCGTGATTGTTTTATTTGGGGGCAAATGTTGCTGGAGCAGGCGTTGATGATGAACGGAGGCACCTTGCAAGTTGATGCTTGAGATGAAGAGGGCGTGTTATTCGTAGCCCTGTGTTAGAACTGCACGAACGTTAGTGGAGGAATTATTTGGAATTAGTGTGGGGTATTTTTTACAGTTCTGAAACGCGTAATATTGGCGTAAGCGGTGTTTTGGGATCGTTGCGTTAGGCATTCTCGCGATGGCTGCGGGTTGTGGGTGATCTCCGTAGACCGCAGTGGGTACAGTAGTGGTCCCTATTTAGTGCCGGTATGTGCACTATAGAGAGAAACACCGGCATTATACCGCAACCGGCACTACTCGGCATACTTCCACTACTGGTTGTTCCATATGTGCCAAATTAGGTCACAGGCACTGTAGAGGGCAATCGGCACAATAGAAGGACCTCCACTCTACCGCATAGGTTGGACAGAGCCGTTGGCGGCGTTGGTGTTGGAAGGGGGCAGCGGAAAGGAAGGCAGGTGAACAAGTCCGCGCTGTTTTTTTCTTGGTTTTCCTTGATACACCCACCGTAAGGGATCTTATTTTGGAGGGCGTACATTGACGCCAGCAATGAACACATACCCCTGAAGTTGCCAACGTAGCTCCGTTGATTAGACGGATTGAAGCGCGGCCACGGGGCGAAAGCAGGTAAAAATAATGATAGGGGCGGGGTTCCAGGGGATAGAGGACGTGGAAGGGACGATAGCCTTCTTCCGTGGTGTCCGACGCTACGCGTTTAGCATTTGCTTGATCGCGTGTCGATTTTCTTGTAAGCGAGGACGTTTAACAACACACCTCTTGAGTATTTGAGTGATACACATATGGATGTTCGCTGTCTGTAGGGAGTGGGTGGCATCGGATGACTAAGCCTTGATGAACGGTGGCGGTGCAGTCGGCTGTGTCACGCGTGGTGCACTCAGCCACGGCGCAGTTGTGTGCGACGCACCGGTATTTTCTTGATGTGCCCCATAGGATTTATTTTCATGGAATTCTGACTTTTTTTTACGTATTTTTGTTGTCGTACTTTTAGTCTTTATTTTGTCTACCGACCATTCTTCCTTAGAGGTCATAGTTTTTATATTGTCTTCCAGTCGTTCTGTGTTAGAGGACAGACTTTACATGTTCCTAAAACCATGAAAAGCATGGATATCACACGAGGTGCTGGCCGTTGGTACACGAGACAGCACATTATTGATTTGTGGCGCACATAAGCGTTATACCTACCTCCACACATTACGCGTGTTAGAGTCACCGCAAATACACGTCTTGCTGTCCGCGCAAGGCAGCAAGACCGGCCATATTTCAACCGTTCAGTCCTAGACTACGTGTGTGTATACAAAGAGTCCCAAAGCTGCATGCAACCGACAGGGCCTCTTTCTTGTTTTTCGCGAGTCGAAGAGACGCTTGCGTTAGGGGAGGGGGGGGTATAAGTTGTTGGTATAGTGCGTATTGGAGGTCTTAAACCCAGGTAAGGATATTTTCCTAGGTACTCTACCTAGCTGGGGAGAAAGTAAGTTCGTGCTCGCAGTGTTCTGGTTGGTCCCTTTCCTTTGACGAGGCGTTTTTTGTTGTGTACAACCCTTGGGTAACAGTGACACCTTCCAAAGTGGCGTTGCTTTTTTTCGTTGGGATTTTTTTGCCATGGACAGCGTCAGGTCACGGCAGTTTTACGACTGGTCAACAATTTCATGGGGCGTTATTAGCGGAAGGCCCTGAATAATAGTGGAGCGCTACGATTGGTGGAAATCCCTGGATGAGGTCAGCGGATTGTTCTGATTTGTGTAAATCCCACGATGAGTTCGGCGAAGTAGTCTGATTAGAGTTGACAAATGTCGATGCTGAAGTCACAGCCCCGGTTTCCGATATCAACTTTAAGGGTGGCGTCGTTTCTGTTATGTTCATGGTCTTTGGTCCCATGCTTTACTGCACGGGACTTTTCTAATTAACTGGTGAACAAATTGAAGGATCAATACGATTGGTGAAAATCCCGGGGTGAGGTCAGACATCGATACTAAAGCCAGCCCCGGGATAAATACCAAGGTGGATTCCAACGTGGCGTCATTTTTTTTTTCTGTCCGTGGTATCTTTTCTTCCCAGATCAGATAATAGCACGGTGATAGATGTTGCGAAGTTCCTCCCAAGCAGTCGTGGTAAGGAAGAGCCTAGACTGCCGCAAAAATTTGCCCGGTCGCAGCCGTGGTAGAGTATCGTCAGGAGGCGGAATCCATGCACGGGTCACTGGCATAGAGGTCAGGATTATTGTTCCCGGGTGTTATAGAATGCGGGAATATGATATATGTGGCGTTAACGCCGCCGCAGATGATCACCAATCTCCAGATCCATTTGCGGGCGGCGGGCACGGTGGACATGAAGCGGTACACCGTGCGCTCTCCCGGTTGGGAGGGGCGGCGAGCTCCAAGATGGACCGTACGGCCATGGGCAATTTTATGGAGTACGTGGGGTGACAGTCCGCAACCGTCGCACATAGGGTTCACAGCCTCCGCCGCCCGTGGCGGGGGTGAAGCGTTCTCGCCAAACGGCGTTCATAGAGGCGGACGTCCTGCAGCTGCCCGCAAAGTTTGCATGTTCGTACACAACGAGTGCACGGGACTATCGAAGCCGAATCTACTACGCAGTCGTAGGGATCAAGGTACTATAGAAGTTTGGGTATCATGAGAACGACAAGAAACCCGAAGGGAGGATGCTAACAAGAGACAAATACACTGCGCCCCGAGAAGGGCAAAGGGGCAACCAGTTTGGGCGTGATTTCATGCCGCAGCAGAGAGGCCTCATTGATCCCAAACTATATACCTGGTACGAGTTACAGCGTCGGCGAAATGTGACAGCAGTACTCTGGGCTGAGTACAAAATCGATCGTTCTTTTACCACGTTGGCTCCGCCAGAAACACCCTGACTTTTGGCGTCGTCGGCAGTAAGGCCAGCCCCGGATATATCAAGGTAGGGGGCACCGACAATCGTTGGTTAATTTCGGATAATCGTCCTAGCGTAAATCATTTGCACAACAGGTGTTATCGCGAGCGCTTCATATTGCAGACGCTCACAAGCGTGTATATGGGGAAATAATAGTGCGGTTGCGGAATCTTACCCTCATGGGAGCTTGGGCTTCGCACCGATAGAAACGTCGCAATGCGTGAGCCGAGAAAATTACGGGCGATTGTTCTGGTGGTACTGGAGTGTTTGTTTCGTCGAAGAAGTCTCTGAAAAACGTCCGGTTGGTTCAGTTGATGTTGGCTGATGCTGATGCCTAGTAATTCGTTTCTCTTAACGATGAGGACGAGCGTGTATGTTATGTCTCCAGTTTTGTTTTTGATAGCACCTTATGCATCTAAGCAATAATAACAACCGCAGTACCTCGTAAGATATGATGGCCGTTTTGGTCCTGTTAATTGCAGTAGAAACGTTTGATGGAGGTGTGAACACGCTGTTCAGGTTGTTGCGAACGCTTGTTGTGTAAAGGATACATTGGGTAGCATACGATACAGCCATTCTTGCTTGTAGTAGTTTGAGTTACGAATAGTCAGTCTCGTGGAAGAAACCCCATTTCCTCCCTTCCGTATTGTTTTGCCCTCAACGACGTATATGCTGGAAATCCTGAGTCGAAGAAGTAAGAGCTGCCGCATGTGTATTCTCTCCATCTTGGGAGTCACGACTGGCCGACGTAAATATTCTTGAGTGCGAAAAATCTAGGTATCACGGGCATTTGTTTGCGACATTGCAGTTGCAGATGCGACATCCATCGAGGGGGGGGTGTTGTGAAATAAGTAACAACAGCCTATAGACTAATGCTGCCGTTAACAATGTTCATTATCAACTACACAGCTTCATGTACTTCGTGCCTGGCATGTATGTGTCGATATACGCGAAAACTTTTCAACTTTTGCGTCGTTGCTCTACCGATTATTCGTGCATTCCCTACTTCTCGTCGCCCACGGAAACATTTTTTTTTTTCTTTTTTTTTCATCCCATACATTATCCTCGCACTACTCTCGTGCTCCCTCCCAGTAGTAACTCAGATCCCCGGTCATATAGCGGGCCCTTCTCCCCCCTCCCCGCTACGGTACGTGCCTTCATTTTTATCGCGAGAAAAATTCAGAATTTTCTTCCCTCGTCGACTCCCGTCGAATTGTACCTACCCACGCTGCTAGGCGCTCTCAGCAGTCGATCCTTGTATTTTTTGCATTTTTGCAAATAAAGTAAAAATCTCACCACGGTGGGAATCGAACTCAAGGACCAACGCTAGTAGTATTCGAGGGTAACCACTAGACCACCGGGGCAACCGGTCACAGTCGAGGCCAATAATTACTTCGGCGTCGGTGTATTTGCACTTTCCCTGTTAATCCCTAAATGCATTCAGAGCGGGATAAAAAGAGCAGCATCGGCCACACGAAACAGCCTGCTGCTGAGGTAGGGGATGTGCCCGGACTGCGAAGCAACGAGCTACTTGGTGCTGTATGCCAAATGCCCGTAGCATGGTCCCACTCGTGCTGCTGGAAGCACTTCTTAGGCTCTTGGTATTATCGCCATCGGTGTTTGGTGGATATATACATGGGCCGCAAATGCGATATTGGTTGACGTCCCAGATGGAAATAAATACTCGTTGAGTACTCCAGTGTTATCCAACGACAGCCCTTGCGACCTTGATGACAAAAAATACTAAAATAACACACCTATGGAATAAAACACATCAGCCGGTGTGGAGTCTACAGCGGACCGAAAACAACACAATGATCGACCGGGGTTGCACGGCTCAAGTCGCCAGTGCTCGCCAGCGTTCGCCCAAGACATCTTCGAGTGGGCTATTGGCAGGCTTAAGCCAAATCCGCGGCCATCCCTTGAGGCGTCCCATCCCCTTATCGAAATGCAAGGTATCAAGACAACCACCCATGCAACACGACAATCCCGCCATCCTTTGTTCCAGCTCGGTACTTGAAAACACCTGCTACAGTATGATACTGCTGCTACACTATGGGAAGATGGGAAGTCGTTCGTACGACCGTTCACCTTCAAACAAAAACAGCACACGGGGGAACAGCGCGCCAACGCCACCCACTAGCGCTGCATAACAGCAGAGCTACACCTGGTAAATTGAATGGTAAAGCCCCACACAAACAACGCGCATTGTGGCTGCGACCCATCGAGCCGGAGCAGACCAACTTTCACGCAATTTCACCCGGGACACGTCCAAATCGTGCCCTGGCACGAACCAAACGGAGGAGTTGCACTCCTGCCCCTCCCCCCTGGTGCGCGCGAGATCTGCCTGGTCGGTGAAACCCGACGTTCTCTGTCCCGGCATCGTAGGGATGCGAGGGTGTATGGTCATACGACTGCGACTCTGCAAGAAAAGGAGAAGGCCCCTCCTTCTCCCTCCAAGTGAGTCCCAAAAGGGCTTCACTGAGTGCACCCACCTTAGGGAGGAAAATGTAACATGAATACCTAACCACTGTAGTACTTATCAGCGGTGCTGTACACACCAGATAGTACGGCGAGCCTGAACAAACTATCGCAGCCTGCCCCGTTTAGAGCCGTACCTGCAATATGGGGTAACTACTTACAACTTGCGTGGAACAAATTCGCAGCAGTATCTAAGGTAAGGGTGATTATCTAAATTACATCTACGCTGGGCCCCACTCCAAGGTCGATGCCAACGCCGTCTTGTCAGCATCTTCCAGGAGCGACAATAAGCCCTTGTCGATCAGCTCGTCTTTCGACAACGAACCCTCGTCGGCTAGCTCATCTGTCCAGGGAACCTCCGCTTCGCCAGGGTACATCGGCTCGTCCTCGCACTCCACGTTGTTCAAGCTGTCCCTGCTGTCCCTGCGGTATACCGACGTGCTTTTCCGCAGCTTGGAGAATAATGACCTGCCGCAAGGACGCAGACGCACCATGTTATTGCTGCAAACGGTAAAAATGGCATGTGGCATGCGGCAAGAGGCGCAAAGGAGCTCCGTTCTCATAAAAGAGGAAAAGACATCTCAGGTGCGACTTCAAGAATTCGTTGAAATTCATACCCGCAAGCTGCGTGTGATAATTCGATCGGCGTCGGCCTTGTTGGTGTTACAACTGGCGGCGCCGTCTACCATGTGGGAGAGAAACGTGCGAGAGCGAAGGGTGGAGGATGGAGCATGGTACATGGTACAGAAACAACACAGTCGGGGCGGCGGGGGGGGTGTACTCGATATTCGCGCATGGCCGTAGTCGTATGACCATAAACCCGCGCATCCCGAATGCCCGGACGGAGCACGTTGGGTTTTCACCGACCAGGCAAACATTTCTTGCGCCACGCGCAAAGCGCCGTGAGGCGTTCGGCGAGTCGCATGGAGAGTGAGCTGCATCCTAATAAGAACTGCCTGTAAGGCGGACTTGAATATGGATGACAGCTTCAAAAGGTGAAGTTCATTTCCGATATGGCCACTTCCGGAGACATCAATGGAAGCGCTATGTAACTGCCTCGTGGGTGCCTGAACATAAACACTACGTTCTATCATACGGCCATTCCCCTTGTGCGGAGTAAAAGTTCTCCACCCCGAACAAATGATCCCACTCGACCGCCAGCTGTGATCGACCGCGAGAAACGAACAAACAAAAACGGTACGCCAGTGGTCTAGCTCACGTAGTGAGCGGTTTTGCAGTGTCGTTGCCAACCGACGCCGACCCAACCTATATACTCCGGAGTATAATATAGGTGGATGAGGCAGGGGGGGGGGGGGGGGGGCACGGTATGGACGCTGGGGGAACATTCGTCCCCGTTCGCTTCCTGCAAAAATCGTCTTGGGAGTGTGTGCCGGCTTCACAGAATAAACCCCTTTTTGCTACCGAACGACATAATCAGTACTCATCGCATCCGGCGTCCGTCCTGATTCATCCTAGAGAGGAAAAATGCCGTGGTCACAGACAGGTACGACAGAGATAAAGTAACCAAAATCAACCGATGAAATAAAGTGAAATGCCCGCATAATATATACCGGGTACGACTACCCCATCAAAATCAACCTGAAACAAGAAGAGAAAGCAGAAAAACAAAACAAAAACAGAAAACCAAAAATGACACAAGAACGGGAGGACCCAAGAAAGAGAAGAGGGAGAAATAAAACACTCTCTTGGCTGTTCTCTCTCTCGTGGATGCCTTGATAATCGGACGAGAAATGGACCTGGTCGCGAAAGGGGCATTTCGAGGTGTATTCGCGCTGCATCACTGACGCTCGAGCTCACCACCGCGGGAAAAACGCGCGGGGGGGGGGGGTGGGCACATGGAATTCGGACTGGGCAACAACGGCGAGGAAAAACAAAACCTTACGTCTCTATTGGTGAACCACTGTGTGCACGTGTGTGCGTGCGCCCATGGGCAATCGATGTCCCGTTGCTATTCTTGCGATGCACACCGAAAGCATAAGCCCCGTTGAAAATTCAAAGGAAAACACAAAAACACACACGACTACCAACGATTATAGTACAGCATCGGCCATAAGGGAAACGGGACGAGTCAAACACTGCCAAGCAAGGGATTCGACCACACGCGCGAAGCAGGGTGACGCTTGCGCTGCAGTATGCTCTCCCCGTCACGGGGGATCGTACAGCAGTAACCAGAACCCACGATGGACGCCAAAAATCAGCATTTTCCGTGGGTTTACTACCCATCATGGCCCGGTATTTTAATATTCAGCTTTACGTTCGAACTCAACTCGTGGAAGATTTTACCCTCAGCGACCTTCTGGACAAACCACAACCCGTGGCCGCAGGAGTCTTCCCTTTCCCCCGATGCGTGCTTTCGTTGTTATCGCGCATAGGGTTCAGATGCGTGCTTTCGTTGTTATCGCGCATAGGGTTCAGTGGTCCTCAATACTGCAAGCATGCTCCCCTGTACTGATTACTATCAAATTGGTCCGCATCACTATGTCCCTCCGCATTATTGCTATTAGTGCACAATTCGACACGACGAGGGGAAAAAAGTGCTGCATTCTCCTCGCGATAAAAAGGAAGGCACGTGCTGTAGCGGGGGAGTACATTCGAGAAAAGCCTGCTTGGTGACCCCGGATGAGCTGCGTTACGTCTACAGGGAGGGAGCAGGAGAAAGAAAAAGTGCAAGAAAAAAGATGGGATGAGCAATAGCAATTGAAAAGAAAAGGCCCCGAGTACAATGTTCCCCCGTACTAATGATGGTTGCTGCTTGACGTCACATTCGTTCGTCGTTTTTTCGTCGCTGTACATGGTTCTCGAGAATCGTGATTAGGGTCAAACGCATGTGGTCTGTCCACAGCGCCCAAACACGGCATAGTCTGTTGTCGGAATATTACCCTTTTACAGACTCTCTGCATGTGTTTTAATAAAGTCAATGGTTTAGGTTTCACCGCATTGTCGGTAGACTGCCGCGTTTCACCTGCAAAATACGTGGTGGCAGATGCAGCCTATTCCCTTCCACTCGTCAAGGGGAGGCGCCTCTGGCGCGCTAGCAGGCCTGACGGTATTGTACGTCTCCCGCAGTTTCTCGTAGCCTAAGCGGCTCTCGTTCTTAGCGAGAGAGCCCAAGGCTAAGTGCGTGATGTGCAGCCTGCACAAAGGTAAGGAAGGCCCCGCCAGGGAAGGGAGTGGGTAGCGACGGGGAGGTATTTCGGGGTGGGGTGAACAACACGGGTTAAACAAACCCTTCGGGGCTCCGAGGGAGGGAAACACCGAAGACAAAGTGACAGCTACATAATCAGTCACAAAGAACGAGCCCAAGCTACCGGTTAACACTTGCCACGTCAATACCAGCCACAAAACAACACGTACTCGTGATACCACTCAACTTTCCCCAAAACAGCATGCAATGCAATTCACAGTAAGGTGTTGACGATTTCCAAAATCCACTTGGGTTGGAAAAAAAACATAACAAAAGTGCCGAAACGGACGATTGTCATCAACCAAGGGCAACCAACCCATGAGAAATTTAGGTTGGGAAAAAAAATCTGAAAAAATGGTACGAAAACGCCTTTGTAACCTAACGCTTCGCCGAATTTTGGTGGGTTGGCTTGGCCTTGGATAACGACGTTCGACGGTTTCAATATAATTCTTAATACAATTTCCTACCCATCTCCTACCCAGCCAAACTTGCATCACCGCAAATAACAAATAACCTAGTAACCGCCAAACAACATGCAAATACGATGCGATTCACCGTTCCCAAAAACACTTACCATGGCGAGAAGCGGCACAGCCCGGGCCATTGGAGGAATATCTCGACCACAGCCCTCATGTAATGATATGCCCCTTCTACATCGTTCCTCAAATACTGCAGCAAGCATAGCCGTCTGGTCCGAGAACGGGCGTGGACGTAGGAACGTAGGGGTGTGCGGGGAGGAGGGTGGGGGGGGGGGGGGGGTAAGGCGCTGGGGGGGTCACGCTCATGACCTGTGGCGGGGAGAGCTCGCCGATCTTCAAAGGCAAGCACAAAATCGAGAACGTGTGCGGAAGTGGGGGGCGGGCGTGTGAGTGTGTGCTTTGAAGCAATCGCTTCTGCACGACTCATGTTCGGAAAATCTTCAGAACAAGGGGTGCCCCCGACTCGGGAGCAGCACACTGTCGCTCTGAAGTACCCTCGCCACACCAGCGCCAACAATAAGAATGAGAGAGACATAATATGCCTGTCGATCCCTCGGGCTCTACATCGTGTTCGTGGAGACTTCGCCCACTTCCGCCCATTCGCAACTGAGTCATACCCACATTACCCACGTCATCTACTCTCTTCATTTCGTCCCTTCACCCATATTATCAGCCACTCCCGCCACCCACCATCAATGTTAACATGGCCTACTCACTCACACCACCCAGTTCATCCGTGTTACTCGCTGTACTCACTCCACCTCACCTTTCCACCATATCACCTATTCCACACGCTTCCGCCAATTCATCCATTTCACTCATTTCTCCCCGCTTTTAACCACTTCCACCTTACCGCCCATATAACCAACGACCGCTATTTCGTATGTTTGGTTCGTTCAACCTCCTCCACTTCTGCCATCTCACGCGCGTCACCGCATTAACCCATTCCACTACCGATCCCACTTCCGCCGTTTCATTCATGCCACTCTTAATTATACCATTTCACCCACGTTCGTCGTTTCACCCAGTTTACATCATTAACCTTTCACTCATTTCCACCGCTGCACTTATGTCAGCCACGCCACAACCACTTCCGTCATTCACCACACTTGAGTAAATTATCTATTAATCAGCGCTTTCCAAGGATCATGACCCGACCCGCGGGTCCGGTTACGAGCTTTTGGTTACATGTCGCGGGTCGAGTCGGGGCAGGGCAGAAATTGTTCGGAATCTCACCAGTCGGGCCGGGTTGGCTCACGAGGTCTTGGCATATCACGGGTCGGGCCGAGTCGCCCTGACCCGATTGACCCTCGAGAAGAAATCCGACACGTAAAAGGCCTTGTAGGTAGCAGACCCACTTACGCCAATTATCACCCACTTCGCCCATTTCACCCCCATTTCACCTACTCCGCAATTATAAAAATAAAAATACACTCCAGCTTTGAGATCGAATATTTTGTCGAAACTCATATTTGCAAGCTGTGTGCGATACTCATAATCCATTTCACCCTCGTCCGTCATTTCACCCATTTCAACTACTTAATCCCCGGAATTCCGCCATGGCTCCACCCCCATCGCATCCACTCCCGACCACTCGTCTGCGCAACGTCTACACACTTCCACCTACCTGGAGGCACACTCTGAAGGTAATTTCTAACAAACACACAAAAACCGTGAATCTCAACAACAACAACAACAACAACAACAACAACAACAACAACAACAACAACAACAACAACGCGATTATTGACAAAAATCACGATTCGGGACAAGAAAAATATACGATTCGTGATACTTTGAATATAAAGCGTTATGACGGTTTCGAAAAGCAAAAAACTTCATTTTGTCACGAATCGTAATTCCACGTTTAATAGTTCAAAAATAATGGTTTCATGGTCATGCATGATGCGCGACAAGTATCACGAGTCGCGAAAATGCCACGTTTTGTCTTTGGTCACGAATCGGTGACAAGTGTTACTTTTCGGGAGGAATGACCTAGCGACCTTGACCCCTCCACAACCGGAAACCCGTTGGAAATTACTTGGAATTAGTACAGGGAAGGGGTTCCGGGCTCCAAGTGGGGTAACCGCGAGGGTGCACTCACACGTTGAAAATGAAGCCTCCGACGCCGCCGTCGATCTCGGGCCTAAACAAGATTAACGCCGTTGCGGTGGGGGTTGCGCAGGCAAAAAAACGTGGCGTTAGTTCCCCCGCCACCGCAACGGTGTGGAGGGCGGAGAACGGGAGGGGAGCGGGGGCGGGACGAGGCGCCGCGAGGGAAGCAATAGGCCATCCGTATCCTTTTATGGCAAGACATGAGGAAGGACGGATTAGTTCAAATTATTGCACAGATGTCGCTAGGACTTCGCGCATTAGGACGTGAGTAGCTGTCATAACCTAGAGTGCGTTGGTTGAGAAGTCGGAGAATTGCGTACACGAAACCTCGGTCGGCGATCCCGGCCTCGGCCAGTTCCAAAGGGGTTCCCGATTTTAGGCTCGGTGTCAACTAGAAACCCGCATTCGACCGAAAAGGCTACGGTAGTGTGGGGGGAGGTGTACTCATTTCATGCATAACCGTAGTCGTATGACCATATGGTATAATACCCTCGCATACCTACGATGCCGGAACGAAGCACAGCAGGTTTTCACCCACCACGCAGACATCGCGTGCGCCAAGCGCGAAGCGCCGAGAGGTGTTCGGCGAGTCGCAGGAAGTGAGCAATCATCCTACTAAAAAACATTTCTGAGCCTGACCTTCGCACGTTGTGCGTGCCTTCTTACATATCGGATGACACCTCCTTTATTTTTGTTACAACATTTGGCGAAGGTAGGGGTACAATGGGGTACCCAGTTCAAGAGCGCCTAATAAAAAAGAAAAGGGACTTAAGAGCGGTGAAAACGGACTTGAGAGCGATGAAATCGCCTTGCCGCGCCTTGTGACGTCCAGACTAAACCCTATATCAAACCCAATCTAAGATAAGATAGGCACGGAGATAAGAGCGGTTTTACTGGCCTTTTCGGAGGGGCTCCTAAATCGGGTACCCCACGGTATGAATACTGTTAATGCTTCTCCTTTGGCGATACCGAGTTTCGTGGTTTTCGTTTCAGAACGTGCCCCCCCACTATACCATTATATGGCGTTGTGATGTAGGAACACGCGGCACCAAGCGCAACATGTTGCACATCATGCATGTTTAACGCCTCTACAACTGGGAACCCTTCTACTCGAATTTAGTATAGGGAGGGATTTGGGGGGGTCTAAAGGGGTTCGTTTTGGAACCAAGCATAGAGCCAATCGCGCGTGTGTCCCCTACTCGGCAGTGAAAATTGAGGTATAATACATTACATAATACCTGGTACTATATAACACAATATATAACACTATACGAAGTACTATACGAAGTATAATACTACGTATACTTAGTAAATAACACTATATAATTCTACATATAACACTATATCCGGTATAAAATGCTAAAGATAATAATACTATTAAAATACTATGTAACATTATACTATGTAACCATAGCCTTAGTCATTCGCTCGAAGTACGTAAGTGGTCCCTATGTTCGTTCGACTCGGTTCCGTTCGATTTCGTCCGTGACGATGGTGCTTTGTTGTCGACAGCGACAGCGACAGCAGCGAACGCCTGCGTACTGTGTGCGCCACTATTATTATATTTCATGGCTACTCGTGGTGCGGATACTAGCATGCCACCACGGCTACTCGTTGAGCGGATACTCGCATCCCTCCATCGGTGCTCGAGGTGCAGGTCGAGAAACAGGCAACAAGTCAGCAAGCACAAAATACCAATGGCAGAGGTTTTCGGCTATACATGTACACGTATACAGGATGTCCAACGCCAACGCAATATTTTCCGAGGATAGGTCTCCAAGACGATTAAAGCACCCCACGCACATCTTGGCGAATGGACAAAAACAAAAATGGACACAACACAAAATGTAGCACTTGAAAAAGAAGACGGCATAGACGGTAATAACGGCAATGGCCGATGGGGAAAACAAACCCCGGCCGCAGCAGCGAAACCGCCATTTCACGTAAAGCAGCGCACACACCTCGTCGCCAGGAGCGAAGCCGTAGCTTTGCATCAAACGGCACACTCACCAGCTGACAGCTGCCGCCAGCCGCTCTATCTCCGGTAGCTCATCTAGAACGCGCCTCTGAGTAATCTCCCCTAGGGGGGGGGGTTCCCGATCCTTCCCCTCTACAACTATCATGGACAACACGGGGTTCCTGTTGCCCCCCCCTCGTCGACGCTGCACCCCTCGCGCATCCTCTGCGCCGACCGCCACCACCATGGGAGAGTCGTCCCGCGTTTCGGCCGGAGGCAGTCGGTCACATTCACGCCTCGGGGCATCGAAACCCTCTGACGGGTCGTCTGGGTAAAGCCGGCTCAGGGCCCCTTGCTCAGTCATATCCTTGAAAAACGCCTGGTCCAAGCGATGGTTGACGTTGATGAGGAGCCGGCACCGGTCCGATCTGTGCGTCGTCGATCCGGCAGCCTGAACATAATTCGATCGAGGGCGGCGAAGCCGCGGGGGACAACCCGGGTTCAGTCGGCCACTCACTCACACAGTTTCGTGTAACGTCGGCGGGGTGTTACCGTACGTGGGGACCATGGGAGGCGCTTATGATAAGCCGCGGCAGCAACGTTAGCTGTAGGTCTTCGACGGCACACGTCGGACAGATCACGTCGCCTTCCAGACCACACAGATCATTCCCACGGATTTGCATGATCTGCCCAATGTTACACGGCGGAGATAGATCTAGCTAGGGGCTGGACGATAGTAGGACGACTGGTCGGCGGTCCGTAACCGTGAGGCGGCAGCGCTCTCTCTCTATCGGACGATAGCCACTTCGGCGGCTGATTCTTTTGTCGGGTGAGTCATCACACACCTTTGCCGCGGAGTCGTCGATTTGACAAAACTCGTCAATCTCCTCCACCGTGCGCGTCGTGCCGGTGTACATCAGCGCGCTGTCCGCCGCGAGCAACATATCGAGGGCATCCTGCAGGAGCATGCGGAAAAACGCTTGTAAAGCTCGTGTAAAAAATCTGGCCGCGGCATTAAGACACATAAGAACCTCTTCAAGTCGTAAGTATCTAGGGCATCTTGCAGCAGCATGCGACGAGACGCTTTCAACAAGCTGGCAGCGTCTTGATGCCATGGGCAGCATATAGATGGCACCCTGCAACAACATGTGGCACAACGCTTGAAAAATCCGGCAGCGGCATACCCACATTAAAACCGCTCTGTTCGAAATAGTCCTTCGCAGAGTAGCCCCTCTCCCACTGCCATGAGATTTATTTTTTTCAGTCCTCCGGCGGATGGACAAAAACAAAGCTAAGCTCACCACACTTCCACGCAATGCCATACATGTCGTGTGTCAATTAAATTCATTGGTATTCGCAATCCAGCGCTAGTGGCGGATTCTTCAGTTCCCGCGGTAACGACAGCGCGAGCTGTCCTGCCCCTGCCGGCGGTCACCATTACTACTCCAGCAGCGCAAGCTACTACCTACTGTTGTACACGGACACGTGAGTATGTCGACCCGACTTGATCCCTGAGGATCAGGTGCAGTGGAGACAGTCACTGGTAAAGCCATCCTTTAGGGTAGTGTGGGACTAGCGCAAGCTACGCACTAACGAACCCCCTGGCCATTAGGAAATAGCTTTGCACCGGACTTGGTCCAGTTATAGTCCATCATTTCCATTCGGGCGTTGGTCCACCATACCGGTACCACGAGATCGATATGCTCGTAAGAAGCTGGCACCGGTATGGACCAATAGGAACAATATGTTTTTTCATGCATTTTCGTGCAGAAATCCAACCCACTGGGTTGAGCCTCATTCCGACACGGGGGAATATTTTCGTACGATATATGCATATATACAAGGGCTCCGCTCCGCGGGCGGCTGACGCCGCCCGCTACGCTCGCGCAAGGCAAGGAAGAATGCAACTAAAAACATGTAAAGGGGGCAGAAAGAAGAGGCGCATGATTTGGTGCGAACAGCGATTTGATAATGCCAAGAGCTGCTTGTGCAGAGCAAATTGCCCTGTTGTGCTCAGCTGCGCTGTGTGCTTTTGTTAACGGTGTTACGTTCCGATCGGTAGTACGGGGGTAATCTGCGTGGGGGAAAAAACAGGGGGCCGTGAAAGATCAAATACATGTAGAAGAAGAAAAAAGAGGGAAAGTAGTACCTGGTACACAGCAACACGTAATATACCCGGTACTGCTCTATGTTCGAAAGAAAGCACACAGCGCAGCACGACACAGCACCGCAGCGAAGAGCACACGGCACGGCACAGCACGGCTCCGCACGGCTCCGCACGGCGCTACGCTGCGCTGCCGGGCTACATATAGCCGGACTGATCTGAGCTGGGCGTCCATTGTGATCCAACAGCGTAGTACCTGATGGTATGTACAAACCTTGTGTAGTAGTACCGGTATGTACTATAAGCCTCAAGGTCTTCTCGTTGGTTCGAATCCCGATGTCATTGTGTCATCGGGGGAAAAAAATTATCCTCATAAAAATTGATATATATTTGTAAAAATATAGTACTGGTAGATACACCACTGCTGCTGTGACCTATTGTGGTCTAGTACATGGACTGTCTGCGTATAATCCTGGTGGTCTTCGCTGGTTCGAATCCGGGTGTCATCGAAAAAAAATATGATCCTCATGAAAAATCGATATTTATTTGTCAAAACAATAAATAGATAGCAATGTGACTTTGTGGTCTAGTAAATAGACTGTCCGCTTATAAGCCTTGTTTTCGTTTGTTGAATCCAGGTGTCATCGGGTAAAAAAAATGATCCTCTTGAAAAAATCGATATATATTTTATATAGACTATATAAAAATTGAAAAACGTTAGCTGTGAGTACGACCGATGGAATGGTTGAAACTCAACTTTGCAAGCTGCGTGGTACATCTATGTTTCGCTAATATACAGTAGTAGTTGCACATAAAAAGATAGTACTGGTACATACCACAGCTGCTGTGACATTGTGGTCTACCGGTAGTAGATAGATTGTCCGTTTATAATCCTGGCCTTCGCAGGTTCGAATCCGGGTGTCATCGGGAAAAAAAATGATGCTCATGAAAAATAGATACCTGGAATTTATGATGCTCATGAAAAATAGATACCTGGTATTTATTTATCAATTTTATTTGTAAAAATAAAATAAAATAAGAATATCAACGTGACGTTTGTGGCCTAGTAGATGGACTGCCCGCTTAAAAACTTGGTCTTCGTTGGTTCGAATCTGGGTGTCATCGAAAAAAAAAAAGTGATCCCCATGAAAAAATCGATATACATTTGTAACAAAAATAGATCAGGTGGAGCAAGAAATCAAAGAAAAGCTGGACCGTTCCGCAAGTAAGCTGGACCGTCCGACCTCGGAGATGCCAGGGATGCACCAACCGAGCGCTTTCAGCACAAATATATTAGTAAGTAAGTCTATATATTGTTTTTGCCGTGCGATGTTAGCAGTATCACAAGGCGATGAAAGCCGATTATAACGCCGCCTTCACCAGGCCAAAAAAACGGCATTGGGGTCAGTTTGGTTCGATTGTTCGACTCGTTCAGTAAGCTCGTTTCGAAGCATAGAACGTACCACCCCTTACCATCGCGCGCAAACGCAAGCTAGCAACGTGACCGTCTCACCTTAGACACCTCGTGAGGCAGCAACGACCGACGCATGCCGTGAGCAAACATCAGATACTTCTGAAACTTGTCCTGTGAAGTATTCCGGGACGCACGGGAAAAAGCAAGTGGGAGGCAGTTGGGGGGGGGGGGGGACTACGAGAATTAAGGCGTTTTGATTGTGTCTTCATCGCTCCCAACCAACGTTCCAGTCTTCCAGGAGGCGTGACGACAGCGTTGCAGACGAGGGGAGGGGAGGGATTCCGTCCCCTGCTTCGGAACCGCAACCGCCAATTTGGGGACAAAGTTAGAGTGGGTGTCCCGATACAAGAGCACCCCAAGATGAGTCAAGTGGGTTATATCGATCGGCATTTCCCGCCATACACAAAAAAAAAAGTCAGGTAGTATTGCCCGTGACGGGTGCAAGCGATGTGTAGGTAAGAGCACCTGTTTCGGTTGTTCACGGGTAAGAGCACCTGTTTCGGTTGTTCATGGGTAAGAGCACCTGTTTCGGTTGTTCACGGGCAAGAGCACCTGTTTCGGTTGTCCACGGGTAAGAGCACCTGTTTCGGTTTTGTCACGGGGTGCTCTTGAATCGGGGGTACCCACCGTACCAACAATTGGTGTGGCATCTTTTTTCGCAGTTCTACAAGGGTACCAGTAAGATAAAAACCAATTGAAAGCCGCATTCACAATGCTGGGCACAACCTTCTTAGAATTAGCATGGAAAAATTATTGCAGAGGTCAAAGGGGTAAAACCCATGTGGAACCGCACCCACCATCTTGGAGGGAAAAAACTACAGCAACCGGTGTGGGGCAATTCCACAATCGAACAGATCAGATCCCTATTGATCCAGATATGATCTATAGACGATCTGTGTATTTCAGGGCCGACAGATCGCTGGTCTGTATGATCTGCATGGCCTAAGGTAGATGATGTTTACTGATAGCCGAATGATTCGACTGATGCCGCCCATGTTTCCTGGATTGGATCCGCACTGCACAGATCCCGCCAATAAAACATAACTACAGATAAAGGTCCTATATGATACGGAGTATATACGATCTGTCGTCATATAGATCGTGATCTGTCCGATATGTGGATGATGATTTCAGTGATAACAAGGGTTAGACCGGGTCGAACGTTACATCCGCCGTGATCGTAAAACAAACCGTCCGGGTCCAGCAGAGCCAGCCGCGGACGCAGCACCTAGCTTGTAGCTTCACACGCGACGCGATCAAACGCGCGGAAGCTGCGGCATTGCATGAACCTTTAAAAAGGAGACACCACCGTCGTCTTGTGCTGAGCCGCGCGCGCGGCAACCCGGTCCCCGCAATAATTGCCGCCAGTGGCGATACTTTCACGCCGACCTGATCCCACCAGGACTCGAGCCCTCCAAGCTGACCCTTAGTATATACGGAAATGATGCCTGTATAGTGCCGGTCGCCCGCGATAGTGCCCGTGAAATCGCTCAGCGCAGATGGAAACAAGCAAATAGTGGCAGTAAGCGGAGTAGTGCCGGTTGCTGCTATAGTGCCGTTATTTCCCTCTATAGTGCACACACCGGCATTATAGCGGAACCGTTGCTGTAATTAGCAATTAGCTGTAATTAGCAATTAGCCACCGGCAGGGCTCACCATGCTCTGTCGTGGGAAAAACGGCGCGATTGTCAACCAGACCCAAAATCACGCGACACACTGACGGCACACACTCACCGGCTCTCCCATGAAATTGGAGACGAAAGCCATGAGCGTGAACGCCCTGTAACGGGGCAACATGGGCGGATAGTCGGGTGGAAGGTGGAAGGGGGGAATAAGATGCCAGGCCACCACATGGAAGCTGTTTGATTGAGCCCTGCGCCTTGAATCGATTTCGTGGAATGCCATCTCCTCTCGCGTATCTGGCAAGGATCATCATAACTACCCGCGAGAGACAAGGCCCTAAAAGGCTTTCAGCAACCGGCCGAACGGTAAAAGTAGACACGGAACACAAGCGAACCCTCTACAAGATCCACCGTCACTTACTCCAACAGACCTACCTACTGCTGCCCGTTTCCAATAAAGAGGACGTCTCCAAAAGGAGGGCAGATATTCAAAAAAACGACACCCCAACAGGATTAAAAACACTGTGAAATAAAAAACGCTAACCCACGGTGGCTCTGTCAATTAGGAGCAAACGCGAGCTTCAAATGTACACCATGTCAAAAACAAGGGACTTTTTTGTTCGATCGACGAAGCCGGGTTGTACGTCCGCCTCCGATTACCACCAATGCACACAAGTTGAGAACGGTTACAAATATCAACATCTTGCTGCGCAAGTTCCTAGCGACCAACTATCTCAGATGCCGGGCGGCATAGGTACCTCATCGCCCCCACCGATGCCTCATCGAAGCATTCCTTCAACGCTTCGCGGGCAAGCTCCACGTAACCCGTTACCTGCGGTCCACCCGCCAGAGAGACGGGCGGGGGGGGGGGCGACGGAAAATCGTATCATAACTTAATTAAGCCCGATTCTTGTTCAAAGACGAGACAACGTATTGAGGCGTCCAAGATGCAAAATTAATAAGGTGCTATGGTGCTGCTGTAGGCCAAGTTGGCCAAGCCAAACTCAACCAGAGGACGAGGCAGTGCAAACGCCATTAGGAAGATACTTCGGTGCTGCTACAAGCCGAGTAACTGCAGTTTACAAGCGGCAGATCAAAAGCCGTCGATTACGCTTTGCGGGGTCGGGCGGAGCCCCGGATAGGGAAGCGTCTTTCCCATACCCGTGACAAAGCAACAACAAAAAAGACTGAAACGCACAATACGTTTGGCTAACACAAAATCCTGTCCAAGCGCCCTCCAATCCCAACCCTAGCCCTAGCCCCGACCACAACCCTGACCCCCTTCCCCCGCGCCCAAACACATCTGGACTTTAGCTACACCCGCTCACCGACGACGTCGGCCAGCCGTACACCAGAGCGCCCATTGCCACCGCGCACCAAAGCGCACATGTGGAAGCGCCGGCGTCACTCTTCAACCTTCTCGCTCGCGCCGTCGCAGCAGCCGCTGCTGACGCTGCTGCTGCCGCAGCCGCGGACTCAGCCGAATTCGCCCCCGCTGCGCCAGCTGCGGTCGGCAGGCTGGATTGAGTCCCCCTCTTCGCGAGGGACCTTCCCGGTAACGACGTTCTTCGGTCGAAATGATGCGGTTGGATGCTCCTGTGAAGCCCTTGCTGATTGGGAGGGAGAACCGAGCGCATCATGGCCACCATGGCCGATCGAATTTCGCTGCGCGGCGCGTTGGCGACAAGAAAGGGAACGAGGGTGCTCTCGCTTGTCCGTCAAGATGCCTACAAACAGAAACGACCTTCACGAGCTGTGTTGCCGCTAGGGAGGAGAGATATTACATCTATACGTCAAGATGACAACAAACAGCAATACCCGTCAAACTTATACCCGTCAAAATTATACTCGCGAGAGTAAAATACCCGCCACAGTAATACCCGTCACAGTAATACCCATCTTAGCAGCCCGTCATAGTTATACCCGTCACAGTAATACCCGCCGCAGTAATAATACCCGTCATGGACTGTGGTGCCGCTATCACACTACAGCAAGCGGTGTCAAACGGGTTGCGTTGGCTGCTGGTGGATTCTGCATCGTGATCCATGGTGTTTCCGTGCGGGCTTATCGCAGCTACGAGGCCCTTGCAACTGTTGACGTCTTGGAACTGTTGACGTTACGAATGGTCTGTACATCTTCCAAAATCTGGGACATGACCTCATTCCGTACGTTGCCTGTCATCGGACTTTGTGAGGGGGGAAGCTACAGCGGTCGAGGGGGTCGGGAGAACGCCGAAAAAGAAACACCGCTCGTAGGATGACGAACGGAACCATCTTTAGCCAAAGCACAAGAATGAGAACGAACTCAACCATCGCGAGGTTCAGAGGTCTCACCAGGACCGCGGGCGGATGGGTATCCCCACGACAATCGCGACGAGTTTACGACATGCGTAGCACTTTTCGCCAAATTACCTTTGACAGATGATTGGCATTTCTGCCTGACGATATGATTTTATTAAATGATCAGCTCGGGAGTTATCCAACACCGTTGGCATCTCATTGTTAATATCATGTTTAGATATACAACTAGGCCATGGAATTGTTGTTTTTCATCAGGCTTATCCTACATTTAGCCTCAGCTTTCGATGTTTTTTTCGACGTATAAGAGTTCACGTCAAGATTAGGTGCACCCCTGGTAGCGGAAATAGAAGCATGAGTCTCTCGTCAAGCGCGACAGAGAGCCGCCATACAGAAATACTCGGCGCCTTCTTGCTTGCCTTGCGCGCTTGGCTCTGGAGCCGAGGGGCCGAAAGCCAACATATGTCAACGCCAACTCGTACGCGAACGCTGACACCAACGCTGACACGAACACTGCCACTCACCTCTCGTCCGTCAATGGGAGCAGGCCCATGCACTCGAAGTAGTGGCTTAAGAAAACGTTCTCCTGCATGCCCACAAGACCCGTCGCTGGGGAGGCGCTCAGCCGGCACCTTCGGGGCACAACAAAAGGGAGTGCAATATCGCGTTAGCTCATCGCAATGTCAGCCATGCAGCAAAAAACAAACAGGATGGGTGTGTCAAGGTCCCTTGCTGTAACGGCAACGGCAACCAAACGACAAAGGCCTGCCGCATCAACACGCTGGGTGTATGTTATCACGTAATCACGTTAGCTCCTAGACAAGACAAACGCAAGCAGCACCAACAAGTTAGCTGGGTGTGTGTCATGACGTTAATTCACTGCAACGACACACGCATACAGCATTAACAAGCCGTGTGCGCGAGCATGTTAGCTCATTTTAACACAAGAATAATAACAATAACACACCAATATAGCCCGCAGGGACGGAAAAGTCGCCAGGGATGCGTCGGTGTTGTAGATGGGGCAGCAAATCGAACAATCAAGGCTCCACGGTGCACCCAATTTCTTCTCTAACTTACGGTCTTACAAAAAACAAAAGTACGAAACTCATACACGACCATTCACATGACACGAAATAGCTTAAACATGAACACATGATACTTTACCGTTCGGCGGGGGCGCGGTAACTGCACGACAAAAATCGTACCAGAATCCCCTCATCCGCAGTGTTACCAATTGGGGCTGCTCCTGACAACAACGCTACGATTCCTGAGGGTTGTCCGTGCGGAACGTCGTCATCGCCGTCAACAGCTACACCTGCTACATGGTCTGGAGTGCCGTCTGAATCTACAGGCCACGCGCAAAGAATAGGCGCCAAAATGACGACCGTCTCAATGCCGTCCAAAGTACTTCCGGCCCACGACGGCGAAACATAGTGACAGCGGCAGTTTGAGCAATACTGAGCCGACGGGAACGATACCTACTTTACGAACTACGGAGGGGGCGGCATCCGAACGAAGCGCCAAGCAGGTGAGTCCTACCTTTCTCAATGTACGGAAAGCCATGGGCAAAGAACGGCATGTGCGCCAAATGCTACGTCTGCGTGCTTGTCTGGCATGGCAGGCCGTCTCTCTATCTGCCTGCCACCTTATATGCAAGCGGCTGCCGCGTACGCCGAATAGCCGGAAAAAATAGAGGTCCCCTTTCAAAACTTCACCCGCGTTTTTGGGGACAAACCACTTTGAGTCGGCGTAAAATACCTCGCATGTTTTTGTGTTACTATAGAAAGGCGTCAACACACGAGCGGCGCACGGACGATCTTTCGGCGGGTAAAGAAAGCCGATCGTTAAAGCGCCCCCGCCTCGCCTTTGCCGCCCACGCTCCCACCGCCAACACCTCAACCCAGGCCTTCCATACGTCAAATATTCCGAGTTATGGTGTTTACAATATATTTTCCATCCAACAATATCCCGATTTATCTGTAACGTTCATCACTCACGCACATTCCTGCAAGGTTGAAGAAAAGCATGGGAAACCCGTAAAAAGGAAAAGGCGTTATTTGTATGAATGGAGAATGTTCCCCACATCGGACAGACCAGATGCCCATTTTCACTGTCTAGATTTATCATGGATGGGTCGGTCCCTGATATACGTTATCTGCACGATCTAAACCATATTATCCGGGTCAGGATTTGTAAACACGGCTCTTGTGGACGAGCTGCCGGGTGGGATCTGTATGCTACGGCTCATCGCACCACATCTCATGATGGGAAACATAGGATCAAGATGATACTTCGTATAGCTCGTGACCTGTCCCATGTGTGGAATGTTTTCTGTTCCTTTGCCTATTGACCAGCCCGCGGTCAGCACTTCCGCGGAAAAGTTAGCCGATGGAAACCCAGGGAATATCCCCCTTGCATCCCCGCTTCCAAATCAAAAGGAATTCGTATGAACGGGGTAAGAAATATAATTCCTCACCTCTTCACAGGTACGCCCTCGAGCGCTTCAGCGGGAAAATGAGCCGATTGAAACTCAGGGGGCATCCCCCTTTCATCCCCGCTGTCAGTCCCGCTTACATCCCGCTTCTTTGGCCGCTTGCCCGGCCGAGTTTTGGGTGCCGATGATTTCCGCTCGCTGTAGACGCATTCTTTGAGACGCTTTGAGGCACAAAACCTGGTAGAAACCAAAAACAATCCAAACGGAAATTTGTAAAAAAAGTTAAGAATCACGTTTATCGAGTTGTCAGTTTCACAAGCAGAAAGAGGAGACGAAACAAGTTTGCAGTGAAGGGCGTTGGTTGGCGAGACGGTTTGGGGGAAAGGTGTACTCATTTCATGCGTGGCCGTAGTCGCATGACCATAGACCCTCGCATCCCTACTCTGCCGGGACGGAGAACGTCGGCTTTTCACCGACCAGGCAGACATTGCTTGCACCAAGCGCGCGGGGGGGTCGGATGGTACAGTCGGGACAAGGCTTCCTTCAATACTGTCGCATTCTACTATCTCTTTTGGGGGGGGCCAATGTGCAACGATCAACATAATTGCGAGTGCAGTCTTGCAGAGTCTAGAAAGAGCGTGCAGAAGTACTACTACTTAGCATCACCGCGCTGCGCTTGACTCGAACGACACCTTGCATTGTCGTGCGAACACCCGCCCTCCACTCAAGCAGCCACAGCTGCTGCGTGTGGTGGATGCGCTGTGATCGCCATTGCTTTCTTGCATTTTTGGTTCTCTGTGAAGTCCCCTCGGGGTTAACTTGTTGCAAGATACTCGTGCCGGCAGCACACACAACTATTAGTCCAACCCCTGTGGGATCCAATTACAGCGACAAACACGACAAGTGAGCTACTCCGTCCTGTACGGTGTCAGCGAGAGGTACAAGTAGGTTCATTCGTCAGCGCGCGTGTCGTGGGCACGCACCTCCTTGCGTAGAAGTTCAGATCCTCCATTTAAGATACCCTACAAGAACATCCCGGGAGTGTCTCAAGATGGTATGATCGGCCGTTGTATAAACATGCTTTCCCTCCGATGCTCCAAAGGGGGTACTCATCGCGGTTTCGGCTGTGCCTGTGTAGCTACACCGCGCGCGCACTGAGATGGCACGTACCATGTTTTTGTAACACGTTTGAATCGTGTTTGGCGAATGTACACTGGGTTGTGTGAACTGCCGATCACCCCGGGACTCTGACCAAGAGTACTCTACTAATAGTTTGTTTTCCTACCAGCATATACCTACCTATAAATATGACCTACCAAACTACGTACCTACCCACTTACCCACCTACCGACTCACCTACCTACCTACCTACCTACCCACCTACCTACCTACCTGTAGACGCCGCGTGCAGTTTCCAAGCACGGGCTCGATAACGTAATGACCTAATGTGGTATTACCGAGAACAACACCTATGATATGAATATTCTCAACTCCTGTAGAGCTGCACACACTTTTGGGGGACCCATTGCTCGGAAATAGACTGGGACCATCTTTGGAATTTGGCAACACATTATTCGGAATTAGATTGGGACCATTTTTGGAGCAGGAAAAGGGATTGCAGTGCCCGACAGCACTTAAGAACTTGGCAATGAAGAATTCTTCTCAGGCTCCATTTTTTTGACGAAAACTAAGAAGATGGCCTCTTTCGCACTGCAAATAGCGTAGGACACACCCTGCCGTACGTACTCTTCAACTCCATAGCGACTGGAGCCTGTCCTGTGACCACGGGCTATATTGTGCGAGTTAATGTGATAAAAACGACAACAACAGCAACCACAACCACAACAACCACAACAACAACCACAATAACAACAGCAACAACAACAATAACAACAACAACAATCACAACCACAACCACAACAACAACCACAATAACAACAACAGCAACAGCAACAACAACAACAACAACAACAACAACAACAACAACAACAACAACGACGACGACGACGACGACGACGACGACGACGACATAAGAATAAGGACCAGGCCAGAAATAAGAGATTGTTTACTGGTGTCGCAAACTGTAACCCATTGAGCACTGCACCAACGTTGTTGGAAACCAACTACTCGGAATTATACTGGGATACGGGATCATTTTCGGAGCAGGGAAGGGGTTAAATGCGTCCGCCTGCTGCTGCTGCTGCTGCCGCTGCTGCTCCTGCTGAAACACTGTACTTTGGGTCGGGGGGAGGCTGAGTAAGCGCTAGGACGGAGGTGGGCCGACTATTTATGCTGTACGCTTTCCCGGGACACAACCAACGCAGTTCAGGGCGAAGGCACGAGCGAGGCGGTGCGTGACAGGAGTCGTCATAAGCTGCGCGACAGAAAAGCTAACGGGGAAAAGGGATAACGAGGGTTTCATGGAGTGTCGACGGACAACTCGACTCCTCTCGGCGAAGGTGGACTTGCTCGTGCTACTTGACAGCTCCCTTGGAATTACAGCAGGGGTGGTTTGCAGGGAAAATAGAAGAGAATCACGGAACTATCCCTTCCTAGTTGTCAGGGACCATGAAGGTTAATGTCGGGGAAATACGGAAACACGCATCTTCGGTTATGGCGTGACGGCAGCACTTCGTATGACACCGGCGGCGACTGTTTGATGTTACGAGCTTGTCAGGATTGCAGCGGTTGCAGCACATGACACTGCTGTATCATCGAGAGTACGAGTACCAACCAATCAGCCAACTGAAACTGTCATGCGGCTGCTGTTCGCGAATCATACCGTACGTGCGAGCACGCGAACGTGGCTTGGGCCTTAGGCAAAAGGCTAACTGGTTGGTATCTACTATAAAAATAAAATACACTCCAGCTGTGAGATCGAAGATTTCGTCGAAACTCGTCTTTGCAAGCGGTGTGTGATACTCCGATCGCGCGTATTACTGTGTGTGTTCTTATTAAGGATTGTTGTTATTGTTGTTCTCACATTAACTCGCATAATCAAGTCCGTGGTCACAGGACAGGCTCCAGTCACTCTGGAACTGAGGAATACCCCAGAGAGAAAAAAAAACACACACACAAACCAAAGGTGGTAAACGCACATATCACAGCTGACGCAATTCATGCCTCCGCCAGAAACATATATACAGTCTACATATATATTTTGAAACAAAATAATAGCACCCCTCCCATCAAGAAAAAACTCTCCCACATAATATATTACAAGTACCAACAACGCAGCTTGCAAAGATGACTTTTGACCCGAAATTCGTCGAACTCACGGCTGACGTCCTTGATTTTTTTTTTTTTTCAAGTGACATCGGGAGTGAGCCTACACTGTGCCAGGTGCCTGAAAAAAACGACTATTAATACGTATACCGCTTGCCACCGAGGAAAGACTACCACGTATATATTACAACGTAGTGCCTATTACTACTCATACGCGCGTCAGACTCAAGTCGATTGGAAAAAAAGAAACAAAGCAAAGGATATAGATCGGCGACTCCCGTTGGAACTACAGTGTACCAGGTAGCTTGTACCAGGGTCAACAGGGTGATGTTAACCAATTTGTGCGCGGAAACTGAACCCCTTGTTGAGAGGGACAAAATATTTACAAAATCTTGAAAATTAGTTACAAAATCTGACAGCTGAGGAAGGAAATGCATCCGCTGATCCGTTTGTCAAGTATATCCTCTACTGCTAAGTCATAAGAGGAGGACGGGTTTTTTTCAGGGGCGTGGGGGCCGGGGGCGGGGCTCAATCTGTGCGCGGAAGCTATTAAAACCCTTTAGCGGACAAATCTGATGGTTGTGGAAGGAATGCATCAGTTTATCGTGTATATCCTGTAAGTCGTACAACCGGGGAGGGGGGAGCGGAGTTTTCGAAGGCGTGGGGGGGGTTGAAAACGAGGGGGGACTGGGGGGGGGGGGGGGGTTCTAACCGCTTCAGGTCGCATAAAAGTATAGTCTACGCTGCTCTGTGTGAATCGATAATTTCAAACGACGAAAGGGCAGCAGCTGATCGGAGAGACATCAAAGCCTCACCTGCACCGACCGAGGCCATCGGAAGCCATGGGTCCATCACACTTCTTCTTTCGTGCCCGGCAGAAGTCGCAGCTTTTTCGCAGCGGCTGCGCCACCATCGTCGCAGAAGCTGTTGGCTTTACGACAAGTTGCGGTGTTGGCATTGGCATTGGCATTGGGGTTGTCATCGGTATCGTCTCCTGGAGCGGTTGCTGACCCATGTCTCCAAGCTGGGCAGCCTGCCGAGGGGGTGTGGGGTCGTCGGGGACACAGGTCAGCTTGGTGTGCTGCCGTGGGATCAAGGTCCTCCATTGTCGTTTGTCCCATGCGTCTTGCATCTTCCCCTCACAACGCTACGCGCTGCGTGTGCCAAAATGCACAGGAGGGCAAACAATACGTGTACTGGATTGGCTTGTACAGCAACAGAACCGATCAAGCACTCAACGGCTGTGGTACATCCTCTAGTGTCGTTTCCAGTGCTAATCCTCGTGTACAACACGACGTTGTTTAGCCAAGTCTTCTTCGCGAGGGTGGCCACTGCGCGCGTCGCTCGCTTGTGAATTGTATGGCGGGATGCTGTCGTTGCCAATATGGTGCGGGGTATATATGGTTGAGGTTGGGGTTTGCACAGGTTCTGATGGCATGTCTGTCAAATATACGTTCATACTTTGAACCGTCACCTATCTCGCCGCTTAAAGTGCCTGTCGGCTCCGTCCCCCGTTGCTCCGTTGCTGTCACTTCTGCGTGAATGTGGCGGCTTGCACCAGCGCAAGCACGCAGCAACCTCTATGGTCACGACCCACAGCAGTGGAATATGGACAATCGTCGAGATGCGCCGAGATACAGCAATGATCATCCAATGGCCAAAGCTTCGTCTTCCAAAGCATTAGAATCGAAGAAACATGTCGAAGAAGCGTCGTCCAAAGCAGCGGCGGCGACAATGGTTGACGCTGATAATGGTGACGATCGTGATGATCTTGAGTACGGAAAAACGCTGAGGGCGCGGTTTGCCAGCGTTGCTGGCAGCAAATACATCGAGCGGAGAGAGACTAGAGGCAACGATCGTGTCTTGGTGGGGCGTAAGGCTAATCTTGCGGCGATGTCTGGTGATGGTTCAACTGCTGCCGCTACTGCTGGTGCTCATGCGGTGGCTCCTGCTGTCACAGCTGCCGCTGCCTCTGATGTTGTTGCTGCTTCTCCTGCTGCTGATCCTGCTGCTGATCCTGCTGCTGATCCCGCGGCTGCTGCTGCTCCTGCTGCTGCTCCTGCTGCTGCTCCTGCTGCTGCTCCTGCTGCTGCTCCTGCTGCTGCCGCTTCTCCTGCTGGGTCTAGGTGGGACGGGCTAAGGACGCGTATAGCGTACTCGTAGATCTGCCACACGGTATCAACTGCCGCTGGCCTTCACATTGCCTCAAGCGTTTCCGAGTATGCATGCAACCATGATGTGATTTGCACAAGTGAATCTACGGGTCGCGGGTAGCGCACCCTGCGTACAAGGGTGGTAATCCGCGCATGCTTGCTTTCATGACGCACCATTGACAATAGCCTGCACTCGTCTTGCTGTAATGTGCGCGATTTTCCTCCATCTCGTGTGTCTCTCCTACGCGCGCATATTGTCGGTAGCGTGTCCTACCCAGGTATTTTGTAAAAAACAGCATACACTCGACCTGTGTGAGATCGAAGCTTTCGTCGCAACTCATCTGTGCAAGCTGTGTGTGATACTCCGATCGCGCGTATTACTGGGTGTGTGTCCGCGTTAAGAATATAAGTCGGCGACTCCCCCTGCAACTAGCTTGTGCCACGGTCAGCATGGTGATGTTAATCAATCTGTACTCAGAAACTATAAAGCTCCTTTTCGAGAGCGACCAAATCTGATGTCTGTGGAGTGCACCGGTTTAACATTTATATCCTGTTGTAGTAGTGGTATGACCGGTGAGGGGAGGGGCGGGTTCATGGGGGGGGGGGCGAAGGGGGGGTATGTTGCATACATGAATAGGAGCTTACTGCACGCGCGGTGCTAGTAAAAATGATGTGGGCGGCGGGGAGGGGAAGGAGGGGGGGGATTGATTGAAACCTGAAGACCATGTCTTTAAATGAATTGGATTTGCTGCATGGATGACTCGAAAGGTAAATATATGACATCACCTGTCAGGTAGCGTTTGTAACTCCGGCGAATTTATATTCGGGCGGAGGGGGAAGGAGGGGAGAGGGTAAAACAAAGCTCTGTACTCTCACGACTGCTGCTGTACTCGTAGCAGCAGCAATAGCAGCGGCAGCAGCACTTCTGGAGCAGAAGGCGTAGCAGTGGTAGTAACAGCAGCACGGCACATGAGACCTGAGCCGGGTCAGTGTCGCTGTGCGTGCGTCTCGTCGATCAGACCTCTCGAAAATCGCTACTCGTGCAGAACTCCACCGCAGTTGTACTTTCTATTTTTTTCGGCTTTATTCTTGACGACGGGCAAACTTCATCTCCGATCACCAAAACACATCCAACATTGGAGGTACGTACTCCGTATCATGTGCCACCACCGCGGTATCTGTATCTACAGCAGAGCTTCCCCGTCCCCCCATCTTTATGGTGGGGCAGACAATATCACTTGCAGCAAGTCTCAGGGACACGGGCCCAAATGGTAATGTGGGCAGGCAGACACATTGGACTCGCTCGTTAAAACTGAATTTTCCAAAAGAAAATGCATCTTACGTATTTTTCGGGAGGTCGGAACCCATACGAAGCCCAGGAATGCCTATGATGTCAGACGTTCCCGCACCTGCCTCGACGTACTCCCAATGGTGTACTGAAAAACCAGCGCGCACAGGACCCGTCGAGGCTGGCCTTAGTGCCATGTACGTTGAGTGCGGTCGAAAATATTTTCCGAGAAAAATGTTGACTCGCACACATACACACAAACAGATCAATTGTTTCAAAGTTCCCTACCCTCGTATGCGATCTGATACGAAGAGGCTTCTCTTTGCGCTCGCGCGGCTCATTATAATAATTAAGTGATCGATACTCGTATTGGTATTTTGTTCAACCTCTCCCATCGTCATAGCCGCAGAAGACCTATGTTCAAAACTGTAGCGTCGCCACGTTCGGATGAGATACCACCGTCCTCTCCGTTTCCTTTCGCTCTGTTTTACACCAATTTCTCATTTATTCGCAAAACCTGTTATGTTCTCATTGTTTAATTCGTTGGCACCCTACCCCATCAATCCAGATTCCGAAGAGCGGCCAGACAGATCATACGACAAGGTTTGGAAAACCGCCTGGAAGCAATACCCGGCGACAAGCGGGTGCTGGAACGCCTGGGAAGCCTAGCTTTGGCGGATGGAGATTTAGACGAGGCGGTTTACTACTTGCATTGTGCTGCTAAGGTGTGGTAAACTTGGATCGGCAGGAATAGTGATTTACCCTAGCTAGCGCGTCGACGTTTGAAGCTTGAAGACGAGTTCGACTAACGTCGCCGTCTTGGCAAAGTCAGCCTGCTTTATTATGTTCTGGGGTTGGGACATATCTGCATCTATTTAGCGTCCGCGCCATCTGCGGCTCCCAATGAACACACGGAATGAACCGTTGAAGACGAGGGCAGTCGTTTGGAACTATTGTTCACTGCGACATCATGCACGATGTTGCTGTTGGAAGGATAGGCGGAGTCTACTACGACATACCAAAACATCGCCAACTATACCATTATTTAGGGACAACACTTCGCGCTCAAATTTGATGTCATCAAAGGTACGATCGAGGCCTATGGAAATGCTTGGTACTTGAAAAATCCAATACTGTGGGGGGCCTTCAGCACAACACTGCAGTAGCCGGCCACATAAGTCCCTCGCTTGCGACGCGGATAAATTCTCCACCCATCTTGTGCGCGGGATACATTTACAGCGTTTTCCGCCCGGGGCAATACCTTGCGTTTAGCTTCGAACTTGATGAAGTGTAGTAATAGTTCGCTCTTGACGATGGCGTTCTCTGGCGCGCTCAGCCGTCTTTCTCGGTGTTTCCTTCATTTTCCCGCTATGAAAATGATGGCACTTTGTCAGTAAAAGTTCAAAACCGCATGGATACTCCTGAGGGTACCAAAGCCGGTCCTTCTAGCGCCCGACAGAGCGGTAGTGTCGACCAAGATTGCGGTGATATTGTACTATTAATACCCTAGTTATTGTCCGGGGGGCTCTTTTTTCAGCGGCGTATAGCCAGGTCGCGTGATTGGCTACCCTGTTTCTAACTGTTCGTGCTCTTCGAGATCGTGGTACGCGCTGCCACGATAGAGGTTCGTTGTCGCGCCGCGCCCTTAAAGTATTGATGAAGACATTGTTGGACGATGAAGAAAGCCCCAATGAAACGTTTTGCCTAAACTGGGGAGTGAAAATCGAAGTATCTGCAAAGCCACTTCTGGAACTTGGAACGAAACCTCAATAACAGGTTTTGCTCGAAATGGGTAGTGCAGAGGAGGTTACCTCCCCCTACTGCAACCTCGGCCTGCACGTGCATGGTGTCAGTACTTGTCAGCACTTGTCAGTACTCAAGCGCTAGTGCGTACAGAACACCCGGCCCTGCCTTCATACATGGTTTGTCGACACAGGGGTCTAGCGATGACGGTGCCTGGCTGGCTCTAGCTCGCGCGGAAGTGAAAGCATGGGAGCGAGACCCTGCCGTGGGACACGACCACTTGCGGATGGCGTGCGACGCACATCGCCGCTCGATCGAGCTACTCCGAACAGGTTTCGCCGAGGTATGGTACTATCGGAAGTCCCTCGTTATTCTTTTTAATAAAATAACACGCCGCAAACAGACACCTCGGCGGAGAGATGGAGAGTTTCGTCGAAGCTCATCTTTGGGTCGAACCTCACATCTCCCTGCGTGTATCATTGCGATCGCGCGAGGTACGTGGTTTACGAAGCAAAAACGTACGCAGACATCTCAGCTGTAAGAGCGATAATATGGTCGAATCTCATCGTTGCAAGCTGCGCATGTATATGATATTTTCGATCGCATGTGCTTCAGGATTTCTGACCTCGTGAAGGATATAGGTCAGTGACTCCCTCGGGTGGTAGGGAACTTTCAACAGCACGCAAGAAGCCCAACGTGAGAATATCGCCGAGTGATTGCAATAATATAACAAGGACCGGAGCTAGCCGGTACGTACGCACGACGGGTGTGGGAGCCAGCGCTAACAGTCCCTTTTTGCCATGAAAGTTGAATTGTTTTCATCCTGTTTTGGTCACTACTTGTTGGCCTACTTGCCTCGGTCACCTGCTTCCTTCGGTGACACGAACCCATCAATGTGTGGCAGGCGTGGGAGATGTCCGCTCGTTTACTCGAGCTCGGCGGGGTGTACGAATCATTCGGGGCGTTCGAGGGTGCGCTGTCCATCTACGAGCGGATAGCGAGCAGCATGACGGCTTCCGCCGGCTTCGAGAACGTGCTCTTCCGCTGCGCTGTGGTCCTACGGTACATGTCTTCCTTGCAGGTACATTCGCGGTTTTTTCATTAGTGTGGGGCTTTGTCAGATGACAACAGCCGCACTAAAGCGGTACCCCGAACTCTTCCGGCATAATGTTAATAGTATGATCCTCCATAGCACGAGGTCGTCACAAGCTTTTTCACCGCACTGCGCTGGGCACCCGCACTCAAGGGAACCGCACTAGCACGATTGTACGTAAATCGTACACATGACGGTTATCGCGAGGGTCAATAAAAAGTAGTGCGAGGGGTGTAGCAATGATAAACTATGCTGAAAGGGGGGGAGGGAGTTGTGTCCCATCTCTTGTGTTCGCGTAGTGGTACCCCAACGTGAGTTAGTTGTTGTTGCTACTGCTATGCGCTTTTGATCAAGGTTTTGTGATCGAGGTGGACATCATCCGAGGCAAGTTCCGTGGGTCTTGAAATTAATGGCTAAAAACGTTTTTGCAGGGGTCGGAGCCGCGGCCTGTTTCATGTCTGGCATGAGGACCACCTGCTGGTCGACCTAGCGTTTCAAGGGGGTCATGTTATAGGCCGAACGTCGATTCAAAGCAGCCAGCGACGCTCATGGGATAACCACGCCCATCTCAAAGATCACTGGTCACTATCTGACATGGCAGCTGGTGGTCTGCTAACCTAAGTCGGAATCGTGTTTGCTTGTGCGTGGAGGCAGAGGCAGCAGATACAAAACGAAGGGTACCTACGCCGGCCATATCAGCCATTCCAATTGCAGAGAAGGAAGCCGGTTGGGGCATTCTCGGAATTGTTCCCCCATCTCCCCCCTCGGAGCGTGTGACGTGGTTTCTTGCAAACTTCTTCCTATATTATTTCGGTGCTCTTGAGCAGGACTCCCCCCGAGAGAGGTTGCTCCACAGTGCTATGGAGCATCTTAACCTGGCCATTCAGGGGCAGACGTCAAGACAAAGCCGCCCCGCCGAGTCTTCGACGTTGCTCTATGCGGACGTGTGCATGTTGCTAGCGGAAGGGTCTGAGGAAGCGAGGAAGTGGGCCGGAATTTCCTACGATGAGGTGAGCCGTGCTAGGGCAGGGGTGGAAGCAAGCTTCTTTCAGGCTTCTCCACTGCGGTACCTTCCTTCCTTTTTTTTCGCCAGAAGAATTCAGCATTTTCTTCCCTCGTCGACTCGCGTAGAGTTGTGCCTGACACACATGTACCCCAAAACAGACTTTCAACATAAAGGTAAAAGACGCAACGCGATTACGTAACAACCCCGATGACGTAGGTATGATAGTAACAAACGCTGTTGAAAAACAAAGCATGGTGTTGCAATGATGTCGGGAAGTTCCTCGACTGAGTCGATTCAGGAGGCCCAGCACCCATACATGGTTTGGACCGAAAGAGGCACTTTACCCCCGTCGTGTTTTTCACGCGTCCAAAAGAGGTGCTGGTTCGTTTCCCACTCGCCGGCGAGGATTCCGCTTGTTGCTTCTTGTAACGCAGCAATATGGCGTTCCAGTCTGGACGGAAATTTAGGGACCTTTGCGGTAGTAATAGAGTGTTTTCGGTATATCAAATTCGGTTGGGTACGAAAACATATGTTGATAGTAATAGTAGCATTGAAGCCAACGAACATGATACCCCACGGCCAACCCTACCCCTTCCCAATGCTGTAATAGGATGGAAGTGCCAAATGAAGAGTTGGTACCCGCATAACACCCTATTACGACTATCAAGCGGCCCTTACATTTACGTCCGGAGTGGACTGGGCCAATGCTTCACCGTCGGGATGTGCTCAGCTTGAGTTGAAAGAGGGAGGGCAAAAATCAATGTTGCATCTTCCACCTCACGAGCAGTCACTGTCCGAGTGAAGTGATTACACGAACCGTTGACTGTTCTTCGGCCAGCGGCATTTAAAACTATCGGAATGAAACGACAGGTTTTCGGACATCGCAAGGACCGAATGGACCCATCGGCGATGGCTTTCCAATCCTGGGACGACTGGATCGCGTCTCCTCAAACCCAGGTTGGCACACGTCGAGCACAACTTGTCTCGGTAGCTGGTCGGTTTCGCTCCGCCGAAAAGATACCGCGATGGTGTGAGGGCGTGTTTCGGAAGAGCTAGGGATAGTCGATATGCCGTATAAAACCCAACACAACACACACCCTAACACCCTCAGACGATTTTCCAATCTTGGAATTATTTCCAGATAGCGGGAAAAAAACGACTTGCTATCGCCTTCCCGGGGTTGCATACGCCAAGCGATGCGTCTATGGGCAGAGGCGCAACACGTTTTTTTGTTTCTTGCGCGCCTCAACTGATGTCGGTGAGGGGCTCTGCACCTTCCCCTAAAACGCTGAGTTCAAAAGAAGATAAATACAAGTATTTCCCCGATGAACCGACGAAAAAAGTTGCTTTGAAAAAGTTGGAAAATCCGACGATGCATAAAAAATATTTTGAAAAAGTTGGAAAATACGACGGTGAAAAAAAAAATGTTTTGAAAAAGTTGGAAAATCCGATGGTGAAGCAAAATGATTTGAAAAAAAAGTTGGAAAATCCGACGGTGAAAAAAAAAAATTGAAAAAAAATTGAAAAATCCGACGGTGAAAAAAAAGTTTTGAAAAAAAAGTTGCAAAATCCGACGGTGAAAAAAAACGTTTTGAAAAAGTTGGAAAGGCCGACGGTGTTGGGTTAGGGGGGCCCGTCATTCAGAAACGGTTTTACCAAAAGGGTGCTGTCTTTGCCGCAAGACGCGTGCGTCACGGGAAACCGCATTTATTTTGTTTCAAGTTTGGAGGGATAACAACTTGGAATTGGTCTACATTGCTTTGAGCGGTAGAAAAGGGGGCAACAATTATAACTTGGTCGGTTTTGCCTGCGTCACGACATCCCACAATATCTTGGAAAACAAAATGAGAAGACGTTGCCGATCCTGCCTGCACGGCTAAGCTCTTAGGCTTGAAGCACCCATCATGACGTAGCAGTGCTTTTGCCATATTCGGGCGATTTTAAGGGCATCAAGCACGAAGCATAAGTTGTTGTTGTTTTTTCAATGCGCGTATTCAGCGTGCCTGGGCGAAACTATGGTGTAGCCGACGTTGGTGTATGATCCTTATCGAGCAATAGACTGTGTATAAAAAATTGGCGGACAAACAACAGAATGGATAGGGGTCTGCAAACGATTCTTCGCCCGACTCTGAACCTACCTGCTTGTCTATTCCGCTCGATATCACCATCCCTCCGTCTCTGTCGTCGCATGCTGTTCGCGTTTCAGCTTCAACTTGCCAGGGAATGGGCCAAAAAGGGAGAGCCCACGCTGGCAACGTTCGCGTACCAGAACGCCTCCAAAGCGTTTGAGAGGGAAAAGGAAGTGAGACGCTAACAAGAACATTCCGTGGTCCATTTGTGACGTTTGGGTATTGTTGTTGTTGTTGTTGTTGTTGTTGTTGCTGGCACATCATCTCGTCGCCATAACCTAGTCCGTGGTGACAACGATTGTCTCTAACATTGGCATAGAGATGTCGCCCGAAACCTCGCCGGCAATTTTGTGTGCATCGTGCACCAATCATGGACGGACGTTACGCTTGCAGGCGACAGCCATTTCATTTCGACAAAGTACGTTACGTTGCGACCCTCTAGAGTTCCCTCGCCTCAGAGGGACCATCGCCACCTGCCAGAATTACGCCGCGCGTCATCGTGGACGAATTTTGTTTGTTTTTTGTCATCACGGAGGGCCAAAATAATCAGGACCTACCCATTTTAAAATGTATTCCGCTGTTTTTACCAACTGAATTTGGTCCTGATTTCTACGTTCCCCTGTACTACGAGGTTTGCGAGTTAGCTGTACGTTGCCCGCTGTCATCGGAAGAAAGGGGTGCAGTACAGCAACCATTGCTGCTTTTTGCCTTCGAAAGGTGGTGGCTTGATGAAAAAAAAATACATGCCTGACCCCAAAAGTGACTTATTAATAGAATAGACTAAACTCAAATTGCAAACCCGAGGACCAAACCATCCCATAACCTAGGTATACAGAAATGTCCATATCGCGAAACAAGAATGATATTGTTCTGACGATTTTATTAGTAGTATTACTAGCAATAATACCCATCAATCCGAAAATAGTTTTCGCCAAAAAGGGGAATATACCTCTATCATCACCGGTTAGGTGGCAAGGTAAGCTAACTACCTGACAAGATTTTTTTTTTTGTCAACAAAGGACACGCACGTCCAGTCACAGATTTCGCCAGTCAGACACACAAAGGCAAACAACTTTGGAAGAACACCGTGCGCAACCAAACTCTACCCGGTAAATTTAGTATACTTCGCAGCCATAGTTAACTAATCACTACCACCAGGTGTACCTGGTGGCCGGTAAAAAAAAAATTGACGCATGCTGCGATGGAGGTGCACCAACCATTGCTTTTTTTCTGAGGTTTCTCGCTTGAGCAGCTCTAACAGTCCTCGGCCAATCAGAAACGTGGACTGAAATATGAAAAGTGCGACCCGCTGAACAATTCATCAATCGATCAAGCCGATCAATCAATCAATCAATCTGATCAATCAATCAATCAATCAACCAATCAATCAATCAATCAATCCGATCAATCAATCAATCCGATCAATCAATCAATCAATCAATCAATCAATCAATCAATCAATCAATCAATCAATCAATCAATCCGATCAATCAATCAATCAATCAATCAATCACTCAAACAAAAAATCAATCAAGCAAACAAACAAACCACGCCCTAGAAACACAACGGATGGTAACGCCATACAAGAATAGCATTAAAAATGGAATTCCGACGGTAGTGGGGCTACAGTTAACCGTTTTAGTTCCGCAGTCCCGACAAGGGGACCAAAAAATTGGAGTTAGACCAGAACACTATTAGGAGTTCGAAATGGGTTAAGGAGCCGCGTCGTTCGCAAAATATAATTTTTGGCGAAAAATGTTGTCTCTGTCTTGGCAAGGCGTCAATCTGTAGGGGTTGCACGTTTCGGGCCAATCGTTTTTCCTGGGCGGTTGAACACCTCACGTGTTAGGCACTATCGGTTAGTGTGATGACTTTACGGGTACAATGGTTGTTTTTACGGCTAGCGCATAGAAATGATGGTCGGGTTGCTCGAGCGAATGCCTTCCAAGTCATGTTTCGGGTGATAGTGATGTTGGTGTTGATGTTGACCTCCTCCTCGTGTTAGGAGCTCAGAAAATTCTTAGAATCTGCTGCTGCTGCACCCCTAGCGTAGGGTGAGTCAAGTCAACTCACTGCTGGCATGGTAATCCAATTCGCAGCCACTAATCCCTAACCCTAGCTCTAACCCTGACCATAGCCCTAACCCTCACCCTAATCGTGCGCATGCCGCTAACTGTGATACGTATCAAACTAGTATCTAGTCGGCGACCTGTAGACAGCCAGGTTACACCCCTAGCGGCTGTCGTTGTCCTCGCTATCAGATATCACCGGGGAGGTCTGCTACGGGCGGGCCAACCTTTTCGGACCTAATGGACATGGCGGAAGCCTACTCGAGCTTCCAGCGCTTTGACAGGTGCGGCAATAGATAGAGAGGCAGTGGCAGCGTGTGTCACACCGTGAAACCCGCCCCCGTGATGCCCACATGGCGCCAATTTGTCGACAAAGGACGGTCGAATTCCGTTGGCATCACGTCACTCCCGACATGTCATTTGTTTTTGGGTGGGGAGTTCCTTTGTTTTTTATATGCGTTCTGAAAATGTTTGCGATATGATTAATAGTGACTGGTCGGGATTGAAGCGCATACAGCACATTTTGACGGATGGCGAACACCGTACTGCCAATATTGTAAATATGAAGACCAAGTTGTCTCCCTCTCGGTACCATCTAAAATTTTGTTCTGTCTTGAAATAGCTTGAAATAGCTTGAAATAGCTTGAAATAGCTTGAAATAGCTTGAATCTTCGTCTCCCTTTATCCTAAAGCATGATTGGAATTAATTACATCGTCATTACATAGTAATTACATAGTAGTGACATAGTAATGACATAGTAATGACATAGTAATGACATTGTAATGACATAGTAATGACATAGTAATGACGTAGTAATGACATAGTAATGACATAGTAATGACATGGTAACGACATAGTGATGACATAGTAAAAAGCATGAGTTGATTGATTGATTGATTGATTGATTGATTGATTGATTGATTTATTGATTGATTGATTGATTGATTGATTACTTGATTGATTGATTGATTGATTTCAAGAAGTATGAGTTAATTGATTTTCATTTTATCATTTCCCTCCAACGTGATGTCTTAAATCAATAATTTCACCCCTCGTCTCCAATACGCTAATACTGCATAATGTAATTCGACTCGGTGCGACTTGAAACGTTTGCGTGCTCATTGAGTCCAAGGCAGGATTGGGTCGTCCTGAAACCTTTTTGGGCCTTGTATTTGATACCAGGCACGGGTATGTGCGAGAGGCTATAGTGACACGTACGTATGTTTAGGTGCGACCATGCCTCCTTTTCTGGCGCCGCCTTTTGCTCTGGCACGATGGCCTCAAAGTACAGTAGGGATCCCCCAAAAAGGTGGTCTGAGTAATGCGGTGTTCCGATATAAGGCGATCAAAACCACTTGACGGCGCTTGGGAATTGCACTACAGCACTCATAACCCGGAATGAATAAGGCGGGTTCCCCCAGCAAGGCGGTCATGTTGCTCTTTATAGCACACCACCGCCTTATTGGAGGGCTCATACCGTATCTTGCACGGTTCGACGGAACCATTATTTTAGCCCTTTTGAGGCGGTCCATGTACATCGACCGGAAAAAAGCGACGAGTGCGGTCTTACCGAAGCATCCATCAATAGTTAGAGCGTGCGGCAGTATACGCGGGTACGAACCAGCATGCTGTGCACGCCGTGTCACATACCAGGTAGCCCCGCACGGTACGCTTCGGTCACAGGCGCGTGCTACGATAGAGCTACCACTTGTTCTGTTTTTTTTAACGTTTTCGGAATGTCGGAGCTCCTTCTTTTTTTTTTCTGAAACGTTTCTGAATGAACGGGATTCCTTAACCCAAATTTCGTCGGAAATCCGTTCTATTTTTCGCAGTAGTTTTTTTTCGTAGTATACCTAGGCCATTACAGGGATTGTTCACGCGGTAGTACTTTTTGTTTTTTTCCAAATCTGCTTTTGGCTGGGGGTATAAACGATCCTCAGGTGAGTAGCCTCAGAAAAAAAGACGGTACCTAGTACACCTCTACCGGCCGTAGCTTATTATGTGTCACCCACACTCCTTCGCCTGGGTTGCTTCGTATGGTCGGTTTTGTGCTCTTGAGTTTCCAACGCGGTTGGTTAATCCTTTGCCATGCGCATGTCCACCCTGTCGCGGTGTTGTGCTTCGCTCACCGTTGATGCGCATATCCACCTTGTCGCGGTGTTGTGCTTCGCTCACCGTTGATGCGCATGTCCACTCTGTCGCGGTGTTGTGCTTCGCTCACCGTTGATGCGCATGCCAACCCTGTCACGGTGTCGAGCTTTGCTCACCGTTGATGCGCATGCCAACCCTGTCACGGTGTCGAGCTTTGCTCACCGTTGATGCGCATGTCCACCCTGCCGCGGTGTTGTGCTTCGCAAACGGTTCATGCGCATGCCCACCCTATCACGATATTGTGCTTCGCTCACCGTTCATACACCTGTTCACCGTGTATGTCATAGTGTTGTGCTTCGCTCTCACCAATGCCACGTTGCAGGGCGGAGGAGGTGGTGCGAGAGGCGGTGGCGCTTGAGCCGGAGAATATTGAGGGGCGGGATCTTCTTCGGTGCCTGTTAGGGAACGAAACCTTTCGCCGGAAGGAGATGCGCATACAGGTATACCAGCGTTCGGGACAAGCCGGTCATATTATCACCTCAGAGATATGCAAAAAAGGCGTCCGGATTATGTTATACTGTCTGGAAATGGCGAAACAAATGCAGTAGTATTTCGCCCCTGTTGCAAAACCTGGAAAGACTCGAGGTGGGGTTTTCGCAGCTTGGGCCCCACTGAGAGTGACGAATACTGAAAATTTCGAAGCACCTATCAGCTGTTGTTGTTGTTGTGGTTGTTGTTGTTGTTGCTAATGTTGTACACTCAATGTAGCAACGGCGAGGACGCTGGACTGTGGTACTAATAGGGGGGCGTAACGAGCAGACCCTTTTTCAGTATTGGGCTTAAACCACTATTAAGTAAAGCGAACACCCTGTACTTGGTGAAAAAACGTTAGCAAAACAAGCAATCCCATGGCGGTGCTTATCCTCTCCACCGGCCATGATAAACAAATCATGACTTGACACAGGATGGATTAATTTTATTACCACCCCACGATATCTACTCTGGCATACACCAGTCTCATCTATGTGCAGTTTTTTTAAGGTCGTCAGAGCACTAATACCAGTCATTGGTGCTCAGTCAACGACTCGCTAGTACCAGCCATTTCGAATGACTCAGTGCCAGGAGTAATTGAAGCGGAAAATGACTGAGTACCCGCCAGTGCCTGGAGTACTTCATGTTGAAAATGACTGAGTACCTGCCAGTACCTGGAATACTTCTGAGTACAAGCCAGTACGTGGAGTGCCTCACGTGAAAAGGTCTAAAGTACATCCCAGTACCTGGAGGGCTTTGAGCTAAAAACGACTGAGTACCTCCCAGTACCTACTTTGAGCTGACAGCGACTGAGTTCCTCTCAGTACCTGAAGTAATTTGAGCTAAAATCGACCGAGTACCGGCCAGTACCTGGAGTGCTTCAAGCTGAGAATGACTGAGTACCTGCCAGTACCTGAGGTACTTCGAGCTGAGAATGACTGAGTACCTGCCAGTACCTGAGGTACTTCGAGCTGAAAATGGCTAAATACCTGCCAGTACCTGGAGTGCTTCAAGCCGAGAATGACTGAGTACCTGCCGGTGCCGGGGGTAGTAAGACCCCAGGTGACTGGTACCGGTTGGTACTGTTACTCTGAAGACCTTTGCATAATTAGTTTTTAGGTTTCTCAGGCTATTAATATAAAATTTTCATATGTTTAACACGGTAGTTGAAGTGGCAGTGCTCTGTTCCCAGTCTCGTTTTTCTGACGGTCGTATAAGACTTAATTGTCTCAGGCTGTTTTTTTTTTATCGCGAAACCAAAATAAAAGAACGCAGAAACTTACTGCTTGCACATTCGTAGGGTATACACTTGCGCAAGTGGCCCGAACCCTAAGAGTGACTTAAAGTGGCTAGTACTGACTAGCACACTAATGATAGTATCGCAGCCTTGGGAATGGGTAACAGACTGTAGTAACGAGCTCTCGATTTCGCATGACAGTGGGTTCGGCGTGGCGTCTGCGCTTTCTTGCTGGCGTCAAATGCAGGTGGCACTTCATCTGCAGTCCAAGTTTCGAACCAGGGTGTGGAGCGGGAAATATCTGGCTTCCCTTAAGAAAAAGCTCCAACAACATCTGGAAGAACGCCTCCGCAATAATCGGTGGGCAATACATCGATGTACATATACTTCGATGTACAGGTAGTAGTAGTGTTGACGCGAACAATCAAGAATGATTTCCATGTCGAGGCAGACGATGTTACAAATTAAAATTAAAACTAACATTCAAACCATCCACTATTCCCCTTCGTTTCGATTAGTTCGTACTGCTGTTTGAAGACCTTTACGAGGTACAGCAATCAGCTTCTATCTTGATTATAGTATAAGACTACGGTAGAGGTGCACACCGCTTTTTTTTCTTAATACTACCCCTGAATTTGGGAGCTTAAGACCTCTCCCAAAAACTGATTTGGAGAAAATCAAAACTCCTAACGGATGAAAACTCCCATGGCCTAGGTACACAACGAGAATTTTTATGCAAAAAAAATTGCCTATTTCCGACGATAGTATTAGTATAGTATTAGTAAAGTATTAGTATAGTTTAGTATAGTATTAGTATAGTACAGTATTAGTATAGTATAGCATTAGTATAGTATAGTATTATAGTATTAGTATAGTATGGTATTAGTAGGTTGACGAGCCCCGTCATTCAGAACATATTTTCGCCAAAAAAAGGTATACCTCTGTCGTAGCATGCATCAGAAACAAACGATATTCCACTACTGCCAATGACGTTTGTTTTTATTTGAACAATAGGCCAACAAACAAGTTAGAGCAAGACTGAGGTAGTAGTGTAAAGGGGGACAGAGTCAGTTAATTAATACTAACGTCCAAGACTTTTTTCACCTTCGAGGGACACATGCTGTTAATGGTATATTATACTAATAGCATATAACTAGTACGGTCGAGTTGCACCATATGTGTTCTCCGGGTCTCTTAACCTGATGAGGATGATCAGGATGAGGATCTCTATGCATGATATTCCTTACCCAAAAAGTGACTTGTTGATAGAATAGGCTAAACTGAAAGTGCAACCGTCGTGATGAACAAACCATCCCCAGGCCTAGGTATCCAAAAAAATGGTATTGCGAAGCAAGAATGACTTTCTTTCAACGATTTTGGGTTAACCCCTCTAGAAACCCAACATCCTCCCGTGTACTAAGTTCAAGTAAATAAGTGAAAAAAAAAAGAAGACTTTCCAGCTGAAAAGGCGTTAAGCAGACCCCTCATTCAGAAAAATCATGGTGAGGAAGTGTTTCCTCTATTGGAACACGCGTCGACGGGGACCATATCGCTGGTCTACGGTTCTACAGCAGTAGCTCAAACAAGGCGTATTGTACGCTGTGGATACGGGTGGCGAAGGTGCAATCCGGAAAGAAACGTGCGCCGTTTTTGGTAGGGTTTCACTTCGCAGAAAGTCAGAGATTTTGTGCTCGGGTGCCTGACGAAAATGTACCCGATCGAGCTTTACACCGAGCGTTTTTTTGACACACGCGAAATAAAACTGCACCGCGTGCCAACTGCTACCCGTCCTGCAGAATGGACGTCGAAGCACGCGAGCAGCTGTCGTACTTTTGTCGACAAAAGCATCGGCCTGTTCTTCTTTTCGAGGATCGATGCGCCAGGGTCATTCAGCGCCTTGGGAGGGTGGGGCTGTTCCGCCTGAGGCAAGCAACCAAACACGGACGGGGTAGGGGCTAACGGAGGACAAAGGCCACGGTAGGCGGTGTGTACCCCCATCCATTTCCTCGGTAGAGTTTGGGCTACTCCCCTGAGGGACTCCGATACTTGATTTGTTTTGTCGGTGGAGCGTTACAACAACCCCGTGGTGGCGATGTCGCTAATTCCAAAAGCACCGCAATCGAAGACCGCGAAGGTACAGGGTAGCCACCCACGCGAGCAGCTCCGAGCCGCTGAAAATTGATACGCTAAAAATTACCCCTCTTCGGCAGCCTAGATCGGAGCGGGGGGGGGGCAGGGCGCGAGGGGGGTGTAGTCATGTCATGTATGGCCGCGGTCTCAACACCGTGCGCCCTCGCGCACCTACTGACGCTGGGGCGGAGCGCGTTGGTTTTTTACCGACAAGGCAGGCGTTGCTTGCACCAACGCGCGAGGTCTTAAGCGGGTCGCACGAAGGGTGAGACGCATCCTGCTGCAGAAAGAACCAATTGTGAGGCGGACTTCGGGCACCTCGTGCGCCCTCTCTTGCGTGGATGACAGCGTCGAAATTTCTTGCTTTGTTAGGGCACCGGAAGGGGCGAGTTTCTGAGGATTGACAACCACGAATGCTTCCAGTCCATGTCCCACTCCCACGCGGTCTTTGCGCTGAAGTCTGCGCTCCAAACGCGTCTGGTGGAGATTCTTGCCAAGTGTCAATCCGCTCAAGCTAGCACTGCTCGGGATAGCACAAGTTAAATATTGGCGCTGGTGCGCGGCAGTTATTTCGCCCACCGTAGACGATACAGAAGGGATCCCCCAAGAAGGCGGTCTGACGAAGGCGGTATCCCGATATAGGACGGTCAAATAAATCGCTTGGCGCGACTGGGGAATCACTATCGTAACATGAAATCGATAAGGCTAATTCCCTCACTAAGGCGGCCATATTGCTCTCGCACACCACCGCCTTTAATGGGGGGGGGGGGGCTATCATACTACTGTACTTTAAACGGTTCCCAGCTTGCATCTTGCTCTCAGAAAACAATATGTCGGATATGAGCAAAAACTAAAACGCCGTTGGAACCCCGTGGACTATTTGTGCTCTTAGGTGGTTTGCAGTAAAACAAAAGGCCTACAGAAAGCATCTCGCAGCGGCGCTAAAGCGATGGCAGAAAACCTGGTGGGCGGTGGAAGCTCGGGAGCTTGTGCGCGCCCGTGCTAGAAGTCAGGTAAGTGGGTACCAAGACCTCTGAATATAGTACGTGTTTTTAACTCTTGGGTTGTCGCACAATCAACGAATGATCGTTTATGAAGGAAAGAAGAAGGGAAATACACGTCAGCTGTGAGATCGATTTCGTTTAATCAAAACCAATCTTCGAAAGTTGCGTGTGGTCCTTCCATCGCGCGTGTTACGTGGTGTGCATACGCTCGTGAAGGGTATAGGTCGGTGACCGCCCTGCTGATACCAGGGGGTCGGCAGGACTGAGACGGTCAGTCTAGAATCATTCTGCGCACGGAAACTAAGTCGCCCGCATTGCGGGCGACAAAACACAGACAGCTTGTACTTTGAAGTCTTACAATTCCTGTTATGTTCGTCGTTTTTCTGTGATGGGCACTCCCGGTGCTCGTTGCAGGGTGACAAAGGCAGTAAATGGTCAACAATGGCCACTTCTACAGGACGGAGTTACATCGCTGCAGTGGGCATCTATTTCGCGGCCGTTCAAATTTTTGTTAGAGGGGGAAAAAACGTCGAAAACAAATGACTTGACTGAAGTATGGGGGACACACTCCACGGTAGGAACGGTTGCACCCATTATTTTTCTGGGGCTCTTAGCGTGACGAGGAGCTCCATTCCATACCCCACCTCACAAAAAACCTGACCTGGAGCAGACTGGAAATGCAAACCGACTGACAAACCCATGGTTTAGGTACTTCGAAGTACACGAACAAAAAAAATGAATACACCACAAAATAAGTTGACGTTATTTCCGACAAATTTTGGTTAAGAAGCACCATCAATCAGAAAAAAAAAAAAACTGCTATTTGTCGCCAAAAAAAGGTACAGCACCTCTATCGTAGAGCGCGGGAAAAGATACAGCCCTCCAATCAGCCCGGGCTTGTGGGGTGGGGGAGAGTATCCGAATGGCGACGGAACGACGTGTACCACGAACGTGCAGCATGGTGGGGATATTTTTTTTTTTTGTTTTTTTTTGTGGTACAGCTGCGCGCCCTTTCTGTAAAAGACGCAGGGTACTAACTAACTTTGCAATGCACGGTACATGGTGATCACGTGATAACACAGTGGCTACGGTGGAGGAGTCACTTTTTTTTTTCGCAATGGCTCGGCTGTTTCTCGCGCGGGTGACCACCCTCTTCCTTTCGCAGCCTCAAGGTTTCGTGTTGTTTCAATTTTTGCGATATGACAAGCTTCGGCTACGCTGCGCCAAGCAGATGGTGGTCTAGAGTACTTTCGTCGGTGAGGGACAGAGGCGCTCGTACGGTTGGCTCAAAAAAAAATACAGTAGAAAAAAACGGGGGTATGATACTGCAATACCGTCCCCTTGGTCATTAGCGATAGCGAGTATCATAGGGATGCCACGGATCGTGACAGCGGTCACCATGTTACAACATTCTTATGGTAACTCACGCGCTCTACGATGTGGGTAGCCCTTTTCGACTATCAACATGGTTTGGGAATGACGGGGGGTTCTTCTTTATCCAACGTCTTGCGAAAATTCGTTCTTGTTTTGCACCTTTTTTTTCCGTTTTATCCCCAGGACATGGGATTTGGTTCATGGTGTTTCGCTTTCGTTTTTTCTCTAAGGTAGGCTTTTGGGCGAGGTGAGGTATAGAGTTCCTTCATCATGCTAAGAGCCCCAGAAAAGAAAAAGAGGCTACTGTACATCTCTACCTTTGCTTGAATATGTCTACCACTAATGTCGCACTCGTCTTTGGTTTTGGTCGCTAGATGTGTGTGCGCTTCAAAAGGGTGGTGGAACGTTCCGTGTGGATAGCATTGTCCTTGACTCCAAGCGGCAGAGGGCAGGTTGAAGGGCGGCTTTCTTTAGCGTGCACCGATTCCGAGAGGCAATAAGGGTGGCGCCTTTCAGAAAAACGCCGTTCTACTTTGGTGTTCGATAGGATTGGATTGAAAATGAGCTGGACGAACTTCCCGGCTAGTTATTGGATGTATGGCGGAGTACAGAACAATTGTCAGGCTTAAGTTCGAGGTTAGAGATTCGAGATTGCAGGGTGCGCTGAGACGATTTTAGCGCGCACCGGTTCCGAGAGGCAAAAAGAGTGGCACCTTAAATAAAAACGCCGCTCTATTTGGTGGTTGGTAGGATTGGATTGAAAGTGGACTGGACGAACTCCACGGCTACTAATTAGATGGATGGTAGAGTACAGAACAACCGTCTGGCTTACGTTCGAGATTAGGGATTCGAGATTGCGAAAACACGTTCTCAACATGGCTTAACAGCCAAGTGCCGATCACCGGGCGCCAGCGAATCAGGCGACAACGATAGCAAATAATATGGGAGGAAAAGCCTACGGCTAAAAGCAGGAAGAGGAACGAGGTTGTAAAACTGGATCGCGTTTCCATTGCTCCATCGCTTCGTCACTTGACGGTGGCTCTGCACGTCCCTCAGGGCATCACACGCCGAGCTTAAAACCGCGCCAGCCAGATGGAAAAATGAAATCACGAAACCCGCAAATTACCGCGCGCTTCTAGCTGAAAAACCTACTACATGCATAGTCGAACGAAAGTCACTCGGGCGACTTACTATTGTCAACCATTGGAATAGCCGGCCTACTTACAGTCGTAGGGATGGGGCTGTGCCTCTCGTGTTACGATGTAGCTCTGTTGTGCTGCTGTGTCAGGTCCCCCCTGGGCTGGGGCATTGGCGGCCTTGCTGGCCTTGAATACGAGCAATTTTGGTTTCCTTAAAGCGCAACTCTTAGCGGTAACTGCGTTTCTTGTTCTGGTACAAAATTAACTAGTTACTTTTTTTTTGCTTCCCTCGCACCACTAGTAAACAAATTGGAGAGATCTGAGACCCCCATCTGCAGCATTAAAGAAAAAATAGCGCCTTATTGGTTGCGGTTGTGAGAGCATCGCAGACGTACGCACGAGACAACGCGGAGTAGGATCCAATCCTGCATGCGCTGACCTAAGTTCGCGAGACACCTTTACATGCGCTACTTCCACGGTGGTTGAGTTGGTTCCCGCTACTTTGTGACCCCCCCTCCCCCGCCCCCGCCCCGGCTACCTTACGTGTTCCATCCCGGCATTGGGGGGGTGGGAGGGTCAACACCATGTGGTCTTAACGCTACGGCTATGCATGAAATGAGTACCCCCCCCGGCCTTAAGATTACGGCTATGCATAAAATGAGTCCCCCCCCTCCCCCCTCCCCCCTCCCTCCTTCCCCCTCCCCCCACGGCGCGTTGCGCTTGGTGCAAGCAATGCTTGTCTGGTGGGTGAAAATCTGACTTGCTCCGCCTGCCATTGTAGGGATGTGAGGGTCTATGGTCTGATACACTACGGCCATGCAAAACAATGACTACCCCCCTCCCCCCCCCCCCCCCCTCCTCCTCCTCCTCCTCCTCCTGGCGGCTGTGGCTGCCCCCCTCCCCCCGTACAATGCACGCCTACAATATTCATAGTACACCCCGCGAACCCACAAGATCGTTACGGTGGTAGCGCTCATGGATCGGCAGGATGAAGCCGCCCCCTACATTCAGGTGCAGTGAGGGTCCCACGGCAGTGCCGGTTGAACGTTGCCTGTTTGTGGTATAGTGCCGGTTGAGCATTGCCTATTTCTGGTGTAGTGCCGGTTGAGCATTGCCTATTTCCGGTATAGTGCCGGTTGAGCATTGCCTATTTACGGTATAGTGCGGGCAGATAATCGTTGGCTGTCACACACCGGCACAAGAGGGAGGCTACCACTGTACTGCGTGCGATCCCGCTTTTTCTGGAGTTGAACCCGGGTGTTTTTTTTTCGTGTGTTGACGATGTCTGACTGGGTACAGTTTGCCTCGGATGTGACCTGTCGTTCTCAGGCTCATGAGCACCTGTTTCACTTTTCGACCACGTGCGATGCACGATTTATTCCAGTGTAGTTGTGGATCGAATGCCTGTCTCTCTCGTTTCGGCGGCATGGACTCATACACGCGGGTAGAACACCAGCACTATACCCCCCCAAGAACGTTTAAAAGTGTGTAGCAGGTGCGGTTGCTTGCTTCCATCTCAATTTGTATCGTAACAGACAAGGGCAGAAAAGGAAGGCAACCTCAAGTGTGGAAAACAAGCATCTTCCGAAAAATAATAGATTACGGTAGTTGTTGAATCCCACGACTGCGTTATTATTGTTGTGCTTGCCATCCGACCATGTGCCGTACAGTATGAGTTTCAGTGTTGATGTTTCAGTATCAGAAATTCCCTTGAAGAAGAAAACCTCGGAATTGAAAGGAAACCCACCAGGCACGCTCAAAGTCTACAGTAACTCCATTATACGCTTACTCCCCTCTAAAGCTTTATGTACAGCTCTCCACGTGTTTTTCTTCCCCCCCCCTCCTTCTCAATACGTGCTCTTGCGGGTGTCACCAGAGGGCGGCACGGGCTCTCCTCGCCCGGAGGCTTTTCACCAAGATGCTAGAGATTCGCTCGAAAGACATGAGGTGTGTTTAGACGGCCAAACCCCGTCGACGTGGTGTACGCCGCGTAACCGTAACCGTGACTTGTTGGGGGCTGTCTTGTCTCCGACACATGATACTAATAGGACCACCAATACTAAGAGTACGGCAGAGGTTAAGTTGCGCCCTTTTTCCTGGGGCTCCTGACTTGACAATCTACTTTTTGTGTTTTTTTTGTTTGTATACGTCACCCCAAAACTAACTTTGGACTTAACTGAAAGTGCGATTCGATAAACAAACAAACCCATATAGCTTACGCAGAGAAAAACATTCATATTGCAGAACAAGAATGACACTATCCTGACGATTTTGGTTTCATTTTAGAAGACCCGCCGTTCAGAGTCAAAACGTTTTACCCCCCCAACAAAGGATATATACCTCTGTCGTAGCGCCCGTCCCCCACTGACTCTGTTGTGGCGATGAATGAAAGTGATAATGTTCAACAACAAAAGAAAACAATATGTGGGCGCCATTGAGCCTATGGGTAAACCCCAAAAATATTTATAGCGTATAAACCGCCATAGGTCACCTCCTCGGCTAGCTAGCTCCACGTTAGCAGCGTTGGCATTTCAGCTCGAAACGAACAGCTGCGCTTGGTTAGAGCATAGGATTCGATTATCTCTGTACTTAGATGAAAGCAAAAGAAAGGGTTATTCGTGCTGACGTTTGACGGCGTGCCGTCGTAAGAACCTACCAGGGACATGTTATTTATTTATTTTTTCCCGTAACGAGTCGCGTTAACGAAAAAACACCCGCACCCTTCCTGCTCCCCCAAATCGACGATGGGGCGACAACTGAAGGAGGAAACGTAGCGCGGCCGTAATCGTGTTGCAGTGTCAAGTGCGGTGCTATCTGGCTCGACGAGAGCGACGAAGGAGGGTGTCAAGCATCACAGAAAGGAAGGCGGTGAGTTGGATGAAGATCCATCTTGAGAGGAGCACAGCTGGGTTTTCCGAGGCCCTGGTTGAAAATCGAGTTAAAGAACACACGAAAGCGTACGTGAAGGTGTGATGAGTGGGGTTGCCTTCTTTTTTCTAGAGCTGCAAATTGCATACGTCACATAGCACCATGCTTTCCCGGTAGGTTTTTTCCTCGGAAAGGTGGGCCAAGCTTGCGTCTTACCCATCTTCCAGAGGACAAACAAAACAAACACTTTCGGGGTCAAACAAAACAAACACTTCCAGGCTTGTTCGTTTTGTGCAGTTCCAAATATGTTGAGGTTTCTTCGCGAAATGGAGAAACCTGGAGAGGCGTGTTTAATGAGGGGGAACATGATGCGCACTACTGTAGGAAGCTCGTTCACTTGTTCGTATGGTTTTCTGCTCTCTGCAGCGCTGCCAGGTATAAGAAAAACTCGTTCCAGACGCACATTTTGTTCCTAGAGAAAATGTTCAACCTCTGGCTGAAAACGCCGCACCGCTCCGACAGTGGCCTTAGGCTGTTCAACATGGACTGGGCCCGCGACACCGAACAGTTTCTTTCCGAGCGCAGGCTGCCGGAAATATTACCACGCTGAAGAGCTGTTCGTGGCATACTGCGTTGACTTCGGCCTTCTTCACACTCGAGTTACCGTAGGGTCGTTCCGAACGAACGAAAAAAAAGGTATCACGATTTGTTACAAAAGCAGGTCGCGGTTCGCGGAAGATGACGGTGTATCCCGTTTTTCTTGAACGAGATCGCTTTTTTTAAGACAAATCGCACGTAGCATCTATGTTTCTGGAATTTTATTTTTTGTTTTCTCAATCAATGTCACAGTATTCGTGATAAATCCCGCGATTATTTTGCGAAAAAGCCACTTTCTTTTGGCACAAAGCGTTTAATGACTCTTTTTTTCTTAGAAGAAATTCCCGTACCGTGTCAAGCTAAATAATAGCCGCTTGGGTTAGTGTTCCTCGTATATATTTCAAATTCGCGTAAACTATGTCCTAGGTATGATCGCTTGATATATCAGTTGAACGTCGACCGACTCTTCGGAACTGCTATATACCCAAACGGCGGCGGGATAATACCAATTTTTCTTCATTCTGATTATGTGTATGAGAAATCGTTGTTGAAATTCACCCCGCACAGTATCGGGGGTAAAAAAAGAACGCAATTTAGCAACACGGGGATTAGATTGATGCTAAAGCCGGACACATAGGTATAGGAAGAGGTTAGACTTGTTTGCGCGGGTTTTCTTTTTTTTGTGTGTTACCACCCTCGGCTTTCTTCTTTCTGAGAATTTTTTTTTTCTCTTTTTTTTTGTAGTCATCGGCTTTCTTCTTTCTGAGAAAGTTTTTTTTTCTCTGTTTTTTGTTAGTCATCGCTTTTACTCTCCAGCTCAACTTGTACATATCATAGGAGATTTTACCCTCAACGAACTTCTAGACGAACCGTAGACAAACCGTGATCACAGATGTCTTCCCTTCTCCCCCCCCGGGTACATGCCTTAATTTTGATCGCGCTCAGGATTCAGCCTTCCCACTACTCAGCCCGTTAATGCTCACGGATTTCCATCCAATTTTTATTTGAGTGATTTCGATCTTGAAGCTCATGCTGTTTGCGCATTGCCGGATGGCAAAAGTTACTGTTACTAGCAAAAAAATAACGCTTCGATATCAGTGAGGATGTTGAAGCTCATGCCACACATTTTCGAACATAACAAAACAATACAAAACGAGCTCACGCTTGGATACCGTGGATGTGGACACCTGACCGTTGGATCCAACCCGTTGGATGCCCACGCAGGCAGCAGGTTTCATTCAGCGTGTGTACCGAGCCCGAGCGCTTCAGTGGCCCTACGTGGTAAAAAGAGTCCTTCAAGCCGAAGCGAGGAGAGTCGCAGAGGCAAGGCTGGCGTCTGCCTGCAGGATACAGGTGGGTCCTTGAAGGCTTGACTTCAAGGTCGGCTATCAATGCTTTGTTCCCCAAGGAAGTTACCTTACATTCTTTTTTTGGGGGGGTGGTGCCTTGTTCCCGCATGTGTTGCGCTAAGTTTGTACACACAGCATAAACTTCAAGGTCGGCTATCAATGCTTTGTTCCCCAAGGAAGTTACCTTACATTCTTTTTTTGGGGGGGTGGTGCCTTGTTCCCGCATGTGTTGCGCTAAGTTTGTACACACAGCATAGATAGGGTCGTTCCCTACGCACGAACCAAATGTCACGAATCGATCGTGACAGGAAAAAAAATGTGACGTATGTCGTGGTTCGTGATAACTGCTGTCAAGAATGCCGACATTAACGAAAAATGAATGAAATGCCCTAAAAACGGATATCACGATACAGTAGCAGTGGCAAAGCACGTGGCATATGTTTAGAAACCGTCTTCCATTACATATCGCCATTTTTTACAAATATGCCAAGAACCGTCGATTGGGAATAAACCCTGCCGTAAGCGTGACGATCCAACGACGTTTCGTCAACACGTGTCGTTGCGGGCTCCAGGCGGCGTTCCGCGCGAAGCTGGGAAGAGACATCGCCACCCGGCGTCGGCGCGCCATCTTAAACGCCCAGCGGTCTGCCCGAGGCTTTCTCGGAAGAAAAAGAGCGGAAAGCACAAGATTATACGTCATTACACGAATTCAGGCGAGCACACCCTGAGTCTGAGACAAGCAACATTTTTTCGAGCTGGTTTGGTTTCGAAACTGCATTACAGGCTACCTCTAACGAGAAATACTGGAACGGTAGATATGCGCCGCTTGCTTTTCTCCTGAGGCTTCTTTCTTGGTTTTTTGGAGCTCTTCACCTCGCCTTAACTTACCCAAAAAACGGAAGCTTCAGTTTTTAGTGAATTGAAACTGAAAACCGATGGACAAATGCCATGACCGATGGGCAAATGCCATGACCTGGGTAGGTGTAAGGGAACTTTTTCTTGTACACAAATTGGCTTGCGGAAAGCGCGAGAGCGTGAGTTAGTAACACTCGATGAAGAAATCGACGAGCAGTGGTATTGCTAAACCCTATACGCGATAAAAATTGATGGCAAGAACTGGGGGGGAGAAGGGACAACACCTGTGACCACGGCTTGTCCAGAATCCGGAAAGTAGAATTGTGAGAAGAAACAAAAAGGAAAAGACCAAGAGCCGGTCGCCTCGGTGGTCTAGTGGTTACCCTCGAATAATCGTACTAGCAGCGTTAGTTCTTGAGCTCGATTCCTACCGTGATGAGGTTTTGCAGTTTTTTTGCAGAAGTAAAAAAAGGGATCGACTACCTGCTGAGAGCGCCTAGCAGCGTGGGGCGTGGGTAGGTACGAGTCGACGCGAGTCGACGAGGAAACAAAAAGCTGAATCAAATCTCGCGATAAGAATAAAGGCAAGTACCGTAGTGAGGAGGGGGGAGAAGGGCCCGCTATGTGACCCCGGATCTAAGTCACTACTAGGAGGGAGCACGGGGGTAGTGCGAGGAAAACGAGATGGGGGGATGAAAAAACACAAACCAAAAAAGAACAAGAGTGCCTATTATTGTCAAGCAAGGATTACGTTAATTTTCGACAATTTTGGGTCAAGGAGCCGCGTCGTTCAGGCAACCTTATAGCCCCCCCCCAAAAAAAACGGTCACCTCTATTGCCAGACGCGTCCTAACCCTAGGATGGATTTTTCTTATCTGGGAGAGGCCGCGTTCTACACTTTTTTCGTTTTTAATTTTCGCTCGCCCCTTTCAATTGCCTTGTCACTTTTCCTTTCTCCCCCTCCCTCCCTAGACGTAACAAACTCAGATCCGGGGTCACTCAGCAGGCTCTTCTCCCCCCTCCCTCCCCATTGCCGTACGTGCCTCCGTTTTTATCGCGAGAAAGTTCCATATATTTCTGCCCTCATCCACTGGCATCGAGTTGTGCCCAACTTCAGCACAACGGCTCCCGAATTGTTTTTTTTTCTCAAGTGGGAGAGAGTGCGCTCCACACAGGCTTCCGCATAGCGGCTCCCGATTTTCTTTTTTTCTCGTGTGGGAGGGAGTGCTTTCGACACTTAATTTTCAGTACAGCGACTCCAAAATTTCTTTTGTTTCAGCCTGGCTCTCTTATTATCGTGCTTCTTATCTGCTGGGTCTCCTGGAGTGTATGTAGTGCGTGCGCAAGCCTGACCGCCAACATTGGTTTACTGCTTTTTCTATTATTGTCTACCCTCCCCAACGTTTAGGTTCTTTTTCGCACATTTTCGTGTTGAAAAGACAAAATGAACATACCCATGCTTCGACACAAGTCATGCCATCAGGTCGCGTTACGCTGTCCTATTGAACTGATAGACACGGCGATTACTTCGCAAACAATGTCCTTCCTCCCACTCTCTGCTGCCCACTACTGTATGCAACGCCCCGGAGAGCAGAGGCAGTGGAGACAACATCGGCGTTGTGTAGTCATCCGAGGAGCCCTCCTCGCCATTCGACTGTCGAGAGAGGCCAAGGAGGCGAGGGCTCAAGAAGTCGAGCGCCGGTTCAGGTATTACTTTGTCGGCCCCTCTCATCCCCAGAAAGAAATAGCCCCACAAAAACAAAATAGCCAGTAAAAATCAGGGGAAAAACAAGAAAAAAAAATGACAGATATGAAGCTGGTGTAGGCCATAAACACACACCCTTTTTTTTTCAAGTAAGAAGTCTAGCCTGAAACGGATGTATCGGTTTCTTATCTGAGGGCGGGTACCGTAGCCCCGTTGAGACTCGAAGGGAAAACAATCAATCAATCAATCAAACAATCAATCAATCAATCAAGCAACCAATCAATCGTCCCACGGTTGAGGCTGCCCGTTTTCGGCGAAAGGTCCTCAAAAGCGGGGTGGCACTATCGGCTAATATGGCAAATTTTACGAGCTTGATTGTCTTAAGACTATTAGTATTAGCATTGGTATGGTATACGTCTAATAAGGACTAGCGCATAGACATGTTGTTCGGGCTGCGCGAACGAATGAATGTGTCCGAAATCGTGTGTCAGGTGATGATGGATGATGATGTCGATATTGAGCTCTTCAGTACAGGAGCTCAGAAAATTCTTAGAATCTTCTATGGCACGCACCCCTAGCGTCGGATGTCTCCACTTGCTGCGAAGTAAAAGCCATGCTATGATAGGGCACTGGTACGAGAGGTTGCTTTGTTTTAGAGTCCTTCCCTGAGGAGCTCGAAATCTCACCCAAAAAAAAAGCATTTTTGACATATATTTACGGGATGAAAATCTACGGCCCGTTTTGAACAAATCTCACGATAGAGGCATGAATGGCACTTTTTCGACCCAAAACGCTTTCTAAACGACGAGATTCCTTGACCTATTAGTAAAATCGCCGGGGAGTAATCATTCCTGTTTGGCGAAATGAGTGTTTTGTATTTCGGAGCGAAGGGTTTCGTTTATCGGATTTTGCGCTTTCAGTTTGCTCAAAGTCGCCTTTCGGATGGGAGTATGACATAGCTCCCTCAAGCAAGCGAGGGGCTTCAAGGAAAAAACACGGTCCACCTCTACCGCGGCATGTATCGGCCAACGAAAGCAATCGTAGTAAACACAAAGGCTACGTCAGATATGCACCAGTCTTCTTTTCCTGGTGATGATTCTGCTGGCTTGAGGAGTTCTGTGCTTCACCCACAAAGTGATTTTGCGTAAACTACGGGTGCAGGCCGATTGTAAAAAATCGTGTCGTAGGTATAGGAAACATTTTCATGTTGCAAAAAAATAAAACGACGTCCCGACGAATGTGGGTTAAGGGAGCCCCGTCATCCATAAACAAAATCGGTCAACACCCAGGCGGCTGCTGCGCAGGTCGAGCGCGACTTCAGTGCTTGCGGGGCTTTCCTGAAAAAAAAACGGGGGCTCCCCTTGTTCCGTTGATCTGCTGACCCGGCCCGCTGGATGGCCTGCGGGACGGATTGTGACCCGTGAACACCACTGGACACAAAAAAAAATACATGGTTTTAAACTAATTTGCATTTACCTCCCCCCTGCACGTGATGATATCTGTGCTTATACACTACCTCCCTGTGTATTGTGATACCTGCGCTTTGATTGCTTCTTGGTAGTATCGCACATCGCACTTCTCATGTTATTGGTCAATGTATGTGGCCCTGGTGCTACTGGGAGCAGGATGTTGGAGGAGCAGCGGCGCTTGGGAACAGCTCCTGGCAGTGGACTCGATGGTGCTGCCGCTAGGGCTCCCCTTGAGGGGCGGAGGGCGGCGAGGAGAAAAGAGATGCTTCTCAGCAGGCAAGATAGCGTACATTGACGCTATTAACAAAAACTCGCGCAGCAGGATATTCTACCAAACATATATATATATATATTTCGAATACGCTAGCTGTGATGTCGACTACATGAAGGGTCGCTACTCAGCTTTGCAGGCTGAGTGACAGTTTTTACAACTGTTGTCAAATTATGTGCTTTGGTTGAACGTTGGGGAGAAAAAGACTCGTATAATATCGATAGATGAATCTCGATCGGCTGACGTAGCATCAGCTTCAAGCAACAGCTCGAAAGGACGTACACAGGCTACGGTGGAAGTGCCCCATTGGTTTCCTGGGTTTTGCTTTGTACCTGAGGAGCGCTCTTTACCCCACCAAAAAACTAATTTGGATAAGAATAAAAACGCGAACCCGGGAGAAAGATCTCATGGCCTAGGTCTAAAAAAAAAAGGATATTTCAGACCAAGAACGATTTTTCCACAATTTTCGGGTTAAGGAATGGCCTAACCCTAACCCTAAAACCCCAAGGTTCCTAATTATTTTGGCGCCGTCGAAAATACTGTCTAAACTCGCACTCAATTCGCTCATGTCAAAGTATCAAATGTCGCTCTCCTCCGGAATTGGAGCGTGCCGTGCTTTATTCCGTACGCCGATCGCTTGAAGTTGTAATCGACCCATCAGCCAGAGTGGGGTTGGGATTTCCGCGCAGTGCGCCGCTGTATCGAACCGGGGGGTACTCAATTTGGGGAGTGCGAAGTTCTACGAATATATGTCGGGTAGTACTCGCACAGATCGAGTTGCGGTACGTGTGTCCTCGTCGTGAAGATATTTGCAGAACGCCACGCACGATGGTGTATCGCGGTCTAACCGTGACAGCTGCTGTAGTGGGAAGGTAGGCTTTGCGACTTACGCAAGCAAGGAATGCCGTTTTCGAATGCCAAGCAAAGAGGCTGCCAACTTCAAATGGATAAGTTGTGCGACTTTTAGTGCAGCGCCTCAGAGTCAACGAGCGTAAGAAGCTGAATACGGGGAACGCTTGATTCTATGCGCGATAAAAATGTTGGCGTGTACAGGGGGGGAGAAGGGAGGGCACCTGTGACCATGACCTTGTCCAGGGGGTAACTGAGGGTAAAACCTCTTACTAGAAAGTAGTTGCGCTGGCGAGTAAAGGTGACGATTAGCAAAAACCAAACCAAAACAAAGCATTCAGAGTGGACCCTGAATGAAAGACACACTACCAATACCTCCTCGAACGGCCAACAGAGTACATCGACGAGGTGTAGAGCTAATGGCTATACCAAAGTATAACCAGAAAACAAAAAGTTATTTTCGTGCCTGTCACAGCCCGTAGGCGTAGAAGTGTTTTGTTCCAGCGTGTTCACTAAACTGCCAAACACCCCACCCCAGGTCCTTCCCACGCGTGTTCGCGCCGCCCTGCACGCGGAACATACGTATCCCGTGTATCCGCACTCAAAGACACATGCTTCGGTATCGGTGCACTGGCGCCGTTTTGCCTTGTGAGGGTGGTGGCTTGGTAAACTACTCTATACCCCACCCTAAAACTGACTTATTTATACGCTAAGTAGATAGTGGTACCCGATGATCAAACCCACAATCTAGTATACAGACCGTTCATATAGCTCAAGCAGGAACTAATGGCATTCCGACGATGTTGGGTTATCAGGTTATGGAGCCCCGGCAATCAGAAAAATAGTTTTTTCCAAAACAAATGCTACATATATCGTACGATCACGTGTCTTAACTGCCGAAACACCCCACTGTGGCTCCTCTCGCGCGTGCTCTACGTGCTGACCTCGTCGAGAAGGATAAAAGACAAGGGATGGCGCGCCATTTCCCGCGCGAGAACCTGGTCATCCCAAGGAATGGGCGGGTTGCCTTCGTCAACAGCCTGTGCTCTGCGATCGCCTTCTACTTCTGGTGCACCGTCTCCCAAACCTGGCCACGGTCTTAAGGAACAACTGTTCGCGTTTATACAGGAAGAAACTCGTTCCGGCTATGAGTACCCCCGCGGGGGGTATAAAAGCGTTGTTCGTAGATCGTCCTCTAGCGCTGCTGCACCGAGACGACCAGCGGGATCCCGTCATCCCACCGACGATGCATGCCGAACGTCATTCGACGACGGTATCTCTGGTGAAACCTGCCGAGATGACCTTCAGTCCTGCCCTTCTACGGTTAGGCAACAGAGCGGTGACAATGCATCGGAGCCTGGTTTAGTAACCACAGCGTCATCGTCATCCCCTTCTTCTCCCGACAACGCACCGGCAACGAGGCTGTCGGCAAGGGCACCCACGCCTCGAGGAACGCTCCACTCGAAGAAAAAGAAAAACCAGATGTACAACAACAATAGCGCGCAGCCACCATCCTGTAAACGAAGGCTCCCAAGCCCGTGGTCGCCGACAAGAACATCCACTACAGCCACCGCGGCAATGGCATGCGCGCGGGGGGTGGGTGGGCGCCTGGGTACCCCCCTCGGCAGCCCACATCCAGCGTTCGATAAACGCATAGGATCATTTCATCCGTCACCACCAGCATCAGGGCCCAACGCGGCAAAAAAGGCAAAGTTAGCGAACACAGAAGGCGGTGGTTCTTCTGCCCTCGGTTCCCGTTATTTCCCGCCATTTGTGTCGGTTACTGCTCCGGAATGTGGCGGGGGGTCCCCTGTTGTCTATGAGATGGTGAACGATGCTGCGGATGACGAGGAAGATGCTATCAGGAGGGGGTCCAGCTCCGGAACAGCATCGTCGACCAGTGCCGAGCAAGGCGGAGTGCGAGAATTGGGTTGGAACGGCTTCACGCTATATAGGTAGGCCGGACTTTTTATCAGTTAGAGGACGCCTGGTTTGGGTGAGAATGTGTATTAGCATTTATAGTACTGTAGTGTGGGGCGAAACGCATAATTCATTTCCCTGTTTTCCCTCCTCGAGGGGGGCGATGTTAGACCGCCCATGGTAGCAGGACTGCACTTCGTATTTATCGAATGTAAGCGTCTTGAGATAACGCGACATTAGATTGCGTCCGCGGTGGTCTACCGGGTTTCACGGTGGCCGGCAGTTACGTTTGCTATGTAGGATTTATATACCCTCATGTCGTATCACGCACCAAGCACAATATACCTCTGTCAGAGTCGGCATCCAGGGCGTGATACTTAACGGGTAACGGTACCATCGGGGACATTCGTAGGAGTGTTAAATCCAGCATTTTCTCCGTTTGTTGAGTACTTTCTGTGAAGGCTTATAGGTTCTATCGTAATTCAAGATTTCTCCGTCGCGGAGCGTGTGGGGATGATCGGTACCTCCCTGCCTTGCGTCAAATCATTACATGTTCGTTCCTCTCAATATTCGGCATTTTTCCTGTGGTACACCACAATCCATGCCGCTGACGCTTTGGTAGTCCCCCGCTGCCTCGCTTCTTTACCAACGCTTAAGCAGACCGCCGGGCGTCTGCGCTCGATCGCTGACGTTTCAGCTAGCCCTTCAGCTTCAGACGATCGCCTTCAGCCCGAACGTGGAACGACCACCCCAACCGTCAGCATTACGGTGCCACGATTCCACACAAGAACGTCACGGTAACGCCACAAAGAGGTTGGAAACCCCACCTACGGCAACCGCAAACATTGTCCACACCAACAAATGTGACACTGATAGAAGAACTGTCACTTGCGATGATGGGGGCACCATCCACGATCGAGCCGGATTTGGATCCAGTACATATCTTGAAAAAGTGCGGAAGTTCGAGAATCAGCCATTAGCTATTCGACCTCGTGTGGAGGATTTTTGCTTCACGCATAGCGCCAATGGGGACTCTTCCTGCGGTCCGTTCGAGAGAGCCCAAGGAGGGGGAAGAGAAGAAAGAAGACCAGATGGGAGTGGGAAGGGAGCGGTCGGATGTGTCGAGGCCCATGTCAATTCGGGCCACCGGCACAGCTGTGGAGATCTGTTTACTTCTTCTCCAACGCCGCACGGAAAACTCGTTGGTTATGCCGGATCAAAAGCATTGATACCCTTGGCGTCGTCGAATAATGTGGCCGGGGCGCCCGCGAAAAACTTTGACGACGGGGACATGGTAATGGTTGCTAACTTGCTCGCGCATCCCGAGAGTGTGCTAAAGGTGAGCGGAGCGCTTGTTGCCCCTGGATGATGCGCCCGCTTTTTTTGCACGCGTTTTGTCTAAAGAGTTGTTGTTGTTGTTGCTGTTGCTGTTGCTCTAAGGTCAAGTCATGGCGTATGTAAATTCCGTGGTCACAATACAGGCCCTGATGACTCTGGAGAGGGAGAAAGGAACGTGTGGAAAAACAAATAGATGTATAAATACACAGAACTAAAACACGTTGCTCATCAGACATTAATAAAATGAAGGGTGCGTGAAGGCATGCGTACGTTCGTTCGTGCGTGGCTTTTCCGCATTATGGGTTTGAAGGGTGCAAAAAGACATCGGCACACTTTGGGCGTGACGAGCCTTGCAGGTTAGCGCCAAGTACCGAACCCGTTCATTGTTAGAATCAAGTACGAAAATCACCCCCTGCTGCTCGAAGAACGTTTCGGCTTTCCTACCGATAACATCCCTTGATGTCCACGGCTATATGCCCAATTCTAGCGATTTGAGACGGCGAATAAGACGCGGTTGGTGATTTTCGACTTATAAAGTCGTCCCCCCATTGATTGACCCCTTTGGGACTTCAGAGGGAAGAAAACATCGGGGGAAAAAAAGTGATGGTTACAGAATTGACCACACGCGAAGCAATCCGGGTCGCTCGGGTAAGGGATGTGTCTGTCCTTCAATGCACCTGGAAAGGAGAAACGCGGCGCGCGGGCAGCTTGGTGGCACTCGTGCTGCTTGGTGCGCTTCCCAGGCGATTGGGAACAACGCAATCTTGTTTTTTCTGGTCGAAGTACATGGGCCTACAAAACTCATCTTGGGAGGTACAGAAGGGGCTTTATTGAGATTGATGCATAGGTTTCATTTTTTTTAGTCTCCCTTGGTTTTCTTCTTTTCCAATGTGAGGTTTCATGGAGAGGTGATTGGCGTTATTTCTCATGCCACTGCAATGTCGGACGAAAACAAAAAAATGAACACCGCATTGCCGCTAATATTTTCGGCGCCAACCACCAGCGCATTGTACTGCACCGGGTGAACATGGGCACACAAACGGGGCGAGACGCTCTCTTGAAGTGCGTGAAAATCAACAAGCTGGACTCCATTGCTCTAGGGGGGTGCGGCTGGTTCAACGAAGACGTTCACAGCAAGGATGACGACGTTAAGAGAGACGACCCGACCAAGAAGCAGTGGTGGGAAACGTTTTTCAGGGCGATTCGCTTCAACGCCTTTCGGCTTCAGGAGCTGGTTTTGGAAGGGTTCGAACGAGGTGAGGCAGAGACAAACAGCCTCCCTCTATTAAGAATGATGGTGTTATGAAGCAGCGGTATATGAGACAAAGACAAACGGCCTCTCTCTATTAAGAATGATGATGTTATGAAGCCACGGTATATGAGACAGAGACAAACAGCCTCCCTCTATTATGAATGATGATGTTTTGAAGCAACGGTATAACATCACAAATGATCACAAGTTAACACAAGTTATCACAACTTATCACAAGTGATCAAAAGTTATCACAAGTGATCACAAGCGATCACAAGTGATCACAAGTGATCACAAGTGATCGACGACGCGTGAACGATGAAAAGGTACACCTTTTTCGGCTGAAGCTCCTCATTCACGGGTCTCTTTTTTCTTGCACCTCCTCCAAAAACTGATTTAGAGATACGTAAAAGTGCAAGCCCGATAAATAAAACCCACGACCCAGAAGGTAGGGAGGTATAATACGTTTGCTGTTGGTGTTCACCCTGACAACATCCGTAGGACGAACGAGCGGCCGGTGCGCCACGCAGCTTGCGAAGATGAGTATCGACCCTGAACGTATCGAACTCACAGGTGACGTGTTTAGAAGATATTTTTTCAAGATAATATGTTGAAAAAAGCAAGAATGACATTCATTCTGACCGTATTGGGTTAGGAGGGCTCCCCACCATTCAGCGCATGGGGCACGTCCACCGCGGCACATCCGCGGATAGCCAAAATTAATTTCACGAGCGAACGCTAGTATAGGTTCTAGTTCCACAGCGCCAAAGCAAACAGGGTTTCCTTGCGAACTCCCTGAATGAATCCCCCATCTTCCGCCATCACGGTTCTCGGAAAATATGGAGACGTTTCCCAAAAACCAAAGCGGGGCTTTTTGGTGTCTCCAGCGGGGTTTTGGGACTGCTGCCGCTGCTGCTGCTGCTGCTGCTACTTTGTAGCATTGCATTGCCGCGTGGTTCGCTAGCGTCAGATAAACTATATAATGTCTCATTGCAGGAAAAAAAGCACGAATTTTCCTTCTAAAGCGGCACGACAAAGAAAGCTATATATTCGGTACATGTATGTATGTATCGTTTCCCTCGGATGTGGAACGTTGTTTGTGCCCTGCAAATAAAGAAAAATACGGAAGAAGGGTAAATGCGGGCACCCAATGTGTTCCTCTTGAGAAGAGGGTGCCGTTTTCCAATTCCCGCCGTGCCGTAAATCGGACCCGGCTGGGGTCACATAGCGGGCGCTCCGCCCCCCCGATCCCCCTCCAACTGCGGGTTGAGACGGCGGCTTTGCCGGGAGAAGCGTGCTACGATCGCGAGGTGAACCTTTCGGGGGGGGAAATGTTTTCTGGATTTGACAGGGCTCCTTAACCCTGAATCACCCCGACATTCAAATTTATATTGCGGCACTGGCACGTGCTACGAGGTAGAGGTAACACTTTCTTCTCGTGTGACATGAAATGGTTTCTGAATGGCGGGGCTCCTTAACCCCCCTTGACCCATAATGGTAGGAAAGAGGTCATTTATTTTTTGCGTGATACTCGTTGTGTACCTAGGACATTCACGGGATTTTTCATCCGGTGGCAATTTTGTTTTTTGTCCAAATCAGTTTTCGGGTTAAGAAGGGACGTATACATATATCATTCTTGATCTCCTAAATTGAGGAACTTCAGAAAAATAGTGGTGTACCTCTATCGAAGCAAGCGTCCAATAGTTGTACAATGAATGGTTGTCCAATGGTTGGTTTGTACCTTAAGGCCATGGGACTTGTTCGCCGGGTTTCACGTTCATTTTCCCCCAAAACCAGTTTTTGTGCGTGAGGTGTACTATGAATTTACGACGCTAGCACATCAGCACTACATACAGCAGCATATAGATCTCCGCATATGTTCTGGTTGTGGGAGGACGAGAACACGCCGGGTGTGTACAACAGAGTCGCGTTTGCGTGTCGTCGCGCGTCGAGAGGATCGCAACTGTTTCTTCTCCCCACAAGGAGATGGATAGCGCTTGTACAGGTAGTAGGTGCCGTACGTACACAACATAAATATATTACTATTAATATAGTATCATTATAGTATTAATATAGTATAGTATTAATAGTATAGAGGTAATCAAGTGAGGCACCTCATGAAAAAAAAACGCGCACGCTGCTGGTGTAGACCATGGCGGTCATGTTTGGGGCCTGAATTTGCGGTGGCTCGGGGCCACTCGCGCGAGAGACCCCCGATTCCTCCGCGGTCGTATGATTTTTTCGTGCTGTTTTTATATGCCATATGAAACTGCCAATGGATTGGTTAGCTACGCCGCCGCAAACAAAGCGCTTGCATGCAGTGGTTTTCTTTGTTTTCCCCGTTGAGGGACAGAGTCGCTCGGGCGGGTGGATAAAGCCCAGTTGTGAAAAGGCGGGTAATCCCCCCCTACGAGAGACTTTCCACGCCTTGGTGAGTGTTTGTTTCCCATACCATGCACCTTGTCATAACGCAGAATACTGCCTTCGAACAGCTTCATCTCGCCGGCAATGTTCTGTATCTCTTACCGTGTTGTGTTCACACAGAGGGAAACGCCCTAGGGATGGCCATCAGCGACGTTCTGGACGATTACTTCATGCGCTCAATGGGAAAGCTGGCAGCGGTTTCGCTTGTCCGGTGTGGCGTGTCCGATGAGGGAGCGAAGTACATCGCGAGGGGCATTTCGACTTCTTCCACCCTTACCCACCTTGATATGTCAGGTTCGATTCTACCCTACCGTAGACTGATTCTACGATAGCCCCCCCCAAAAACCAGCGATTTTCTTTAACGAATGTTTCATGGCTACTCGACACGAGGAAGGATGACATGAAAAATACAATCTTCATGTATTTTCTTGTTTGCAAAGGACGGTCGAACGATGACGTCGTGGGGGCAAGGGGCACCGTTTTTCAGGAGATACGGCCGGGAGCTGGTTTGAAAACCGGCGATTTCGTTAAAGAAATGTTGGCGGGGCTACCGTAGAACAACGCCGTAACCGTTTTAGAACCACAAAAAGCATATCCTACTCTATTTCTAAGCAGTTTGTAGGTCGGGGGATCACTTTTGGAAACTTCGTATTGCAGCCACTCGCGCTAGCGATCCCCTTGATCCTTACCGGTCTTAAGCTTCCGTGCTGTTTTTTTTTTTGTCGATGTGAATCTACAGTTATGGAACGGTAGGCTGCGCTGCGCCAAAAACAATCGCCCGAAGTACTTCGGGTCCGTGAGGTGGAGAGCCACCCGGGCGAGTGGCTTAAACCTGGTGGCGAAAAAAGGGAACACCTCCCCGTAACGTAGCCTTGGTCAACTCGCGCGGCTTCAATATTTGTAGCTGTCGTCATGTTGTCTGCGTAGATAGAAGGCGCGGCTCTGGACGGTGCTCGGCGCTCGTAACAACAGCGGTCTCGACATGGGTATTTCTCTGTTTTCGGCGGTGTGTAAATTAGAATCTCGCGTACCCTACGGTAGAGTCAACTAAGCACACTCTATTTTTTTTGCTGGGACTCTAAAACATGGCGGGGAGCTCTTTGCCCTCTCCCAAAACACCGATTACGAGAAAACTGAACGCGCAACCAACCCGACGCAAAAAACCTTGACCTAGGTACAACCAAAGAAAATCATGTTGCGACTCAAGAATGTCGTTATTCCGACGATTATTTGGGCTAAGATGGGCTAAGATAGGTTAACATGGGTTAAGAAGCCCCGTCGTCCAGAAACTGGCATTGCCAAAACGTGCTACGGTAAGGGTCCAGTGAGGAAGTATTGTGGTGTGGTATAGAGAGCAATATGACCGCCTCGTCGGGGGAAGCCGCATTATTCGTTCCAGGTTGTGAGTGCAATTACCTATTAATAGTCGCGCCAAGTGACTTTCACCGCCTTATATAGGGATACCGCCTCACTTAGATCGCCTTGTTGGGGAACCCCTACTGCACCACGCGTTGCGTTCGCTCGTAGTTGTCCATGTTGGAGGGAAATGAGACAGCTATTGAGCCCCCTTTCGGGAAAAAGTAGGTATGCTGTGGCTGTAGACGCAGCTCGAATTACCTGTTTCCCGCATGACACATTAATGTATGTGTGAATGTAGTGATGGTAGCTGTGTCCTTGTGCTCGGTGCGCGGTGGGAGTGTGTCATGCTGAATACAGCAGTCCAAGGAAAGGTAGGTCGTATTATCTATGTAGAGGGGGCAAGCTGGTGAGGGATGCAAGGGAGAGAGATAGAGAGCGAAAACGGGAGAGAGCGAGGAAGAGATAAAAAGGGGGAGGGGAGAGGGAGAGAGAAACACACAAAGAGAGTATATCGGCGCCCGCCTCAACTACCTGTACACCATATCATTAAACGGCTAACACCTCCCACACTCCCAGACGAAACCGCCACCAACCGCTCTCTGCGTTTCCAGCCAACGTGATATCGGACGTCGGGGTTGAAGCACTAGCGCGCGCTCTCGCGGGAGACCTTGTGGCGACAACGAATGACTGGAACAAGGATGAAAGCACGTCTTCGCTGACCCATCGAACACCTGCCGGTGTTAGAACCCTCGACCTAGGCCAAGTGAGAGCGCGGTAATGACGTGATTTTCACGCGCCTACACCAGTAGCGTGAGCGCGCGGCAGTACGAGTAGAATCATGTTGCGCCCGCCCCGTACGAGCCCTTGCATTGTTGGCGTCGTCGTTCGGACACTAGTTATATAATCGCCAACCAGCACTGGCCGATGCCGTAATCGTCCATTCTCGTCGTCAAATTTTCCCTCACAAGCCTTATCAAAGGGGTCAACGAGCTCCGTCGTTCAGAAAAAAAAGGTGCTAATACGAGTACCTCTGTCGTACTGCGCGAAAAGAAACCATTTTATTCGGCGACACCTCTGCGTGCTGTCTGTGCTCCGAAAACCGCAACTCTGTGGTTTTGTCAGAACCGCCTGACGGACGCGGGGGGGATCGCGCTCGCGGCGGCTCTTACTCGGAGTCCATCGCTCCGGTCTGTGACAGTATCGTACAACTTCCTCACGAAGGAGGCAGCTCAAGCTTTTCTGAAGGCGGCAGCCTCAAGCCGGATGACGTTGGAAGAAGTTCATTGCGAGGGCAACCTCTTTGACGAAGCGTGAGCGGGCACAACATCGTTGAGGATAGGGGTCTAGACTACTGCTTATCGAGGCAGTGTTTAGTAGCATTGATTGGTTCGTTGCTGTACACATACGCCAACAAGAAGGCCGGGGGCGTAACCGCGACATACCTATTTATGTTGAGTTTAGTGTTACAACACATGCTACGGTAGAGATTCATCCTTTTTGCGTTCTGAGGCTCATAACCTCACGTGTGGGGCCGTATGTCTCACCCAAAAACTAGTGTCATGAAGACTGAAAGTGCACCTCGATGAACGGACAAACACATGTCGCCTATGCATATATATACAATATATTTCGAAACAAGGATGACACTCGGGTAATAGGTTAAGGAGTCCCGTCGTTCAGAAAATTTTTCTGCCAAAAAGCGGTATACCGTAATCCCCCTACCGTCGCCCGCGTCTGAGGGCACAACCGCCAAACAAAGTAGATCGTAGGTGGCATCCTCCCCTTTGTTCACCATCGGCCCTTAGCTCTTTTGAGAGGCTCACGCTGTACACAAGTTGAACAAGCGGGACGGCGGAAGGTGCGTAGCAAGTACGTCGGTTGACGGCAATCTCGCCTCTTGACAGACAGCCGTCAAGATAACGTCACACGCTCAAACCATTATATTAAGTCCGAAGAGACCTTGACGGGCCTAAACTTGACCGTCAGCCGACGTCTTTGGTTCACACATTATAGCACGAGCAATTTGTATACGTCAAGTAGCTCTGCCTGGTGGTGCGGGAACAACCCCGCTCCAGCTCCTAGAACGACCCTAGTCTAATCCCAAGTGTTTTGTCCCCATATCGAGGATGCAGTGCTAGTTAGACCGAAATCAAGCGGAAGAAGAGCCACAAGAACGAGATTCCGTTGCGCGTCTCCAGGGGTAACCTTAAGGCAACGCTACCGTTCGTGCGGGCCACCTGAAGGACAAGAATTAGCCACGTTAACGCCGAGATTCTACCGCCGAAAAGACGCAATGAGCGCCCGGATGTTGGAGGTATCTCTATAATGAGTAGAGACAGCGCTTCGTCTCGAAAGAGATGCATGGTCAATGATCACACGACTCAGGCAAACAAAGAACATGACTCCCCCCCCCCCCCCATGCACAAACTGAGTACACCCCCCCCCTTCTTCCCCTGTCCGGTGTGCTCCGCTCCCGCCCCTGCCGCAAACCATCCAAAAGCATGTGCGGGCTAATTAAACAAGCCTTGCAGAATAGGGGCGTGAACGCCAAGTGCTCTCACATCCAAGGATTGCCGAACAGGCCGGAAGCCCTCATTGTGGGCACTTCTAAGAAGCCGCCCCGCGGAACGCTCGAGAGAGGTGGGAAGGGGCAGGTCGAAAAGACTACCAACATTTGTTCCGACGAGGGACGAGTCGAAGACAGCACGAGCGTCTTTTCAGGGCATAGCAATAATAGTACATCCACGGTCGGCCTTGGCGATCGTGCTGCCGGCAGGGCCTGCGGAGATCCCGCCGAGCCACTCATACATAGGTCATCTCGTACGACCCACCGCGCGGTTGTCGACCACCCCCGCCGCCTCCACGTGGTTACAGAAGAAACGAAGCTACCGGCTGTACCGCACGCACGCTGCGGGAAAAAAATGTATCGAAAAAAAACGGGCAACGCAACACGTGGGCGAAAGCGTGAGTGTAGTGATAGCTTTGTACCATCTTCTTCGTACCTTGGTGAGGCTGCTGGGTACCTCAGTTTTGCTCCGGGGAGTGAGTAAACAAACTAGTGCTAGTGGCCATGGCTACGGTGGCGGGGATGCTAATACATGTTACTATCTCCTTTTCACTAAAGGTTTGGGCTATCATATCATACAATCATACTATCACACTTATCATACAATCACACCATCATGTATATATATGTATTTTGCACACTTCTACTTTCCAACTTCTGGACAAGCCGTGGTCACAGGTGTCGTCCCTTCTCCCCCCCGGTTCTTGCCTTCAATTTATATCGCGCATAGGGTTCAGCAATCCCACTGCTCGTCGATTTTTCATCGAGTGTTGCTAACTCACGCTCTCGCGCTCTCCGCAAGCCAATTTGTGCACAAGAAAAAGTCCCGACGAATTTATACGAGTATGCACTCGGCGGGATTCGAACTCACGAAACTGACCTATACCAGGCTCGAGGATAACCTGATACGCCACCGGAGCGACCGAGTACTATCATACTATCATACTACCATACTATCACACTCTCATACCATCATACTATCATTCATACTATAATACTACCATACTACCATACTGTCATACTTTCATACTATCATACTATCATACGATCATACGATCACACTATCATAGTATCATACTACCATATGTTAAGGACTTTAGTGGGGTATTAGTCCGTTTGACCACTTGCAACTGGTTAACCAATAGCTTACCCAAACTAAGCCTTATAACACTCTCCCCCCCTGAAACGGCGGGATAGCAGGTCGGCCGGATATACGGCGGACCTCTGTCAATATCCAAGCCGTTTCATTTCCTGGGGATACCAGGAAGAGTATTTTTCAAGTTCGCCATGGGAAAATCTGAAAAAGTTTATTATGGTGGATGTGGGGATTGAACCCACGACCCAAAAACCCATGGGCTGTCGACGACGCCATTTGTTAAGGACTTTAGTGGGGTATTAGTCCGTTTGACTACTTGCAAAAGGTTAACCAATAGCTTACCCAAACTAAGCCTTATAACACTCTCCCCCCCTGAAACGGCGGGATAGCAGGTCGGCCGGATATACGGCGAAATCTGTCCTGCCGACGACGCCACTTGTGAAATTAATAGGTGGGGGACACAGAGTGCCCCCTGCAGGTCTGCCAATTGGGTAGGTCCTCGGAGTACTCACTTTCGTTCCTTCGTAGAGATGTAGCTTTATTCGTTTCCACCAGAGCCCGGGATAGCTTCTGAGATCGGAGGCGCGTGCCTCCGATCTAATTCCTAACTTCCCCGAATATAAACCGCCAACCTTATCATACGAAACCCATCCAACCGATCTCAAATTCGGATACCTACAGGCCTTTCGAGGCCGTATCTTAACACATATCATCGCACTATCACAATATCATACTATCATACTAACATACTACCATACTATCATACTACCATACCACCATACTATCATACTCTCATACCATCATACTATCATACTACCATACTATCATACTATCATACTATCATACTATCATACTATCATACTACCATACTACCATACTACCATACTACTACTGTCATACTATCATACTATCATACTACCATGCCTTCATACTATCATACTATCATACTATCACACTCTCATACTATCATATTATCATACCATCATACTACTACTGATACTGTCGTACTATCATACTGTCATACTCTTACGAGTCACTATTACTAGACTATGTACCGCACTACTGACAAAAAACTTTGTTATGTTCTGACTCGTGCAGCGTATTAATACCTAACCATTCCATTGCGGATTCATGTCGCAAAACTAAAACAGCACGGGAGCTTAAGCCCTCAACGGAACAGGGGCGTCACTCGCGGGAGTGACCCCGAGCAAAAACAAGTGCCCACGAGTGACCCCCTCAGACCGCAGGTTCGATCTAAAACGGACAACTTTCCACAGGAAGTCGAGGTACGTACATGGGGCGCGTGCTACCCTATGGCTACCACGTTTTGGGAAAAACACACGCACACAAAAATGGCTGACGGGGATCCTCAGCTGAAGCACTAACCAACGCCGCGGGGGGATATCATTTGCGGTTTGTGTGGATATCACATCCCCGGAACCAACACGCCTGATGAATCTGTCGAAAACCCACGCCCCATCGTCATGTTCCAGGTCCGTTGAGGACTATCCAGTGCCTGAAGTTACATGTGCCATATTTTTTTATATACCTTAGCCATGGGTTTTTTCGTGGGCTTCTTATCAATAATTAAGTGTACCATACCTGGTACACTTCTTCTAAGCGCTCAGTTTCGGGTGAGGTATTAGCGCGTGTCTAAACCCCTTTCTTTGAGACTAGAGAAGGAAAAAAATGACGCAGAAAATTGACGATTTCGGCGTCGTCGGCCAGTGCTAGTTGGCCGATGATAAAACTGGTGTCCGAAGGAACGACAACAACGCAAAGACTCTCGTACAGCACGCAGTTTGATCCTACTGGTACTGCTGCTGTTGCGCGCTCACGCTACTCGTAGACGCTCGCAAACATCGCATATATACCGAGTATCACACACAGCTTGCAAAGATGAGTTTCGACGAAATCTTCGATCTCACAGCTGGAGTGTATTTTCATTTTTTATAATATATATGGTGGGGGTTTTTGGTCGTTTTTTTTGTCGCTTTTTTGTTCGTTACACACGGGTGTAATAGAGTGTCAGTATATCTGGCAGAGTCATGGTCTATTGGCCACAAGAAGATTCTCATGAACGGAATATTCTAAGTGGAGCGGATGACCCGTAGAATCTAGCTAGCTTATACCACAAGAGCGTTCTCGGTAACCGAACGTTCTTCCTCTGGATAAGATAGATAGAAGTAAGCGCGTTAGGCGCTCATGAGAATATAGAACATCTGGGAGAACGTTCCTTGTACGTTCCATAGGTAAAGGTCCGGAAGAGAGCACAGCAGCAATGCTGGGGTGAAGCGAACTCTGTGAGCTTCACGCCACCCCCGTGCTCTCACTCCTCCTCCTCCTTCTCCTCCTTCTCCTCCTCCTCCTTCTACTTTCCCGTCTCTTCGAGCTTGTCATAGCTCAACGCCAATAATGAGAAATCTATAAAAAAGAAGAACCGGTGCTGTCTCCAAGCGAAGCTGATACCCCTGCGTCCTTTTCCTCCCACCTTCCGGCACCACGGCCCTTCACAAATGGCGTCGTCGGCAGGAGCTCTCACGGTTGTGAGCTCCATCATAGGGTTGTATATCTTGCAAATGAGGCGTTTAAGCCTCATTATTACGAGGTGTGGGGGATTTATAGCCTTATTTTCGTTTGTTTCGAATAGCCGCATCTTCGATCCCCTTTCCAATTTTGGATGTTTTGTTGACATCCTTTGATGGGCAGGTGATCTGCATCTACAACTATTCAGGGTGGGCTAATGTAACAGAGTGTCAGTATATCTGGCAATAGATTTTGTAAAATAGTCCGCAGAGTCATGGTCTATTGGCCACAAGAAGGTTCTCATGAACGGAATATTCTAAGTGGAGCGGATGACCCGTAGAATCTAGCTAGCTTATACCACAAGAGCGTTCTCGGTAACCGAACGTTCTTCCTCTGGATAAGATAGATAGAAGTAAGCGCGTTAGGCGCTCATGGGAATATAGAACACCTGGGAGAACGTTCCTTGTACGTTCCATAGGTAAAGGTCCGGAAGGAGCACAGCAGCAATGCTGGGGTGAAGCGAACTCTGTGAGCTTCACGCCACCCCCGTGCTCTCACTCCTCCTCCTCCTTCTCCTCCTTCTCCTCCTCCTCCTTCTACTTTTTTTTTTTTTCCAGCAGCAATGCTGGGGTGAAGCGAACTATGTGAGCTTCAAGCCACCCCCGTGCTCTCACTCCTCCTCCTTCTTCTCCTCCTTCTCCTCCTCCTCCTTCTACTTTCCCGTCTCTTCGAGCTTGTCATAGCTCAACACCAATAATGAGAAATCTATAAAGAAGAACCGGTGCTGTCTCCAAGCGAAGCTGATACCCCTGCGTCCTTTCCCTCCCACCTTCCGGCACCACGACCCTTCACACGGGGCCCAAAGGGAAGAAGAAGAAACCTAAAAAAATGCCAGGTGCATTATTAACGAAGCACACGTCAACGATGGAAAGAACATAATGCAGGGTCAGCGGCGGTCGATAAAATCGTTGGCAAACTAAGTTTTTTGTTAGGCATGAGGACGGGGGGGTCAATGCGCGCAGCCAACTTGATTTTTGTCAAGTTATGATGGAATTTCGTACGGACGTGAGACGGATATACTTGTAGGGGGTATGAGTACAGCAATGGCCAGCGGGCTTGACAATAAATAGATACGGCATGTTTTGCATGGGAACACACGGTATTAATAGTACTAATAGCACTAGTAGTCAGTACTAGTAGTAGAAGCAATAGTACTAGTAGTAATACTAGTACTGATAATACTGCTGTATGTAGCAGGTGCACCCTATATTTTTGAGGTTTTTAACCTTATAAACTGCTCTACTATATATCAATCCTAAAAACGTTTTTGATTAAAAAAAATAAATGAAATTGCTTTTTTCGCAATAAAAAAAGTATGAAAAATTACTACATTTCGCCACCCCCCCGGTTAAGGAGGGGTGGGGGGGGGGGGGAGGGGGTGCACTACCCGCAGCCAACATGATACATTAAAACCCCTTCGGATGTATTTCACGTGTATGTACACAGATGATGTCGTTGGGGTGTAGTCATTGTTAGCCGAATCGACACACTACAGGCGCACAAGCCAGTCTACTATTCAATCTAGCAGCTGAATCTTGTTAAGCTCAACTATTTCTCGCTGCTCACCTGAGAATGCTCAATCTAATTGAATCCACTGCGCTGTATTCATTAGATACCTAGCTCATGGGATTGTACATCATCGAGCTTACTCGTAGATTGCAGCCGCGTTCGCCGTCGATTGTCGGGCTCAAGTGTAGGGCTCCTCGAGTCAGGAAAGATCCCTTGCAGAAAAAAAACAGGAGCCACGTCATCTCCTGTTGTAGCACAGGTCCCAGCACGCTATACAGCACATACACATGAGTCGCTCCACGGTAGCTCCCCCAAAACTTTTCTTTAACGAAACCACCGTTTTTGAAACCAGTTCCCTCCTTAAGTATCTCCTTAAATACGGCGTCGTTCGATAGCCCTTTGTGTGCGAACAAGAAAATACGTAAAGCTATATTATCCATCGTATCCTTCCTTGTGTCGAGCAGCCACGAGACGTTCGGTAAACAAAATCGCTGGTTTGGGGGGGGTGGCTATCGTAGTAAGAATCAGTCACATATATATGTCATGCTGCAGCCGAGGTGCACTTTTTCTTTTCAAGTAACCTCGTTTGAGGAGCTCTGTACCTTAAGTCAAAGACCAAGTTTGAGATACAACGTGATATTAGCCCGAAGAAGAATCCCATTGTTGTATTGGTAACAATATTAGGGAGTACAACGAGTACAACTATCGCACATACAAATAACTAAAAAATGGGATTATTCCAACGATTTTGGATCCCCAAAATCGCCCCCTACGCTTATTTTAAGTAAATTTGTCCCCTAAAAGGATTTCGAGTAGTGGAGGCGTTAAGGAGCTCCGTCATTTTTTTCGAATATATTTTGACCACAGTGCTACTAATGCGTATATACACGTATCGCAGCACGCCTCGTGCGATGATAAGAAAAACGAATATACTAGTCTATATATACTATAATCTAAGTTGCTTCATTGCCATTTTATTTACCGGCTCCTCGCCAACCGGGGGGGACTCGTCTTGCTTTTTATTTCCCGACGTTTGTCGAGACACCCGTTGAGCGCTCAAGCTCACCAACAACACCTACCTCGTATCTCTCCATTGTCCATTGGCCTCATTCATGTTCGAACCCCAACCGAAAACATGTCCCCATGTTTGGAAATTGTCCAAGTTCAATCAGAGAGTTTCTCCAGCCAAAAAAAAAAGGTCGATGCTACTAAAATAAAAGCAGTTGCATTCAAGAATGTTTCCAACTGTATCGCTAGCCTCTTCTTTCGATCAATGCTGAATTGAACGACACGCAATCTCACTGGCGCGTGCCATGCGCGGCTGGTGTTAAGCATTTCAGCACCTTTTAGCACCGCACTCCCCACACGGGGACAAAACACTTAGAATTAGACTATGATAGAATAATGTTAGGAGCTGGAAACGCGTTGTACGACAGGGGTGGGTACTGTAGGAGTTCCCCACTAATGTGGTATTGAGATACGACGCGGGCTACCATAGACGTAGCAGTTTTCGTCTGAAATGGTTTCCGAATGACTTAACACACCCCTTAACCCAAAATCGTCGGAAATACGACATTTTTTTGTGCATGTTTGCCGAGTTCTATACCGAAGCCATGGGATGTTTCATGTGGTCAGCAGTTTATTCCATCCGGGATCAAATCAGTTTTTGGGCTAAGAAGAACATGTCATGAGAAAAATCTTAGCCTCCTATAGTGAGGAACCTTGAAAAAAAAGGGTGCACCTCTATCGTAGCACGCGTTGTATACATATATATATATATGTATATATGTATAGAGACTATGTATAAGGCGCTCAAAATCGCTTCGCGCGACTGACTGTGGAATTGCACTACAATACTAATAACCCGGAGTGAATATGGCGGTTCCCCCCGATAAGGCGGTCATGTTGCTCTCTATACCATACCACACCACCGCCTTTACTGGGGGGCCCCTACTGCATCATATGTAATACTACTGTCTATGTAGCGTTTGGGGACCCTTCAGCTCTCTGGCGGGATGATGCTCCCCAACCGAATAAGTACTACTGGTACGGCAACCCCATATCATCGTCGTATCATCGTCGTGTCGACGGTGTTTCTCATTCTATATGCACCTCAGTCATGCGATTGCTCATCAGATCCTACAGCCTATATCAGGTACATGCTCTTCCAAAGATACCTGATTTGGTTGAACTACATGGGTCCTCAAGTAGGGAGTACGTGCTACGACAGAGGTAGCAGTTTTCGTGTGAAACGGTTTCCGAATGACGGGGCTCCTTAACCCAAAATCGTCCGAAATCGGCCATTTTTTGCATGATTTTCGTTGTGTACCTAGGTGGTGGGATTTTTCATACGGTAGGAATTTTGGCTTTTCTCCAAATCCGTTTTCGGGAGAGGTACTAAGCTCCCAAATTGAGGAGTAGTATTAGAAAAAAAGTGGTGCACCTCTATCGTAGCACGCGTCAGGGGGGGCATGTTAAGGGGGGAGGGAGGGCACTCAGCTGGTGCATGGCCGTAGTCGTATGACCATAGACCCTCGCATCCCTACTATGCCGGGACGGAGCACGTCGGGTTTTCACCAACCAGGCAGACGTTGCTTGCACCAAGCACGAAGCGCCGTGAGGTGTTCGGCGAGTCGCATAAGGGATGAACTGCACATCCTTCGAAGAACTGCTGGTAAGACGGACTTCGGCACCTTGTGCCTACATTCTTGCGTATGGATGACAGCGACCAATGAGTTACCCTGTTTTCTGGTGCGGCCACTCCAGAGACAGCGATGGGTATTACAATGAATGTGCCTCGTGGGCGCCCACCATATTTACACTACGCGATGCGATCATTTTCCTTGTCCGGAGTTAAGGTTCTCCGCCAAGAGAGGGGGCGTCAGAAAATTTCGGGTGCATCCTCCTCTACCGCGGTATGCGTCCGAAGAGACTGGCTGGCCGTCACGTTCAAATTCAGGACTCCTTTTCAGTTTGCCAGAGAGCGGCCCTGCATTCGTTTGCGTTATCGATTGACCGTAGCTGGCCCCTTTCGGTGCGAAATCGAGCGACACGCCACCCAACTGGCATATTCGGCTGGAAAAAACTCGTGAAAATCATGCACGGCTGGGCTGAGACAAGACTAAACCGGCCGAAAAACGATTCCAACTCGTGATTCGCCTTATTGCTGGCTTGCACGGCTGGCTTAAAGTAGGAAGAAACAAAAAAATCCGCAACCTTAAAAAATTGTGATTCATCGTTACTGGCCTCATAGCAGTTTACAAAGTCGAATCCCGCATCGCCATCGTGAAAAAGGCCCGGACAGCACGACAAAACATTCCGTTACCTATGGACTAACAAAAAGTAAAGGCCTGTTCGCGAGCAAAAAACAAAAAAATTAAAATCGTACGAGAGGACCGCTCTGGAGCCCTACACAGCTATTCCTGCACTACCCACCCTTCTCAAAACAACCAACAACGGCGGCGCTGCACGCAAAAAGCAAGACCGGCTCGATAATCTACCACCCGCGACTGGGAATGTAGGAGATGCACCATGTACTCGATACACATTCAGCACGAAGCCTTTCCCGTCTACTTCTCGAAAAAAAAAGGAAGCTAAAGCCAAAGTTGACCACGCGACATAGCCCCATACCGGGACTCGAGAAACCCCAGAAGCAAAGGGACAATCAGCACTACCCCGACGAGGTTCCAGCAGTTGGCTGAAACGTCGCCGCTACGCATATCCCTGAAAATATTTTATTAATTCCTGCTTGCATTCTGATATTTTTTCTGACTCCTGCTGATCAACGGCAAGGAAAATCGATGTACAAGAGTGTCGACAAAAAATAATGAGAGCGCTACCGCTTTCACTTTTACATGCCCTCCAAAAAATATGCCAGGGTCAGACGCCTCCGTCTTTTTAGCAAAACCGATCCTCTGGTAACCAACCCTACCAACACAGCCCGAGGCGTACGAATCCCAATGGAATTCCGATTTCTTACGACACACACGAGAGCCTCGCTCTGTCACCGCCACCAGCGCAATGCGGCGCTACCCCTAGTCACAACCAGGCCCGTTCCACCACTTATACACCGCAAAGACACGCACGAGGGCACACACCCCGGGAAGAACTTCCGGACCGGTTTTGTCCATAATAAGGGCGGAATACACAAACCTAAACGGTGGCTGTAGAAAAACGTCTCGTCGATATCCTTCCGTAGACACATTGCTCGCTCGGCGGTTGCACCCTCCCCGTAATCGAGAGAAATAAATCAGAAAATAAAGGTCCCAAGGGGGGGGGTGTTACCTTGAGTATTTGCTATACGGTAGCCTGTTCCACCAAAAGCGCACATGTCAACAAAACCAGGTTGATTGCAGATTCGGCTGCTGAGCGCACAAAAAAAGCAGGCGTCCTTTTAATTGGGGTCAGGACACCCATCACCAAAAGAAGCGCTTAACAAACGAAACAAAACAAAACAAAACAAAACAAAACACCATACCGTAACCATAACATATATACTTACCTAGCTAGGGCACTACACGACTTAAAGGTGAGCCCATTCACGCGAAATGCGATACATCACCGGAAGGCCGGGTCAAGCTGAACAATCTCCTACGGTCACACCGCGGCATGCTCGAGTGACGATTCAACCGACACACAGCCTACATTCCGCCCTCAAATACTCGCACGAAACTTTCAGAGCGTTTCACGGGTCATTACCCACCCCGCAGGTCGGACCAGGAAGGTTTCCCAAATACTCGCGGGTCGAGTCCAGTCCGGCCGGGCCAGGAGGTGTTCCAATCCAAGTCTCACCGGTCGGATCGGGTCCGGTCAGGAAATCTTCAAATCTCACGGACCGGGTCGGGTCGGGTCGGGTTGGGTCACCCTGACCAGGCGCGACGCGACCCGCAACATGTGTGACCCTCCCCGTGAAAACACTTGGAAACTTCAACTTTGCCGTGGGGCGATATTTTTCAGATACAAGCGCAAGAGACGCCAGGTAAGCCTTTCGCCGCTCACAGCATACTAGCTAGCAGGTGCTTGCCGGGTCGAACCGTGGCCGATACTGACAAGCACAGGATACAACCGACCGCGGCGGGTGTGGGCGCATCTATTCCTCGACACTGCCTTAATAGTGCTACACGAATGCATATTCAGTACGGACAAGGAGGGCAAGGAGAACACACAAGGAGAATACGAACACAACTAAAGAAAGCGGACACAGAGAACACAAGTAATTAACGAATACAGTGGTCGGCGCTTCTACTGTTTCTTTCGCATCTTTCCCCGCCGTGCTAGGCGCAATAACGGGCTTTCACAATATACCCGGTGCTCGATATACTTGCGTATTGTCCATCCGGCGAGCACAGCCTCCAGAAGATATGACCGCACGCACCAGCCGCGTTCAGTTTATCGTTCGAAAAGCATTTTCTCCGTCCATTCGAACACATCATCTATCGAAACACGTAGGGCACGCCGGTAGGCAGGATCTTCATTTCAAAACCGACCGCACGAACCAACAGCGTTCAGTTCATTTTTCGAACAGCACGTCGTCACTGCATCAGATCGAAAAATGGTCGATCAAAACACGCGCTGCACGCATCCCGGTAGTAGATGACCAACGTGCAGGGTTTGAATGCACGTCACGCTGGAAGCACGCGCGTCATGCTGCAAGCCAGCGGCCGCCAAACAAAAAACACGCCACCAGAACTACGACGACGCGTCTTTGCCTCCTACCCTCTCCTCGCGCTTCTCCCGAATGCGATCCATCCTCGCCTGATGTCGATTTAACGCAATCTGCGCCCGCGACAACCCCGCCCCCGCCCCCGCCTCCTCCGACTTCTTCTGCGCCCCCGCCCCTGCCCCCGCTCCCGCCGGTGCCGACACTGGCCGACTTGCCCCAGATGCCGTCCCACTCGCACCACTCCGAAGCAATTTTTCGCCCAACCACCCCTTCCCGCCTTGCCCGGAACTCGTCCGAGAAGAGTATCCGGTCAGCACCCGCTCCCCGACACCGTGTGCGGGGGATGGAGGCTGTATTGTCGTTCTTCTCTGCGGTGCCCCGCTCGACCCGGCCGCGGCTGCCGCTGCGGCCGCTGCAGCACCCACGGAGTTTGAAACGGAGTTTCGCGCCCGAGGTGTTTTGATGCTCCTCGTGGCAGCGCCCCCTCGCGACGGGATACCGGAACTGCTGGTGGAAGATGCGAAGGAGCCGGGACGGACTAATCTTGCGGAAGGGGAGGGAGGGGCGGCTCTCCCCGAGGTGGTAGATGACAGCGCGCGCGGGGTCGAACCTGAGCGCGGAGCAGAGCCTGGGAAGGGGGAGGGGAGCGGGGGCACGGGTGGGAACGGGGGGGGCGGTGAGAATGGGAGCTGGGCGAGAGCGGGAGACGAATGAGGGGAGCAGCTGAAGGGTTCACCATGGCTCAATACAATGTCAACATTTGGGAAGGGTGATGCAGCTTCAGGATTCAAAGCCGTGGCTCAACAACACGTGAGTAGTTCATCGCCTCGTGAACCACTGAACAACTACGCACACGCTGTATCCCGAAGAACTGTCGCCCTTACGGGGGACCCCAATACTGGGAACATAACAAATATCATCTCCGCCCCGTAGGGCATGCGAGATTGCAAAAAAATAAAATCGACAAAGACGATAGAACGCTAAGCACTGGACTACGCCATCGCTGGCAACCCGGGGTGAGATCGCTCTGCACTCCGTGACAGTCAATGCGGTATGTACAGTCGCGCTGCATCGTCTGGCAACCAATCCCACGGCGATGGACCGCATGCGTCAAAAATTGCAGACACGCAAAGGTTGTAACACACACGTCAAGGATTGTCCCCTCGTACGCAAGGTCCAACACACTCTCGACTGTCGCACGATAAGAAAGGCACCCGCACGACTACTTCAGACACCTCCACATCCAACAGGTTATGAGTCCCAACCGGCAGCATAGTACCAGGTTTAGCGGTACCGGAAGTAGCCCCACAAACCCTAACCCAAACCCAAGGCCTGCACACGCCAAACACTGTCTCCTGTCTCCCGCTAAGCAAGTTCTAACGACACTCGACGCTTGTGGGGCGAGAAAACACTCCAAAAGTATCCTCGATACTCGTACTGCATGATGATGTTATCACATTACCTCATGTCCTTGAAATCTAGCCCCATCGTGAAGAAAAGGCCAAAAAAACATCCCGATGGAAATACAACCGCGGCACTCGTCACATACCAGAGGTTATGAGCCTCGACCAGCAACACTACATATAAATACGGCATTGTGGAGAAGGCGTTCTCAATCGCGGAACGTTCGATGCGTGACGCAGACGTACAACACACATCAAAAATATCCTCACTACTTGAGCTGTAAAGGCACTTGCTACAGCAAAATCAAGTTAGACGCAAGCTACGTTAAAGGAGCACCATTACCTTTCTGAGGCTCGTAACCTGAGGAGCTCTGTACCCAACCCGAAACTTGATTTGGGAAAAAAGTGAAAGTAATACCCGATGAAAAAGCCCACGGCCTAGGTGCAAAACGACAAAAACAGCAAAACAGGCATGGTGCTCCGAAGATTTTGGGTTAAGATGGGCTAAGGAGCCCTGTCATTGAGAAAGCATGTCCGCCAAAATTTACTGCTTCCATCGTAGTGCACGTCGTTATGAGCCTCAATCAGCGGCATTACACGGCATTAGTGGGAAAATTCTCTCACTTGCGCGACGTCCCGTGGTCCGGGGCGCAGAAATATCGCCGCGCCCGTTCTCCTCCAACGTTGCAGGAGCGGTCAACTTCAGTCTAGAAGAAGACGAAGCCGTTCCTCTCATCAAACTCGAGCTAGCACCCCCGCCCACGCTCCGAGCCCTCGTCGCGAGCCCCTTCTTCTCTCCGGTTTCGCCGGCCTGCTTGTCGCTTCCGGTTTGCTTTTCGTTGCCGCCTTGTTTAACGCTGCCGGCTGGCTTGCCGTTGCCGGCTTGCTTGTCGCCCCCTGCTTGCTTGTCCATGCCGGCTTGCTTCACGCTACCCGCTTTAGTTTCGCCGTCAGTTTTCTTTCCGTTGCCTGTTTGCTTGCCGATGCCGGCTAGTGTATCGCTGCCGGAAATATTTTCGCTACCAAATTGCTTGCCGTCGTCGGCTTCCTTATCACTGCCGAATACCCTCGGCGGCAACCTCGCGAAATCGGCAGTGGCCCGAGCAATCGCGGCAGCCACATCATCAGCCGCGCCGACCGCTTCCCCCGCTTGGTCCACCTCCATCACGCCGACACCGTTACCGTTGCCGCTCTCAGTTTCGCTCGACGGCAGTCCTCCAACGTTCGCCGTCTCGTGAGTTGTCTCCACGCTTCCCGGCGCCAGGGCGGCCCCCATCTCGAGCGATTCTCGGCCTTCAGCGCTTGCCCCCTCGCCAACCACATCAAGCACGCTATCGGTAGTGATCCTGCCGCTATCACTCCCTCGCGACTCTACCACCCCCGGCGCCGGCGCCGTCTCTGCCGCGGACGGCGGCTCCAAGCTCTCCACGCTGTCACGCGAAAACACGCTTCCGCCGTTAGCAATCTCAGGCTTAACCCCCTCGGTGTTAACGAAACGGGGCTCGGCTGCCGCGGTGGTAGAGGACGCAACAGACGGGGACATCGAGGGAAAGGACGAAGCGGAGCCGCCCCCGCCGATCGATGGCGGTCTCCTTCCCGGCGTACTCTGCCGCATGCGGGCATACCTAGGTTATGAAATCAGCGGTTAGGGAAGTTGGCGGGCGTTAGTTAAGGTTAGCGCTGGGGCTAGGATTAGGGGGAGGGTTAAGCGAAAGAGAGGGGCATTGGGTGCAAAGACGTAAGGAGACGTCAATTTGGGGAAGTGACGGACGGCCGTCTAGACGTAATGTACTAGGTGTAGTGTGGGATTTCTCAATTTGGGGAAGTGACGGAAGGCCGTCTAGACGTAATGCACTAGGTGTAGTGTGGGAGCTGTCAATTTACGTCTGTGATGGACGGCCGTCTAGACGTGATCTACTAGGTTTAGTGTGGGAGCTCCTAAAGGTGTGACTGACGGCGCCAAAAACTGCAGTCTCCAGGGATATTTTGATTGGGTGGGGACGTGACACTACTGTGTGCATCCCTGGCGTTGTCGCGACGATGCGTGAAGAAAGGCGAGCGAGTGCTACTGCTTGGGCCACCGAAAACGGGTACCTTTTACTGCCCTCTCCGGGCTTGTGGAGGAAGAAGGGTTGAAAAAAAAACGAAGCGATGGCAGGTCGGCCATCGAAAATGACCAACAACGACAACGACAACGACAACTTGTCTTTCTACCAAACTTCAGAGTGCTTCCCCCCTCCCCCGCCCTCCTCACCCATAGCTGTGTAGCACGCCTTTCCCTACGTCAGCTAGATCATTAACGTACGAGGTACCGTGTTTTCTTCTTCTCGGGTTCATGTTTGGGCGGTAACCGAGGTGGTGGTCGTGTTAGATCATGTGCGGAGTGGAGAACCTTAACTCCGTACAAGGGGGCTTATGTCACGTAGCGTGCACATGGTAAGGCACCCATCCAAGAAGTCACATAGTATCCCCATTGCTGCCTCTGGAAGTCGCCACACCAAAAAACAAATACATCCTTTCGAAGCTGTCGTCCGATACATTGCAAGAACTACGCATAAGGTGAGGAAGCCCGTTTCACAAGTGGCTCTTGTTACTAGTAGGATGCAGCTATAATCTCTTCAGGCGACCCGCCGAACACCTCACGGCACTTCGCGCTTGGTGCACGCGATGTCTGACTGGCGGGTGAACACCCGACATACCCCGTCCCGGCATTGTAGGTGTAATAGCTATGGTCTTAAAACTACGGCCATGCATGAAACGAAATGAGTACCCCCCCCCCCCCCCCCCCGCGCGCCCTCCCCGCCGCGGCCCAGAAAAAGCCTCACCGGTTTTTAGCCTCCGAAAGTTTTTGGGAAGGCGTGTGGGGCGCACCCTTACCAGGGGCCACGCCATCTCCGTCCCCTCTCGTAGACTTGGTGCCGTGAGCCCCAGCGCCCCCGGGGCGGCTGAGGCTTAATCGGCGCACGGTGTTCTTTGCATCCGAGGTTACCTTTCTCAGCTCCGCCTTAAGCTCTCCCACCTCCTCCTGCGGTCGGTTTTCAGGCAAAGAGGTTGTCTGGTTAATTCGTGCGCTCATTTTTTCGACAAGGGGGATGTGCGGTAGCTCGCATAGTTCGCGTAGCTGGGTTAGAGCCGTGTGTGCGGGGCCGTGCTTGGGCAGAGGGTGGTGGCATCGAAGTATCCCACGGAGCGAGGCTCTTAGGAGGATGGGGAGGGGGCAGGCAAAGCGTCGAGCTTCTCGTCCTGGTTCGAGACCTTCGCGGGGCTGGACCTATTTGACGGGAACAAATAGCGAAGCCTTGGTCACGTATCCGGTTACACGACAAACACGACACGCGCCGGTCCGCGCAGCGAATCGACTCGACAAAAGCGCCAAGTCAGTATGTACGGCATCTGCTTACCACGAACCTTAGCTTCTCTTGCAAACGAGGCGAGCGCCAGGCGGTGTAGCGAATCGATTTGCAATTAAAAACGACGAGTGGGCACATACTTTGACGCAAATCGACGATCAGAGGGATTACTGAACCTCCTACGCGAAAAGTAAAAATAAGGCACCAAACGGGGGGGAGAAGAGACGGCATCTGTGCCCACCGTTTGTCCACAAGATGGAACGCAAAAGTGATGAAAATAACAAGAAAAAACTTTCGTTTGGGCTGATCAGAGTTACGTGCCCAGTGGTCACTTATGTTTCTTACGTTCCAAGAGCTTTTCTAGGCGGTACCTGTTATACAGTAGCTCAGGGCTCAGGGCCTGAACTGGCCATTTAAAAAAAGAACTTGCAAAAAACAAACAATCCTATTTGTACGGCTGTGAGTCGGCACGACTCAAATCGCCGACTAGTTATTAGTCGGAGTAATAGTCAGTCGTGAAACGGAGGTGCCGACTTTCCGACTTACTGGGCTTCCTTAACTGTAGGAAGGCCTTTTTAATGCGGGGAACAGCTTTTAACGTGAATTGCTGCGGGCTGTGGATACCTCTCACATGCCCTGTGACACTGCGGGAGATCCACACACACGCACACATGGCGGAACAGCCCATCTCTCTCGACGGTGCCAACGGCGTCAGCCCTGGCGCACCCAATGCCAACGCTGAGGGCGGAGATCCCATTGGCGACGTTGTGGCCATTATGGGTCCGCCAACCACCTTGGCGAGGGCACGCGACCCCGAAACTGTGCTCTACCGCGTGAAGCACGAGCAGAGGCGCAGCAAGCCGCTCAGATCCAACAACCCGCTGTGAAAGTTTTTCATGGTCTACCTCAAGGACTCGCTCCCTGGCATAGCCGTGTGTAAGCTTTGCGAGGTGAACGGTGATTTCGCCGATTCCGAGGTTAGGTTCGGGTCCCCTACCCATTTGAGGCAGCATCTAGACACGAAGAGGAAAGGGCATCGCGAGGCCCTGAAAGAACATGAGGCGTGTGGGGCGGGCATCAAAGGCGGAGGCAGTGGCGGCGCCTCGAGCAAGAAGGATGCGGGGAGCATCATTGCCTACATGGACGGCGTCAGCCATTCACGAGCAAGATGGTTAGGTTCATCATCGACAGCTAGCTCCAATAATCGATGGTTTAGGACTTACTTGGGGTCGTCGTCGAAGCGCGCGTTTTGCGCAAGGTTGGGAGAGACATTAAAACGCGAACAATATCACGGAGGGATCACAACTTTTTCTTCTGGAGACAAGTTTTGGACCGCTATCTGGGGGATGAGTTCTCTCTTTCGCTCGTATCCCCGCCAGGCAGTATTGTGACTCAAACAATTACTGTCACGTTCCCCTAGTCCGGGGTAGATTTACCTGGTACATGCGATTGTGCTTCTCTCGATTTTTTGGTGCATTTCTTGCGTAAACTGAAGCTTTTTTGTTTCTTTCGTTAAAAGCTTATGTGACTCTACAGTAAGTCATATTTTTGTGCGCTTTTCTTGCGTAAAATGAAGCCAAATAGCGTATTTTTCGCCTCCGGCGGGCCCTCCGGGAGCGCTTGCCGACTAAAGTCAGCTAGTCGGCGACTAGTTATTAGTCGTGAAATGAAACCCTACCAGTTTTGAAAGATATTTTTCCATTTGGATTGGGTTAAAAAAAAAATGTTTGCTTCCTTTCGACGAAAGGGCGCATAGTTCTTCGAACATGTGGGATATCGGAATAACGCAGCAAGTTGCACAACGCCCTGCTGACGAACACCGGCGAGGGTAGACGAGAGCGACAGCTTGAGTCGTCGCGTGCGCGCCGCCGCCAGCCTCTCCGTTTTTTGTAACGGCCCAGGTAAAGTAGTTATCATCTTCAGGGTCTCTTGGACGGGCGGTTGAAGCCCCAAAACACCGCGCGCGGAGCAGCTACGGCGATGAAGGTATCGAACTCGTGAACGAATACTCGCGTTTTTGGGTCGTTGGGTCGGTTTTCGTGCGGCTTGGCCGATCGAGCTGCTTGAAAAAATGGGATCGTGGCCGCCATGACGTTTTCTGAGGCGCCACCGCCGGGTACGATGTGACATGGTCTGTAGGCGTGGGCGCGGCCATTACCCCGGTCACCTCTCTTCGAGGTTCGCGTTTTATCGCCTCAATCATGGTTTTTGACGCAGCCAAAACTTGCACCATGTTGCCGCGGGTGTGTTGTCCCACCGCGAACATGCCACGTCAAGTTGGGGCAACTCCCAAATAGAATTTAATTTTCCAGCAAAATAAAGTATTTTGGGACTTCTTGCCTTTTTTGTCCAATTCCAATTCCATAAATGCCGAAATCATATATTGAGTGCAGGTGCGTCCTAATCGTTCGTTGAACCAATTAAATCCAAGTTAAAATTCACATTCTTTCCGAAGTAGATTTTGTCTTTCATCGTTAAATCATGCCCTCACAGGAACATCTGCGTTCCCTCTTTCAAACATGCCACACCTCCGGCATTTCATGCCAATTGCAAAGGGGAACCTTGTAAATACACATATTGAGCACCTGCTTAGCGCGAAGCTTAGCTTCTCGTTCCTCGCGGTCCCTGCCAAGCGCAGCCACCTTCGCCATGGAGCGCTTAAGCTGTCTCTGAGCGTCTTCCGACTCCGCCTGGAGGGTTGCCCACTTGTTGCGGTGCCCGACCGCGGTAGCCTGGAAGCAAGCAATTTCCCATCAGCGCACGGATTTGGGTTTGATAAAAAAGGGTAGGCTCATACAAAATACCAGTTATACACTACGCCGAGGAGAGAACAAAACTACATCATAAAGCCTTGTTAAGAGCATAAAAAAATGCATAAAGATTGGGTTATCTTTCCAAGCAAAAACGAGCGTAACCGGGGGGAAACACCGTAGCACATTTTTTACGCTCCTTATCTCGCCAAAAGCATAAACAATGAGGGGAACACGAGCAAAATATATATAAGCCCACAGCAGTACAAGTGCTGTGGAACTCCAGCAGCGGCGTTAGTACCGGCATCACCCGGGATACGCTGGATAACACACCCCTCCACAGCAGCACACACTGCGAAAATATTTTCCAAGGCCAACATTCTACCCCCGGGGGTGCTATCGTGCGTCATATACAGTGGAGGTGCGAGTGGACCTCCGGCAGCGGTGCTTCTTGAAAGCAACGTGTCGGGTGTGTTCCGCCGCACACGCGGCGCGACAGACCGAAACATCGCACCGGTTACATAATTTGAGAGTGGGATCGCCCACAACGAACCTCCAGACGCGCATCGAACCCCTCTGCGACATCGTTAGGCTGCAGTCCGGGCGCGCACACCCTACCCCGGCAGCCCTGGTTGCTTCTGTGGCCGACGCTGTTGTCCTTGCTCATTCTCGTAGAATCGTTAACGTAGAACTTTGAGGTGAGGTACTACGACATTTGTTGTCACTCTACAGCGGTCCTAAAGGCAACCGAGCCTCGCGAACAGCCTTGCGCGCGGGTGTGTCTGTCACCTGAGAGGCTTCGAGCTGCGACTTGAGCGAGTCGATCTGCTCCTCCAGCTGGTGCCGCAAGTCGCCAACGTTCTTCGCCCTCGACTCCAAGAGCGCGCTCATCTTCTGCTGAGACCGGGCGTGCTCCCTCTGGAGGGTCGATAAGACTTCCTCCGCGTGTTCCTGGAAAAAAGAAAAGAGGCAGTGCAGTAAGAAAACAAAAGGAAAGAAGAGAGCAAAAAGGGAAAAAGAGAACGAAAAAAAAAACAAAACAGATCCGCTTCGTGAAAAAAAAGCACGGTAGTTCGGTATATCGTCAATCCTAAAGGCAGTTGACCCCCCCTCCCCACGCCCCAACAAAAAAAACAATACAAACAGCACAATCATGACCGTATCCAGAAAAAAAGAAAAGCTACAGCATAAGCTACAAGCGACCCGACACTGGCAAAATGTCGGGCTACGAAATGCCACCGCAAGCCCGACCAAGGTTTGTCCAAAACTGATACATTACAAGTCACAACACCGCACACACAAAACGAGTGTCAAGCGCGCACAATCCGTTCGCCAGAGCACTGCACTGCAGCACGACGTAAGAGTGCACGCGCCGCGATAAAGGCCGCAATTTTTGGGGCAAAGCACGTCTCGTTGATAGAGGAGCTACTCAATATTGTTTTATTTGGACACCGGGTTGCCGTTTCATTCTTCTTCGGATGTGCGTGGCGGGGGGAGAGTTGACCCTGGCGGCTGGACGGGGTATGGGGAAGGAGGACGTGGACGCACATCTAGTACTCGTAGTTGTTGGTTGTTGGATACGTTGTTTGGCGCCTTTGCTTTTCATGGTCTTCATCATTGGTTTTTCGGCTATTTAATCATTGGTACTGTTGACACTACCGACTAACGCCGCGTACTGTCGAATGGCAAAATGAAGTACCAGTACTAATAGTAATAAAAATCATAACAACAACAACAACAACAACAACAACACCGACCCCGGTACAGCATAGCGGAGCCCAGTAGCGTCAAGCGAGATCACCGGCACTACACCGGCAACATGCCCTACTCAACCGGCACAATAAGGAAACCCCCATCGCTGTACCCCCACCGTAGCATGCATCATTACTTTTCTCAGCCGTGTCCAGCGAGATCACCGGCACTCTACCGGCAAGAGGCACTACTCACCCGGCACTACAGGGAAACCTCCACTACTCTACCCCGATCGTAGCATGCATCGTTAGCTTTATCAATCGTGTCAAGCGAAATACCGAGACAACCGGCACTGTACCGGCAGCAGGCACTACTGAAACCGGCACTATAGAGGGACCACTACCAATGGAACCCCATCGTATCACAGCATGCACCATCAAGGTTCTTGCCTTCTTCCGCCCTGCTTCCCTCAGGCGCGCCCTGAGCTCCTTACCCTCCTCCAAGAGGTTCTTAGCCCCCACGTTTCTGTGCGCGGGGCCCAGACTAACGTTCCTCGCTCGCGCCGCAAACTGAAGCGCGAACAACGTCTCGTCCACGTTGTTCGTCGTGGGGCACACGGTCACGACCATCGCCGTTCGAGAGTTACCTCCTAGGGCGTCCTGAAGGACCGGTGGGGAATTCATGAAGGGGAGCGGCGATGATTGATTGAGATGGGGGGAGAAGGGGGAGGGAGACGGGGCGCTTTGTTGTTCGCCTCAGTCATTTGACCTTACCACGCATCCCAAACAAGACGAGGCACCGTTCCTATTCCTGCTCTTAATGAGAGACATTTGGGATGGAGGGCGCGGGCGGGAGTTGCATGACCCGGTGGCGTGCGGGTAAGATGATTTAAGATGGGGGCGGAGGGGCCCGGCGGGAGCTGCGTGGCCCGGTGGCGTGCGGGCAGGATGGTTGAGATGGGGGAAGGGGGGGGGGGGGGTATTCGTTTTCATGCATGGGAGTGGTTTAACATCAAACACCCGCGGATCCCTGCAAAGCCAGGACGAAGCCCGTCGAGTTTGAGTGATGAGTGATGAGGCAGGGATTGCTTGAGAGGAGGGGGGGGGCTGCATGGTCCGGTGGTGTGCGGGAATCGCTGATTGAAAAATAAACATGCGATGGCAGGACGAGGGACTGGCGGGTGTTATATGGCCCGGCAGCGTACGGGCAATATATAATAATCAAGAAGAGAGGGGCGGGGGGTATATTCATTTCATCCATTGACGTTGTCGTAAGACAACAGACGGTGGGGTGGGGGGGGGGGGACAGCACGGTCCGGTAGCATGCGGGCAGCAAAGTTGAGGAGGGGGAAACGGGGGGGGGGTTGTATGGCCCAGCGGCGTGTAGGCAAGGTGGTTGTGATGTGGGGAGGGGAGGGGGGGCGGGGGCAGGAGTTGCATGGGACGGCGGCTTGCGGGAGCCACTGACAAAATACAAAACTGTGCGTGCAATCATACAGCAATCTCGCATCAAAGTCAACCGGGGACTCCGAATTCCGATTCGGGTGCACAAGTGTTCAAATGTATGCTTCCACAAGACTTGGGACGCTTCACCCTGGTACATATATCTCAGGGCTTACCTACAACACGTAAAGCCAAGAATATGCTCAGCCCGACCAAAAAATATCCCATGAGAACAACACAACGGTCAACGACGACGGCAGGGACCGCAAGCCGGACATCCGCAGAGGGGGCAAGCCGGAAAAGGGGCCGGTCCATAGAGCGTGCCGCGTCGATAGCACGCTTCCGCCTCGGATAAAAAAAAAAGAGGAGCACGGTTCTGCCAGCGCCGGGAGGCTGCAAACAGTTCACACCTAGGACAGATCATCTAGATCACACACATCACCTAGATCATGTAGATCATATACGAAGTATTATTAGAAAATATAGATAATTTAGATCATATAGATCATATAGCTGCCGTTATGACATATCCTGCAGAATCTGTATATGTAGAGTACAGATCCAACCCAGGAAACATATGCCAGATGATACAGATCATACGGCTACCACCCAGCAACATGAGCTAGACCATACAGATCTTCCCTGAAATAACTTGATCATCCAGCAGAGAAAGATCATCCGTCCGAATTGTGAAACACTTGGTCGGTTGGCTCAGCAATCCACTATACTGGCCATGTGCTTCGAGGACCACTCGAAAGGAGCTTCACCTGCAGCAGGAAGGTGAGCTTGGAGTTTCGGTACGGCACGTGCTTCTGCTTCTGGTCCAAGGCCTGCATGACGTCGCCGAGAGCGCTGAGGCTAGAGTTGATGTTGGTAGCCTCCCGTAGCCCCGCCCCGGTCACTCCGGAGACCTTGATGCGCTCGCTTCCGGCAAGGTCAACTACATCGCAGGGCCACCAAAAAAAAAGTAAAACAAATAGACGCGAAAAAAAAAAGAGTAGGTCAAGAACAGCACTGCTATGACGGATGGTTAAATAAAACGCGAGGAAAAACCTCGCTAAGCTGAGAGGGGATCCATCAACACAGGAGGAACCGCCCAAACAGCCGGCGCGCCACCACACACCACACTCGCCACCAGAATGGAAAAACAAGCGCGGTATCCGCCAAAACCTTGGGCAGCGCCCATTATCGGGCCCCTACTACAGTCTACGCCCGCCTTCCACCACATACCGACGTACTGCAACTGCTGCTGTACTTTCACGGCGCTACTACCTCCATGCTACCTTTGCATAACTCCTACTCCTGTCCTACCCCTGTCCCACTAGTGACGCCCTACTACTCTTGTACTACCCCCCCGTCCCCCGCCCCGCCTATCCCTTACCTAAGAAAAGCCTTCCAGTAGACGGTAACGCGTCTGCGCCCGCCCTGCACGCCACCTCGGCCAGCAGGACGCTGTGACTGCGGCTGGAGTGGTCGTGGACGCCCGTTGCCGCCACAGCCCTCGCGCCCCCGCCTCGCTCCAGCAACGTCAACACCTCCTCGGCGCTCGAAACGGTAACCTTCGTGAGTCCCGGCACCTGGAGGAGGTAGAGAAGGCGCGCGTCGGGCCGTGCGAGGAGGTCACGCGACGAAGGGGTTCCGCCAGAGATATAGAGATAGAGATAGAGAAGGGTACACGGTACGGTAGACGTGGACCAACCATTGTTAATCTGGAGCTCCTCGCCTCACTTGAGGATCCCTGTATAGAATACGTCAAATACGTCAAATACGTCCCCGAAAAAAATGATTTTGAGCAAACCGGAAGTGCAAGTCCGATGAAGAAACCCGTGGCCCAAGTACACAAAAACAATCGTTTTGCAAAGCGAAAATAACACTATTCCGACGATTTTGTATTAACAGGTTAAGGAGCCTCGTCCTTTAGAAAATATTTTGGCCAAAAAGAGGTACTGTATCTCTATCGTACCACGCGTCGGGGCGTACGGGGTCACGAGAGTAAGAGGCTGCGCTGCGCTGCGCATTGCATCCCATGCGGCTGCAGTCTCTACTAGATGCGAGCAGCATACGGTTATCCCACGCGCGGAGCAACTGCGGTACGCATTGCATCGCGCGCTGCTTCAGTATCTCATATTTATAAGCATCGTGCGGCTGCCTTGTGTGCGGAGCAACTGCGCTATGCATCGCATTGCGCGCTGCTGCAGCAGCCTATTCTATTTGCAGCGTCACACAGAATGTCCTCTTGAGACATGACATCGCGCTGCCGCAGTCTCTCTAAGTTTATAAAAAACTTTTCAAATACGTCAAATGTGAACTTTGACCAATTGAACGGTCGATACTCAGCTGCGCAAGCTGCGAAATACATATCGCCTGTCTTGTAGCGTTACACACCTGAACGGCCATTTGAGACGCGACATCCCAACCAAACAACACGAAGGCCTGAAAAAAAAAAGACGAGGGAGGTGCGCCGCGCTGTGCATCTGCGCGCGGTTGCAGTCTCTCGTATTATACGTAGGCAATCCCAAAAGCACCGTAAAGTTAGGCGCAGATGGGGATCTATGAGCACCATGCGGCTGACCCGTGTGCGGAGCTACAGCTAGGGTAGGCAGGTTTTGAACCACGCGCCTCTCCACACAAACGCCGCCCGAGACAGATGCTGCAACCAGGCTAAGGATGATGGTCCTTCGACCCCTGCGTGACAATAATGCTTGAGCTTCGTGAACGCCCTCTCCTAACGAAAAGCATGCCACCCTTGCGGAATCTTGTACCTGGTATGCACAATCCCTCTCTCTCGTTGCGCGGTCTTACGAGCGTGGCGCGCCGCGAGGCACAATGCCAAGGCTACATCAAACATAGGACAGAGAGTGAGTAACATCCATCCCCCTTTTCGTATGTTGCGGAAACTTCTGCCCACCCCGTGGCATCTCAACTGGACAGGCATCGACGGTTACCCAAGCGCAAAGCACACATTCCAGAGAACAGCGCGACACCACCCCCTGCGAGCGACAACCTGAGACCACCGCACCTGCACGACGCCGTCCTGGTCGCGTCTGATCTCGAGCTTACCCCCGTTCCAAGCGCCGCCGCCGCCCCCGACCGACCCCCCTTCCCCGCCGCCCTCTGCGTTCCCATCCCCCCCGCCGGTACCGCCTGCCGACGAACTCGATGGTTCAGAAGAATGCAGGAGATCTCGCACTTCCTCATTGTAAATCTCGAGCATTGCTACCGTTACCGTGAAGGCGTAGTCCAGCTGAAGACGTGACGCGTTCAAGCAGACCAGCAGCGGCAGAAAAAAAGATAAATGGGGCAAAGGAGGGGGACCGGGGGGGGGGGCGGATGGCGACGGGCGGGGGATCTAGTTCTTTAGCCCGTGATCTGTCACTCCGCACAACGAAATGCTGTTGAGTATAAACAATAACGTGTAGCGTCAACAGCGCCCGGGCAGGGGTTGGGGTGCAGGAAAGGGTGATATAATGATACAATCTCATGGGGTGACTATAAAGACGGAAGACCACCTCCTTGCTTGGCTGTCAACAAATTGTACCGTTTCACCTCCACCCTATCGAAACAACTACAGAGCCCTCCCCCCCTCCCCCCCCCAGCACGCGCAAAGACAGACGGAAACCCCTACCGGGACATCGGCTAGCCGAGTTTCTCCAGCCGCTGCGCCCGACGTGTGGAGTATTCCACCCAACTCCCACCGCGCAACTTACGATCAGCCGCAAAAAAGTAAAGAAAGTGGTAATAATACTTTCAGCCGATGGGCCTCCGGCATATCATAGCAGGTCGCCGACAAACGTCGGCCAAACGAAGGGCTCGACTGTTTCACGCGCGAGAGAGATTATTGTTTTCGTCCCATCGCCTCCCCACAGCTCCGCGCAACGATCACAAACAACCGCCACTACCACCCCCAGACCCCGCCCCCCACACGCCGCCTCTCCCTTCCTCTGCCCCCAAACCAACCCACCACCATCCTCCCACCACCACCCCCACCCTCCCATCATCACCAGTCCCTCCCCGTCCCCCACCTCATATCCCCCCTCCATCACCACCACCACCAGCGCACCTGTCGGACCCGCCTGAGCTCGAGCACTTGGAAGAGCTTGTTCATGGTGCGGTAGCTCACACCCGCCATATCACCTCCCTTCGCGTCCCCGATCATGGTGTGGGTCTTTCCCGACCCGGTCTGACCGTAGGCGAAGATGCAGGCGTTCAAGCCGTCCGCCGCAGAGAGCGCCAACGGTTCAACCTGCAAATGTTCATGTTGCCGTGCCGTGGGGAGTTGCAGACATGTTACATACGCGTTGTTCGTACCAGTTATGTACAGGTGCGCCACGAAGAGACGCTGCAGTAGGTTATGATCCAAAAGTTTAGTTGTTTGCTGCTTGATGGACCATAAGTTTCACGTTTTCTCGCACACGGGTTACCGGGTACTGGCATATTGGTTCCGGACGCGAACGATACTCGTCACCCCCCTCACACCTCAAGAACGCCTCCTTCACCTCTTTCCCTCTCCCCCCACCCCCCACCTCACGCAAGAGACAAGATAAGCCAGACGTTTTTTAATGTGATACATGAAAGAAACGTTAATGATCGCCCAATTGTTGGAGGCGCCTCTATTGGGAGTACGAACGGTGCTCCGTCTCGAAGATGCGTGGCCAATGGCCACATGTCTTAGGCAAACAACAAACGAATACGACCCCCACACCGAAGAACGCCTACTCACCTGTCGGAAAACCTCTTCTTGGGAGGTGGAAGGTCCCAGCGCCTTGTCAAGCGAGAAGGATCGCCAAGTCGTAGCCCCGACTCCACCCCCTGGCCGGCCAGCATCTTTCGAGATCTTGACACCCACTTCCCCTTCCCCTAATGCCTCCAACGCCATGGGAACTCCCGATGCATTTTCCTCGCTCGTCGGCGGACGGATGCGGCAAATTACCTGCATTAAATAACGCACGGGAGGGAGGGAGGGTGAACACGGAATGCACCCCTTGAGAACCGCGCAATCATTATATTTTAGCAATCTACTTAGAAAAAGGTTTAAACAAACAATACCATCTTTTCAGGGAGCCTCTAAAATGCAGCACACCCGCGTTCGTGCAGCGCAACGGCCTTTTTGGTTGAGGCCGGCCTTTCGGCAGGTCAGTTTCGGTGTTAACAAAACGCCACCAAAAGAAACAAATATGGGGCGGAGCCTACGACCGCCCCTGCCGACCTCGCGTCCCCCCAAGGGTTGGGGTCGAGGTCAGCGTTAGGGGTAGCGCTGGGGTTAGGATCGGCATGTCTCTGGGCCGACGAGCAAGATTGAAAAAGGTCAGGTTGCGCTGCACGAACGTGGGTGGGGCGCCGCGCTTCATTTAGGGATCCGCTCTGATTCGCTATAGACTTTGTACAAATCGAAAATATATTGACACCACCCATCACGTTGGGGTACGGTGACAAAGAAAGCCCTGTCCTCCCTCCGCCACGTAGCTTCTCTTTTTTTCAACGCCAAAAGACGCCACCTTGTGTATATACGCACCTCGATGTTGCCCCGGAGGGCCCTGATCTTAGAGAGCAGCGAGGCGTTTCTGTCTTTCTCTTTGCCGTATAGCCCCGCCACTGATCGAAGCTCCGTCTTGACGGCTGCGCGTTAGCGTGCGGTAGAAGGGAACCGACAAAAGCGCTAAGGGGTAACCAAAAAACCACTCGAATGCATAAAAACATCGAGCGGAACCCAAAACGCTGAGGGGAAACCAGAAACATGTCAACGCATTCAATTCCTCCGTCTACCGTGGATACACAGAACGCACGCCGCGTGATAAGAGGGGAACCGAAAAAGACTGGCGAGAAGCTCTAAACGTGTAAACACCTCCAACAGATCACGATCTAGAGTTTCTACAACGACACATCACGATCTAGATCATCTACAGCGACAGGTCACTATCTACAGTAGATCATCTACAACAGCTCCTATAGCCGCCGTTATGACATATCCTGCAGGATCTGTACATGAAGAGTACGCTTCTAACCCAGGAAGCATGTGCTAGATCATGCAGATCGTAAAGCTCCCACTCGGCAACACGAGCTAGACCACACAGATGTTCCCTGAAACATCTGGATTATCAAGTGGAGATAGATCATCTGACCTGTCCGACTTGAGAAAAGTTCGACCGCATTGAATTCCTCCGTCTACTGAGCAGACAGGCAACACGCCGCAGGTGATCGTTCGAAAGACAACAAGCCGCGACATCGCAAAGCACTACTTGGCTAAAACCCAGACGAGTAGCTCTTAACCTGGAATGGGTGCTGAGCCTCGTATAAGCGAGCTTGCCATACGTTCAGCGAGTCTTTGCGAAGTTCGCATAATTTACAAGAAAAGGGTCCGAATTGTACGCGAATCTGCGTCAAATTGACGTACGTCCTCTAAAACCTATATATACATATATATATACAAAAAACGTACACGCGAGAAGACACGAACAAAAATTGTCCATTTAAGCGAAAATAACTACCTTGTACGAGATTATTCGGTCAAAGCCCAAGCTCCTAACCCCACGACGATGAGATGAGTTCGCACCAAAACACGCAAGACCGCGACCACAACCCGACCCAAAAACAGGGGCAATCAACAACGAAACCAACTCACCAGCAATGTCGCCGCTCTCCAATATCGCCTTCAGCGAACCACCCTTCGCGACCACCCCCGCCACTCCACCACTCCCACCCCCGCCTCTGCCGCCCACACTCCGAGCCGCCTCCAAAGCAGCCTTCAAGGTGGCAACCTCTCGCTCCAGCTCTCGCTCGCGTAAACTGGACTGCCCCGCAGAAACCGTGGCCCCGCTCTTGCCAGCGCCGCCCGCCGCGAGGGGCTCTCCGCTGCTTTGCCCCTCCCTCTGCCTGCCTCCTCGCCCCGCGGGGGAACTCCTTGAGCTTCCCGGTGAACTAACGTCACCACCGCCCCCAACATTGCCCTCCGAGGGCAAACCAGGAGAAGGCGCGACAGCAGCAGCACCTTCTGGGTCTCCCTCGCCAGAAGGCGTCATCTCAGTTGCCCCCGCTACTGCTACCGCTGCCGCCTCCCTCTCGACCCGAAGTTCTCCCTGCAGAGCTTCCTCTCGCGCAACGGCAGCTTGCCCAGCGGCCCGGCCGGCCGCGACCTCTGCCGCCAACGTTGCGGACGAGGTTTCCACAAGTTTTTGGAGGCGGGATTGCTCGGCGCGGAGCTGTTGCGCCACGGCGAGGGCTTCTTCCAGCTGTGCTTCGCGGTCCGCGATCTCGTGAGAAAGGTCGGCGATGGTCGAGTTTAATTCTGAGAGATCTTCCCGCAAGGATGCGATCTATGCGGGTTTTTCATGGAAACGGAGATGCCCGGGGAGGTGGAAGGTGGGGCGGGTTCCAGAGAGGAAAAGGAAGCGGACAAGCCGATGGGGGGGAAGGCAAGGGAGGAGTGTGGGGGGGTGGTTGTGTTTACATGCTGTACCCTGTATAAAAAAAAGTTCGAGATTATTGTTTGTACTTCACCGTTACCAACCGATCACAGCTCAGACGCACGCATCTGCCAATTGTTGCAGCTACTACACGAAATACTACGTATACATCAAAACAAAACCAGGCAGGGTGTATGCCTCGATGTCTGATACTGTTAGCGCCAACGGAGGGTCGCCGGGGAAGGCGACCAAGACACGCCGCAGTGACAAGTCGTTCTAGTTCTAGAGAGCGCGGTGTACCTCTTCGCGAAGTACTTCCTCTCGCTCCTGTGCCGCTTTGACCTGGTCACACCAGACGGACGACGGGAGAGAGGGGGGGGACAGAGGATAAGGGGAAGGATGACGGGGGGCACTCACTTCATGCATAACCATAGTCGTATGACCTTAGACCCTCGCACCCCTACAATGTCGGGACGGAGCATGTCGGGTGTTCATCGATCAAGCAGACATCGCGTGCACCAAGCGCGAAGCGCCGTGAGGTGGCCAGCGAGTCGCATGAAGGGTGGGCTGCATTCTCCAAAAAAAAACTTCTGAGGAGTGAAGGGGGGGGGGGGGGGGGGGGGGGGAATCAATCGTGGATGTTCGGTTTGATTCGCTTTGGTAGTTTGGTTTGCTTTGCTTTGGATTGGTTTTGGTTTTGGTTTGGTTTGGTTTGGTTTGGTTCGGTTTGGTTTGTTTTGGTTTGATTTGGTTTTGGTTTGGGTTGGTTGGATTTGGTTGATCTGGCTTGTTTGTTTTCTTACTGTTTGGATTGGTTTGGTGTGGCTTGGTTGGTTTCGTTTTTGTTTTGATTTGGCGTAGTTCAGTACGGTGTGGTGTGGTGTAGAGTGGTTTGTTTGGCTTGGTTCGTTTTGGTTTGGTTTGGTTTCGTGTTGGTTTGGGTTTCCATACCTTTGCGGAGGCGTCTTCCAGGCGGCCGTTCGAAGCCCGCAGCTCCGCCGTCGCGTCCGCCAGTTTCGCGGCGAGAGAAGAAGCGCTCGTTTTCGCCTTCGACACCTGCCACAAAAAAAAACAAAAACGTCACAATTAGTTTTATGAGTGCCATAACCGCCACGAACAGCACAAGAAAACGGACACACTTTCACAACCAGGGAAGAAAAGCTTGTATTCGATTCGAAACCTGACACAATAACAAAAACGTTACGTTTCCATGAACGCTAGCTGCTACCAACTATACAACCCTACAGGTACACCGTGAGGGCAAATCGTCATCAACGGCACAAAAAAAATAAAAGGATTCGTTTTCATGAGAGTCACCCTTTACAAACAATAATAAAAACCGTTCAACTTTTCGTGGCGAGAGAACAAAGCGCGCATCTTTGCCTTGGACACCTGGCGCCGGAAAAAAAAAAACTTTACATATCCATGAGCGCCAACCGCGACCTGCAGATATTCGACAACAAAGACGTTCAAGCACCTGGTCTTCCAGGGACTGAGTTCTGCTGCCTAACTCCCCCTCAAGCTCCACCACCCGGGTTTCCAAGCAGCCGCGTTGTTCGTCCTGAACAAAAATATGGCATGCGTTGGGGGGGGGTAGGTGCTCATTTCGTTGCTTGCCTCAAGTCATTTGACCATTCACCACGCATTCCTTTCAAGACGGAGCTCTTCGAGACGGAAGGGTAAATCTATACCTGCTCGTATACTCCAGTTACACTGACCAAGGTTTCGAAGTAGCCGCGTGATAGATAGACAGATAGATACCGTACACAGATAGAGAGATACCGTAGACATATAGATGCAGATATTGGGGGGAGCTTCGGTCGGTCACACAACACGACGACGACAACGACGACAGCGTTGAATGGTTGTTGCGCACCGTACGTGTACACAAAGCCAAAGCTGTTGCGCTCGACTTAAACGTTGTCGAACCTTGCCGAAGCTTCGGGTAGGCATACAATACAACGATGACGACACTCACGACGACCGCAGCAAACGAAATAAGGCTAAGGATTACACTATTAATACACACGTAGGCATTGCTGGCCGATTGCTGCGCACAGCTTGCTTGCACAAATCGCAAAGCTGTTGTCGCTGGACTTGAACCTTAACCTCGTCAGAACGCGCCGTCTCCCAGGGTGGACCCGAGGCGCGCTTGAAGCCGTCTTGTGGGTACCACTCGTTTTCGCGTGGAACGGCACAGCAATGCGCCATGCTGGACAAACAAACAAAGTTCCCAAGGGCCTAGAAAGGTACAACGACAAAAAAAAACGTTCCCAAAGGATTGAATTAAAAGAGTATGTCACAGCATACCAGGTGTGCAACAAAAACCCGCGCCAACGGGGTGGCAAGCTACCCTTGTGTGCCGGACGGACCACGGATCGCATTTTAGGTAGCCTAAGCGGGTGTGCATGCGCCTGCCACCCGCTAGCGCTGCCTCCCCAAATGGTTGCAAGGAAAACTCCGTCGTGCTCGTAAACCCGCCGCATGGGGCCTCGGAGACCCCCTCAACCAAAATAAAACACGACGGCTCCTTCCTGGTGTCCACTGAAACGCGACGGCTCTTGGCTGGTGTCCAATCAGATACGACGGCCTGACTTTGGTGTCCAATCAATCACGGCTATTGTCTGGTGTTGCGTTGCTTCGGTTATCTCCATGCACCACAAGGACTCTCTACAGCAGTACCACTGCGTCCATAAAACTAAGGACCGTTTATGTCTTAATATGAATTACCCAATAGTCTTTATATTTATGCCCAGAGCGATGTGCCTTCATAATTAGAAAAGTAAACCACAGTCGCCGACGTATTTAGTCAAATAACTGAAGGTCGAACATACCACCGATCGCACGCAAAAAAAAAAAGGCCACCAGATCTCTCCGGTGGGGATACAAAAAGTCGGCATGAAAACCAACGCAAAAAAAAAAATGGATGTACGAGTACGTTACACGTCGGCAATTTTCATTGTCAGAAAAATTAAACCGGGCATTATACCTGCGCCTGTATATTGGATCGGTCGCGTTATGTTGTTCAGGATGCAAAGGACAGTTCGGACACAACCATGGACAAAATCAAACGGCTCCTACATTTCCGGACAAAGGGGTACACAATAAACAACATAATCGAATATACTGCCCTATAGTACTGCTGCACTATGATGCTGCTACCCTAAGCTACCGCTGTACTACTGCTGTGGGTTCGACGGTACGGCATAGCGAGCGTTACCTTCGCGTGGAGCTCGTTCGTCAGATCGGTAACGGTCTGGTCCAGCTCCTCACAGGTGGCCATAGCGTCCGCAAGGTCTTCCTTAAGGGCGGCCTGCCGTGCGTGCGCAGAGAAGCAGGGGGGGACATCGCAACATCCAACAGGAACGCGAGTTAATACCTCCTACAACCGCACCAGCATTTTTGGGGGACATTATTATTGGAAAAAAGAGTGGGACGTTACTATTACAGTTCTGAAACGGTTAAAACCACTTTGAGACTTCAAAGGGGAACATTTCGAACAACTACGAAGCCGCCCCGCCCCGACCCGACCCGACCCGGTGCGACAGCCCCTAAACAAAAGCGACAATCTTACGATTACGGCATCGGCCACACGAACAAGCCGGGGCTGGTGAGGCAGGGGTGTGTGTCCAGTGTGCAAACAGATTGAGATGTTACGACAGGTGCGCAGCGTGATCCTTGTACGGCTGTACGCTCTTCCTTCCAAGTCGGTTGATAGCATTGCCACTCTCGCGGCATTGCCCATTTGGCAAGGTTCCCAAGGAGGTTAACAAGGCACCGCTAGTGCTTCCCACCCACTATATCCACCGCAAGGCATGTATCTGCCGAGATATTCGTATGAGGTGCAGGCAGAACCGGACGGGGCGCTCCGCCGATCGGGACCAACTCCTGCTGTTACTCTTGTTGCCCTTCGTCACCCACCCACCCACCCACCCACCAACCCACCACACCTGCTCATCGAAGCTCTCCGTGGAGCGCCCGCTGCCACCCCCAGCAGCCCCCTTCCCCCTCCCATTGACACCGCCTCCTTTGCCACCACCGTCCGCGTCGACACTCCTGTCAGGTCACCCGGTCACGCGAGGGGGGTAACACGATGGCGTGAGTCTACTGGAAGCGCTATCATGGACAAGGGCGGTAGATGTTCGGCTATGGGTGTACAGCACGTTCCGCACGTCGGACTGATGAGACGATACATGATGTATCCCCACTTGAAGATCTAGACATTTCAGGAAAGATCTGTATGATCTGTATGGTCTAGCTCATGTTGCCGGGTAGGAGCCGTACGATCCGTATCCTCTGGCATATATTTCCTCGGTTAGATCCGTACTGTACAAGTACAGATCCTGCACAACATCCCATGACGGCAGCTATAGAATCGATTGAAGATGATCTAAATCATCTACATGATCTAGACCGTGATCTGTCCGAGGTGTGGACACGTTTACACAGCTACTGTAGTACCAACCTTTTCCAGGAGGGAAGCAGTGTGGGTATGAGTCTGCGGAAAGGTTACAGTGTGGCATCGCCATGTTTAGGGTGCAGACATGGGAGGATAAGTCTTACTGAACGTCTACAAATTGCCACACATTTTACGGACGTAAGCGTGTGGGTATACTACCGTATGAGTCTACTGGACGACGTAGAAAATGCCACCAGTTTTCAGGAGGTATGCCGGTGGGCGTGAGAGTAATGGACACAAACAATAACAGTCCACACCTCGGGCAGATAATGGTCTAGACAATCATATGATCTAGATCGTCTACAGTACACCCCGTATCTACCGTTATGACATGTTATGCTGGATCTGTACCTACAGAGTACAGATCCAACCCAGGAAACATGTGCTAGATCGTGCAGGTCGTACGGCTCCCACCGGGCAACATGAGCTAAACTATACAGATCTTCCCAGAAAGATCTATATCATCACGTAGGGATATATCATCTGTCTGAGGTTTGCAATAGTATCATGTTTCAGGAGGTATGCGTGCGGGTATGAGTCTACTGAACGCATGCACAGCAGTAGCATTCTTTTTCAAGGGGCAGACGTGAGGACATCATATGAGTCTACATACTGTTCGGTCTAATCAGCCGCCGGGTGTGAACGCGCGGCAGCACGAGCAGTCAGCAGCTCGAGTAGTATGTTGCTGTGCTGGGCGTGGTGTACAAGGACTTCAGGTTCAGCGAGGACACTACTGAGAGACGAGATCCTGCGGCACGGGCTGCCTCGCGAGGAAGTTCCTGCGCCACGCGTGATGTACGAGTCATTGCCGTTTGGACCGGTCGCCCCGGTGGCGTATCAGGTTATCCTCGAGCCTGGCACAGGTCAGTTTCGTGAATTCGAGCCCCGCCGAGTGCATACTCGTATAAATTTGTTGGAACTTTTTCTTGTGCACAAATTGACTTGCGGAAAGTGCGAGAGCATGAGCTATTAAAAGCAACACTCGATGAAAAATCGGCGAGTAGTGGGATCGCTGAACCCTATGCGCGATAAAATTGAAGGGCAAGAACCGGGGGGAGAAGGGACGACACCTGTGACCACGGCGTGTCCAGAATCTGGAAAGGACAAGTGTGAGAAAAAATAACATAAGTAAAAAATTGGAACCCTTAAGAAATGGTAGACGAGGCCCCGTGGCCCGGGGTACCTGCCTGGTGGCGATGTTGCCGACTTTGTCATCATTTTTTGCCACTTTTCCCCTCCAAACGTATATAGTAGTGGCACTATTTTTCAGGAGGATAGGCCCACGGGGATCGTACAAACGAAAAATAACTAATGTGTGTTCGCACGTCGAAGGAGGTACAACACCCTCTCACTCGCTGATTGTCCGCGCAAAACGAGTTGTGATTTGGGGTCAAAACTTAACGTTGACCCAGTTTCGTTTTTCCTTTGGGAGCTTTTCAGAATACGCTTTCTAGGGTGGGAACGGCGGAGACGGCGGCAAAATACCATGAAAGATGCCTTCCATGTCCGAGATAAGAAGGTATACAGGGTGTGCGTGGCACTCACGCAAACAGACAAATCTCGACACTGCCTGCACACTGTCTCATCCACCCTTCCAGCAACTTCTCGTGTAGGTCTAGCAGCTTAAGCATGGTTTCGCAGTCACAACGACCGCAACGTACGAACCTCAACACTGCTGTCTGCACCACCCACTCCCCCAGGGGTCGTTCTTGGAGTGGCTGCCGCCCAACGTTACATCGCGAAGACACAACGAGCGCTACGTATGATACGAACCTCGACACCGCCCGCACACTTTAATCACTCACTCCTCCAGCAACTGTTCTTGAAGCTCTTGCAGTTCAAGGTTGATCTCGTCGTTGGCCGCCTCCGATTCCTCGAGCTCGGCCTTAAGTCCTTCGATCTCTTCCTCAAGAGCCTGCACCAGACGGGACCAGACGGCGCCAGACGGTATCATACGAGTACGGGTTGGACGAAACGAAAAACGATTTTTCAAGTACGCGTTGGGCGAAACCAAAACGACCAACGTATGGCCAAGATAGCTTTCAAACGCGCGCGTTTGATACGTAGAGCGTGTGCACCACCTGTTGTCACGACAGTCCTCATCCCCGACATTGTGCGTGCACCAGCTGATACGCTCTAGACTAAACCACCGCCCCAAACAAATCAGAGTATCTCGTACGCCAGCCTTCTCCAAACGAAACGATGTCCCAAAGACATCCGAGTTTCCGTTTCGATGATATCATAGCATATCCCATTTGGGGAAAGCGAAAACCGCTCACAGAGACACGCCGGCGAAAAGCCGCACGAAGCATCAACCCCGCCCCAAAAAATCGTCGCCTTAACCTCTTTGGGAGTGCACCGATTATTTCGTGGAGAAACCACTTGTTGGAGTTGGGGTGGGGTAACTATTATTTGCAGCCGTCAAACGGCTAACGCTCACAGAGAGGCGCCGGCGAAACGTCGCACGCAGCATCAAAACCCCAAAGTAAAATTCCCTCCTCAGCCGCTCGCCCTATAACCCCTTTGGAAGGGCGCAGACGTTTTCGTCGAAAAATCCCTTCAAATTAGTGTGTGCTAACGTTCGCAGTGGTCAAAGGAAAACGCTCACAGAAGAGAGGCGGCGAAACGTGAAAAGCAGCATCACAAAGGCCACCTTTAACGGGGGGGGGGCGGGGGTACTCAGTTTGTGCATGGCCGTAGTCGTATGACCATAGGCCCTCGCATCCCTACTATGCCGGGACGGAGCACGTCGGGTTTTCACCAACCAGGCAGGGGGGGGGGGGGGGGGGCACTACAGTATGGGGGGGGGGGAATTTTAGTCGGCTGAAAAATTGTCAAGAAGAAAAAAATAAAAAATAAACTCGACCGCTTGCCTTGATGAGCTCATCTGCCGCTCCGTCGTCAACATCCTCGGCCACCTCCCCGGCAGAAACAAGCCTCCCGTTAGAATTCAAGTGGAACTCCCCGCCGTCGACCACGGTGGCGGCTTCATCGTTAGAGTCGCTGGCCATGTCCGCGCCAGAAGAAAATCGACCAGGGAGGACCACCTGAGGAGGAGGACCCCTAGAGCTTTCGTTGTTTAGCCGTCCCAGTTCTTGTCGGAGGTCCTGACGACCCACAGCACAGCACGGCATAGCGCAGCGGGAGCGCGGAATACATCGGGCAGATCATCATTGCCGTCGGTTACTAGCTACTGTCCAAGAGCCGTACCGAAACACATCAAGCATATCACGATCTAGGTAATCTAGATTCTATGTTTGTCGCTGTGACATACCAGGTATTGTGCAAGGGCCGTAGCGAAACACATCTTACATAACCCACACCATAATTATTTTGTTTATACATACTGAATCACACAGATATCTGCTTTCGTCGCCATCAATGCGGTTCATCACAAAAATAAAAATACACTCCAGCTGTGAAATCGAAGATTTTGTCCAAACTCATCTATATAGAGTTTCCGTGCGCAGAGCAAGGCTGAACATATTAGTCCCGTTGACCCTGGCATCAGCAGGGGAGTCACCGGCCCGTATCCTTCACGAGGGTATACACACTCCGTAACGCGCGCGATCGAAGTATCACACGCAGCTTGCAAAGACGACTTCGGACCAAAATCCTTATTGGCCGATCTCACAGCTGAAGTGTATTTTTTCGTGTTTTTAAACACGATGTAAATAACCTTGATCCCATGGTTACCCATTGCACATATCACGATATATCTAGACCCGATGATTTCCGCATTGAGATACCGTGCATGAGCCGTATCATACAGATCCCACCCTGCAAATAGGTGCGTAAGAGCCGTGGAGCCGTGGCATACAGAGCACACCCAGTAGATCCTATGTCCAACATTATTCAAAGCATTGTGCAATAGACAATTCATACAGATCCCACCGGGCAAGCACCTGGGCAAAGAGCCGCCTCACACAGATTCCACCCAGCAAACATGATCTAGATCGCGCGCATCCTATCTATAGATCATGGAAGTGGAGATCTAGATTTGATTTGTGCCCATGCGTGGATCTGGGGTCACCCAGCCGCACATGGTACTGCTGTTGTGCTGAATCATGTGAAAGCTCATAAGAGCGATCGGGGCAATGCCTGTTGCCACCAAAGAGGTCTACGGACAATCCTCCACAAAAAAAAACGAGGATCTGTCACGAGCTTAGGGCCGACGTGTTCCACACTAAAACCTAGTAGCTACGATGTTAGCAAGCGTCCGTCACAGCAACCTGTTCAATCAATCACAAGCCATAGTTTCCGTGGTCATTAGACGTATTTGGTTGCCACACCACCTACAGCTTGTTATGTCCCTTCGCCAATTTGTTCATATCCTAGTTCATATATTCGAACATATAGTTGCCTGAAAATATAATTCAAAGACGGCAGACTGAACACCCAACCATCACTACCGATCTAGAGACATCAAAGTACACCCCTTAGACCGGTGACAATGGAAGGCCAAAAGTTTGAAATTCCCGAAAATCCCAGCCAAACATTGCCTGAACGGTCGCTCTGGAACCAATTTGGTGAAATTATTTTTGGAAACTTTCCCGAATTCCAGGAAAAAACGATTTCTCGCGACGATCTTGGCCAACATCGGCCTGAAATTTTCTCAAGCAGATCTTGGATTAGACGCGGCGCAATTTCATGTTCTCCACACATTTCGTTCGACAAAATCAACGACAGCATCGTAAACTCTGAACGTGGCGAGCTCGGTGGGGGCTCCGACCCCCCCTTGGTGTAGAGCGCTCACTCTACGGCCGGTGATTTGTGGCGGGCGCCGATCAGGCTTCTGTAAGAAACACATTTGGCGGCTGGTGTGTAGAAAACTGAGACAAAAATTCTCTATCGTCTCCCAACGGGCGAAAAACAGAATTTTGAGAGGATGTGACGGAAGACCACAGGACAACACAAGCAACCTCTCACGCCCTAGGGCATGGATCGAGATAAACTCTTCAGCGCTGTCGCCTACGCTCATGTGGCCTTGTCCGGAATAAAGAGGAGTGACCATGGGTTGTCTCTATCTCGAGATCGAAGGTCAATCGTGATTGGTGGGCAGTGTTGATCAAGGCTTGATGAAAGATAGACAAATTGACCTGTTGGACAGCACGACCCAAAAAAGAGCCAGAAAAAAACCATTTTGGTCATTTTTTTCCCCATAGCGACGTTACCCGGAATCTTTCAGCAAACAAACCCCCAAAAAAGTGTGCAAACTTTTAGGCCAAACCATCGGCTTTCCATTGTCATAGGTCTTACAGGACGACGCAACACGCGCAAAAATAAACAGCATCCTAACAAACAAACAAACAAACACACAACCATTCCACCAATCCTTACACCACACAAAAAAAAAACGTGACCTTTTAGCAAATCGAGGTACTCATCATGAAGCGTGACAATTAAACTTTTTAGTAAAAAACCATAAAAATTGATGCGTTACGATTCTTGAAAAAAAAAAAAAAAAAAAAATGTAAAAACGCGACATATTGACAATACACCAATTGCTAAACGTCATGAATCGTGCATTTTTCGTGTCGCAAAATGGTGATTTTCTAGCTCGTTAGGAATTATCCGTAAGCGATTGTAAGAGCAAAAAACTCACACACTCACGACTGTAGCATCTTATGTTCGACATATTACGGCAAAAAAACTAACACACACTCCTGTAGCATCCTATGTTTGAGCTACTATTAATAGAGCAAGCTACTGCCTCACGTACTCGCCCCTGTAGCATCCCATAAGATGTCAGAGAAGAACCCTTACCTCGATGTACGACCTTAGCCCTTGCTCCGTGCGCAAGCTCTCCGCTCTCAAGTCCTCCAAGTCATTCGAAACGAAAATTTTCTCTTCGATCGCCAGGTCCAGCTTATGCCTGCACAGGAGGCGTTCGCGAGGCGGGGCGGTGGGGGCGGGGCACCCATGGGCGCAGAAGGGGATTTGTGTAGTCTCCCTCGAAAACGGAAACTAGTAGGTGTCTTGCATTATAATGGAAAAATATTGTTTTCTTGGAATGGGGGAGCTAAATAAACATGAAAAAACATATTACCCCCACACTACAACTTATATCGTACCTGGAACTATTTACCTATCCGTTTTGCTATTCTTACTTGATTTGTACCACGTACGATTTTTCTGGGTAAAGAGCGTAACACAGTATGCTACTCGTGTATATCACGTTTCCCTCAATTATGAGTAGTTTTCCTAGTTTGGAGAACAAAAGGAATACCAGTTTCATTCACAGATGGACGGACTTCGTTATCAAAGAGTCACGGATCTATACCGACGTCTTCCTGCTGATGACAGCAGCAGCAGCCTTGGAGGATGATAGCAGTGCTCATTCGTATGCCATCAACTTCACGCGCGCAGCGTCACAAGCATCGCTGAGGTGCACGATTGGATGGCACGACACAGCTTGTTGTTACCCCAGTTATGCTCGTTTTGCTCGAGAAACGAAAACATGCCAAAATCATGCTAGTTTGACGATATTCAAACACCCATTTTAGCCAAAACAAGTGTTATAATGGCCACAAGCCTAGCACGGACGCGCTCATGGCACAATACTGGATAAGAGATCGGACTACGGCATTGCCGCGGGGCGCATTGGTTCGACTGCGACACATTCCCGGCTTTTGGGCACTCATTGAATAACTCCGCAATTTGATTCAACCCTGCCCCCCCCCCCCTCTCCCCACTAGATGAAGCACGCTCTGTCCCCATTTCCCTCTCTATATACATTCCTCTCCCTCCTTTTTCCTTTCTCTCTCGACATACAACAGTAACACGATAGACGCCGACGGCGCATCACTTTGCCACCGTCTGCCTTGGTGGTACTTCTTGCCCCAGAGGGGCAAAAAAACAGGACAACCGCATGTGATAGCGGCATCGTGTTCGTTGCCCCTCTACTGCTGTTCCAATTTGACCCCACAATTATCAATACATCCGGCAGATCACGATCTAGATCATGTAGATCATGTAGATCATCTAGATAATGTACAACATATCCTATAGCTGCCGTTAGGAGATGTTGTGCAGGATCTGTATGTGTAGAGTACAGATCCAACCGAGAAAATATGCGTTAGATCATGCCGATCGTACGGCTCCCACCGGGTAACATGAGCTAGATCATACAGGTCATACAGATCCTCCCTGAAATATCTACATCATAAAGTGTAGATATATCATCATAGACTATGATAGATGATCTGACCTGTCAGAGGAGTGCAACATTTCCAAGCAGCTCAAAAGGAGCTCACACATGCTCCGACACGCCTTCGGAGGAGGCGGTTCAACAAACGTTCGGAGCAACGTCCATTCATACCGGGTGCGGCAACTACAAAACTCAGGCTACGGGCGGGGCCGCCTTGTCTAGTGCATCACTACGTATCTCGCCACCGAGAGCCTGGAGTGGCTGGAATGTCTGGAAAAGCACATCGAGGTACATTTATAGGGGTACCGCACTTGTTCTGACCGGCGGGTGCTCGTCAACGGACAACGAACACGTCCCGAGCAACGCCCATTCATATCAGCCAACCACCACCTGTGCCCTTCGGAGGATCATATCTTCAGGGATCCATCAACACCTTCATTACATTCGTTGCAATCGATAATGGCTGGCTGGCTGTTGTGCAAAACTCAGGCTACAGCAGGAGTCGCCTTGTCTAGTGCTTCACCGAGTGTCTCGCCACCATGTGCGTGGAGTGCCCGGAGTGTCTGGACAAGCATGTCGCGGTACACAGGGGTACCGTGCACTAGGGCCCAAAATATTACGACTGGCGGGGCTCCTCAGCCGGGGAACTACCGAAAATAAACAGACAATACCAAGGAACTACCGAATGCATTATACTCCTTCTAACGCGGCACGGGTTTAGAGTGTTGTCACCTCGACCTCCTCCTACTTTGATGCGAGATTCTGTCATAAATAAGGTACAATACCCCCTCTAACGCGGCACGCGTCCATAGTGCTGTGACCTCGACCTCCTCATACTTTGAGTAAGATTCTGAAAAAAATGAAGGCGCGATACCTCCTCTAATGCCGCATGGGTCCAGAGTGTTGTGACCTCGACCTCCTCATACCCTTGAGCAGGATTCTGAAACAAGCAAGGTACAACACCGCTCTAACGCGGCACAGATTTAAAGATCTCCTCATACATTGATATTATGAAGCAAGCAAGGTACAATACCTGCTCTAACGCGGCATACGTCCATTAAAAAATTGTTGTCACTTTTAGGTGCGGTTCGTTTCAACGTACAGTCTGGTGGTTGTTGGGACCGAAATTGAACATCACAGCACCACTGTCACCTCGAGTCTTCCTCGGCCGCCGTCGCCGCCCGACACTTTGCCTCCAGCTCATCCGCGCTCTGCTCCAGCCCAACCTTAGCCGCCGCCTCGTGAACGGCCGCAGCCCTCAGTCGCGCGGTTTCCGCCTGTGCCATTGCCACCTGCTCTTGTATAAAACCGCCGCCGACACCCAATACATTTATTCAACACATCAACGCGGCACTGTCTGATCATGGCATAGAACTTAATACCAGGTAGTGAGGAAACGCTCTACAGTGGTGACCTCCCGAACAGTACCGGGATGTACCAGCCAGCAATACCGGCAGTAAACCGGACATCGACCCTGCTCGGTATATCACCAATACTGATACGAGTATACGTACTGTGGCGGGTCCCAGACGTGCCAAGCGATTCCACCGGCACTGTATCGGCGATAGGCACTACCCAACGGGTATTCTAGGGAGAGCCTAACTGCATCACCGTTTTGGTCGTAGCACGAAGGCGACAAAAAGCCTCCCCAGGCACAAAATAATCGAACTTTTCGACACCTCGTATCGAGCGTGTTTTGCCGTCCGTCCCCATCCCCGTGTCGTTAACGCTGATGCTGAACCAAACATTCCATGTGTCGAATATCGATTTCATATCGATGTTGTTTTTGTGATTTTGGTTGTCGGTGTCGTGTAGTATCGAACGCGATTATCTTTTGGTACCCAACACTACATGTGCAATGCTTGAGAGTCTAACTGATAGACTGTCCCCCACTCCGTTGGACTCTCCGGACCGTCGAACGTACCCCGGGCAGAAACATGCCAACATCTAAATGCTGCTGTCTCCTTTCGTCGTCGGAAGCGCGTGAGCTCGCAAACATCGGTCAAAACCAGCGAGCAGCGGGAACGCTAAAACATATGCGCGACAAACGTCCAGGCGCATGCTATATGGTACCCGTTGGGAGAAGGGGGACACCTGCTGAAAGCACAGCCTGTACAGAAGACCGCCAAGCGTGAGACCTGAAGCGAGTTGGACTGGAAAAAAAAATCGACAACATGCACCACTACTGTTGTGCGAAGCTGTTGTAAGTTGTAAGGGCGGACTGGGTGTAACTTAAAACCGAAGCGGGGCCGTCCTTACATCACGTCCGGTATCAGGTGTATGACGTGGTAACCTGGTGCCAGGCATCTCGATAATGTTGAAAGTTGTAAATTGGCGAAACCACTGGCGCAGCAACTAAAAAGACCGACAGAGCACTTTCCTGTATACTATGAAGCGAGCACAAAGAGACGTCAGCGTTGAGCCCTACTATAGCAGTACACGTATCACAGTACCCCACCCGCCTTGCTCGGCGGACAATGACTTCGCAGGGATCAAAGCAAGACCGCCGACCACCGATCACTGAAAACGTTAACCTGTGTTATCCTGTGGCATACATACCAGGCATCAACGGTAAATCATAATGCTGACTATTAACATAGTAGGTATGTGTGTATGCTCGCATTAAACCGATAGTTGTATCTATCGACATCCAGCGCATAGAGTGTCCGTGCCAATTAGCTAGTATCATATGATACATCCCCGCAAAAATATTACATACGCGCGATCGGAGTATCACACACAGCTTGCACAAATGAGTTTCGACGAAATCTTTGAAGTCTTCCATCTCACACCTGGAGCGTATTTTTATCATATGTTGCGGGGAGTAATGCTGTGGTAACTTGTATTTGCTTCGGAACATGAAGGGAAAACAAATCCGAAAATAAACCACGACTATCGTACAGCATTGGCTTCAGGAAGCTGCCCGGGCTGCTGGGGCAAGGAATGTGTGCAAAGAAAAAAACTAGGAGCTACCCGGCACAAAAGGCGCGCAGCAAGGTGATGCTCGTACTGCTGCGCGCTGTTGCTGTAATAGACGGCTGATAAGTTTGCGCTATTAATAGCTTTCTTTCGATAAACATTTCGATAAACAAGGGTCCCAACAGGACTAATACGCCCCCCTCGTGGTCACTGCTGTTCCAATTTAAGCCATAAAAAACTGTTTTCTAGCAGTGCAGACGCACACGATCAAAACATATCATCCAAGACGGGTTGACCCCTGCTCCCTTCGACAGAAGGGCGGTATAGAAGGTGTGGAAAGACCGTGTTATTACACCAAAAGACAACAACTTCCTAACGCCGGCACCAACAGACAACTCCCTAACCCGGGGACCAAAAGACAACGTTATATATACAACAAGTACTTGTGCCTCATATGATAAGATGACATGATACGATATGATGTGATATGTTACAATATGATACGATATGATATGATACTATATGATATGATATTATATGATATGACAAGATATGACATTATACGATATGATATGATATGATATGATATGATATGATATGATATGATATGATACCGTGTGCTATGACATGATACGCGGGATGTCGTTGGCTTGAATTTTCGGGGGTGTCGCAAGTGGAAAAGGGGCAACACAGAGATGAGCTATAACCAGGTCTAATGTAAAAAAACTCTTGTAATCTTAAGTAAAGGCAATTAGCCACCGCCCAAGTACTCGGGCAAGCAACACTAACCAGCCCAAACGAGTTTTACAGTTTAGACTACACCTGTAGACTACTTTATTAGTTCAGACTATTAACAGCACGGTAAGTAGGATACCTTCAATAGCACGGTAAAATCATACAAGTACCTGGCACCGGTTCCTGGTACGAAGGCTCTACATTTGCTGCTACATACTCGTTAACCCTTACACCGCTGGACAAGTGATCCGCATAGCCAAAATCAAAGTGTAGGTTGTCCCCACAAACGTGGCTGTACTGTTCACTGGTACATGGTAGTTCTACACGGGTGTGTAGAGCCTAGACTTGTAGACAGCACGTACCGTAGTGGGGAGGGGGGAAAAGAGCCTGCTTAGTGACCCCGGTCAACGGAGGGAGAACGATGAAAAAAAAAGCTCGAAGATAACAGATGGGGCGAGCAAAAAAAAAAAGAGTCGAGTCTGTCTAGACTTTGTACCAGGTAGACAACAGCAGCAGTATAACCGGTATACTCGTTGTGGATTTACCTCGCTGCCGAGAGCTCGATTCTTGGCCTGCTGCTCGCCCAATCGCCCCGCCACCTCGGCTAGTCGGTTGGAAAGTTCGGACACTTGGTCTTGCGTCTGCGGGCAAACATTCAGAAGCAAACGATGGAGCGCCAAGCAAAGGTGAAATGCGTAAACTACACATGAGCCCATTTCGGGCTTAAGAGGGAAAAGTTCACGAAATAAATTGACGGTTCCAGAATCGGTCACACGAAGCAGCCCTTTCTGCCGGGCAGAGGGTGTGTGTGGTGTCCACTAGTGTGTTCACTAGTGAGTTTCAAGCGCAACGGTAGGAGCTATATGACACACGCACCACATTCTGATACTATTAATAGCATAGTATGTACTGAGGCAGGCTTTTCCTATGATAGACGGTTGATAATTCCTGGTATCGCCAAGATCTTGTCTTTGGCCAATATCAACGGGATTCAAAAGGGTTAATACGAGCAGTACACCAGACAACAGTAGTAAAGCCTTCGGCTACAAGGTGGGATCCAAGTACAAAGTGCAAAGTACATATGATATACCTGAACGTCAACTATTAATACAATAACCCCGTCGGGACCAGCAAACGGAAAGAAAAAAATCGGAAAAAATGACGACGGGCCACACGAAGCAGCCCGGGCTGCTGAGAGCAATTTTATACCTGTGGTGCCAGGTATAACTTAAAAACACACCTCAGCTGTGTGAGATCGGGGACTTCGTCGAAGCTAACGATTGCAAGCAGTGGTATGATACTTCGATCGCGCGCATTACGATGTGTATGTCCTCATGGAGGGTAAAGGTCGGCGATTATACGGGATGCCTCCGCACTCCGCACTGCTGCAAGAAGCTTTGCGACACCATTGCAGCATGCTGATTCTTGCGCTGCCGCACTCTGTTCCGGGACGGGTAGTAACTTACAGCAGGGGTCGCCCAATAAGCGGTATGCCCATGTGAGGCGGTATCCCGATAAAATGCGCTCAAAATCGCTTCGCGCGACTGGGGAATTGCACTACAGCAGTACTCATAACCCGGAATGATTAAGGCGGTTCCCCTCAATGAGGCGGTCATGTTGCTCTATTTACCATACCACACCGCCGCCTGTATTGGGGGACCCCTACTGGTTACCCTCTTTTCTCGCGTTCTGCTGGAAGTTGCCATGCCTCGGCCCTAAGGGCATTACAGGCGTTGGAGCTTGGAATCGCAGATGAGATCTCTTGTAAGCACATCCTCCCTGTACGCACTACTCTGTCCGCTGCTGTACCAGGTATCATACCGCACGAACAAGTTTGCGTACCGCCGTGTACTCGTAGCGCGTAAGAGTGAGATGTAAACAGCCTTATTAAGAACCAGTAATTACACCAGTCTGGAGTAGTCTGGCGCAGGCAGCGTTATCGTAGCGCTTCTGGTAGGGCTGCAGTTCTCAATGTTTCCCCTACAGTATTCGCCGTAGAGGTTGTGCTGGTCTGTTCCAGAGGCTACGACTGCACGCTTCCCCTGCGACTTAGCGACCGTGTTTGCCGGGGGGTGGGTGAAAGCTTCTCGATCTTCGAGCACACGTAACGACATCATACGATAGAAAGATAGACAGGCCTAAGGTTCCGTTTGCGCGACAATACACGCACCACAACGACAACACCGCTGGTCGAGTTCCGTGCAATTCCGTTCAGGAGAGCCCATCAAAAATACACAGATTTTTAAAAAGAAACGAAAACCTCCGGTAGGAAACAATGCTCAAAATGCTCACCCTGACCAGCTCCGCTTCGAGCTCATCCTCAAGCTCGCGGCTGGACTCCTGGAAGTCATCGAAGTTGCGCTGGAGGGCCGCCAGGGCCTCTTGCGAGGCCTCAAGCTCCGCCCTAACCGCGGTGGTGTCTTCGGCGTTGGACATCACCTCATCTCCTACAGCCAAATAAAGAAGCACAGAAAAACTAGGCTACTTTGTTGCCTGGAGCCTCCCGAGGCTTCTCCCAAACTCCAATGCCAGCACAATGCCCCCTTGCTATACCCAAGGTGAAATATCGCAGGCGCACCGTTGCCGTGTGCAACCACGCCTGAGGCTTCAGGCGCTGGTCCTCCGATCGTTAGGTGCCGAACGAAAGGAAAGCAAAAATCAAAAAAATGTGCATAGAGTTTTGCGAGGCATTGAGGAAACGGGAAATACCTGTTAGCATCCCCTTCTTAATTTTGAATTTGCTGCGATGCTGCGGCCTGCCGGCCTCGCGCCCAATTCGCGGGTAGACTATACGATAGATCCAATATGCCAAAGATCGTGGCCACTGGGCAAGTAGGTTGTAGTATGAAACGCAGACGCCAAGAGAAGATAGTAGTGAAAGAGGAGGAAGAGGAGGAGGAGAAGGAGGAGGAGCAGGAGGACGAGGAGGAGGACGAGGAGGAGGACGATGATGATGAGGACTACACGGAAGAGGACGACAGTAAGAGTAAAAGCAACAGCAGAGTTGGTAAGAAGATGCTGGAGCAGGAGGAGCAGGAGGAGGAGCAGGAGCAGGAGAATGAAGCAGTGCCCGACATCGTTCTCCTCCGGCGGAAAAACATAGCCAGAAATGAAGCCATGCTGGCAGCGCTATCCTTCAACACCTCTGCAAGCCTAATAAAGGTAAAACATGTTTCGTTTCGGCATCGTATTTCAGACTGCTTGCGCGCACTTCTGTACAAATACGTACGGCATACGCCAAAAGTAGGTATACCTCGGCATTGTGAGCTATTTATGGGTACATTACGTATAGCCCTCCCTGTTGGCCTCCAGCTGTATGTTCGAATGGCAAAAGAGTCGTCCACACTACACACGAAATGCCGGGGCTGCTGTCAACTGTCAGTCAATTCACCTTTGTTTACCCAAAAAACACGCGGTCAGGTCTAAGAGGCACTACGAAAGCAGTGCGTTTCAGGCCTTCTCTTGTGATAAAACCGTTTCTGAAGACCGTTTCGAATCCGAAAATGAAGGGTATTTTCGGGTCGCAAGATCAGACGGCTAGAAGCGGGTCGACACAAACCCCGAATTTTGAATTTTACAGGTTGTTTTCGGACAGAGTTATCACGAAACAATTGACGACGGCAATGGCATGGCTACGTGATCGTACGACGGTTCGCCGCACCAGAGTATCTCAGCGCACGCAGATGAAGCTTTGTAGGTGGAGCGAGGAAAACACGGCGTGTGCGCTTCAAGCGAGGAGGGTGGTCTTCCCCTCCCCGCTCGCATCGATCTCGTGCCATCAACAACAACGACATGTCGCAGACGGCCGTCCTTGTCCTCGACGACAAGAAATGTGTGTTTTTCGTTCAGCGAATGCCCTAGTCGCGACTGCAGGAGAGTGGCTAGGGCAAGGGCCGTCACCGTCCGACCCCATCGGCTCGAAGTGATGCCCGAGTTGTGCGCGAGTGGGTAGCGGGACACAGTAGCAGCAGCACAGGTACATAATACGTGTTTCTTGCTCAGCAGATAAGATGCGTCTTCTCGTTGTGTCTCGTATTGCTGCTGTTTTCGGCTTTTTACCGGGCTTGTTTCCTCCCACGATGCATCGAAACTCGTGATGAGGCAGTCCAGATGCCCTTTTCGACCATGATTTTGTCCGAGACTGGACCCCCATTTCCCAGTGGGGGCGGTCCCGAAATCGATAGCAGCAATGGAAGCCTGAAAAATCACCAGGTTCGGGTCTAAGGGTTGCAAACCGGTTTTGCGTTCCGCCAACATTCTTTTTCTGGTTTAGAAACGGTTCTATAAGAGATGGCCTCATACGAATTTTGAACATTGAAATCCTAAATTGAGTTCTCGACTCATCTTGGCCTGCGGGCACTACGAGCGGGTTCGGCCGAGAGGATCAGGCTGTATTGGGAGGTTTTTTCCAAGGTGGTGTTCGGTAATCTACCCGTCGTTGTTTTTGCCGCCCCGTCTGACGGTCCCGGTATTCCGCCGCTTACCGGCATATTCTCCTGTTACCCTCTACCGCCAAGGGCGTTACCGCCGAAAAATGAAATACCGTCTACGCACCGTCAAGAAACTACCGTCACATTTATTACCGTCAGACGGAATTACCGTCAAATTTATGTTTAACCGTTCACCGGCAAGTAAATACCGGCCACTGTAGATATCCCCTGAGGAGTACCGCCAACACTGGATACCGCCAGAAGAGTATCGCCAACACTGGATACCGCCCAAAACGCACCGTCAGTAGTTTGTTGTACTGGATGCCGCGCGACACGTGGCGGATGTTCTTTTATATTTTACAGGATTTTTTCTTGTTTGTGTCGGATGGAACAATTCCCAACATGGTTGTTGAGATTGCCTAGACTTCGCTGTCACGAGAGAACGAGAAACTAAAGGCCTTACACTATTTACGTTCATCAGTTGCTGGCATCGTGTAGGCGAGCAGTTCTTGTGGGTGAGGCGGGCAGAACTCGCGATGGTGTGGGTTAGAAGTGGCAGATGAGAAGGAGGAGTTAGACGCGACTTTTTTCTTGTTTTTCCGGTGGTTGTTGCTTGCATGAGACTGCTCAATCCCGATGTGATGAAAAGAGAGGTAGCTCGCCCGCTTGTGTATTAATAGGCGACTTTTTTTTCCGGTGGTTGTTGTTTGCATGAGACTGCTCAATCCCGATGTGATGAAAAGAGAAGTGCCTTGCCCACTTGTTGTCTAGGCGCCTTTTTTTGTTTTTCCGGTGGTTGTTGTTTGCATGAGACTGTTCAATCTCGAGAGAAGTAGCTTATTGCCCGCTTGTTTAGGCGACTTTTGTTTGTTTTTCCGGCGGTTGTTGTTTGCATGAGACTGCTCAATCCCGATGTGATGAAAAGAGAAAAGAGAAGTACCTTTCCCGCCTGTGAGGCACGCACATATCCACCCAACTACAATTGCCAAATACCGGCATTTCTCGTGTAACCGTTTACCGCCAAGGGCGTTACCGCCGAAAAACGAAATACCGTCCTACCGTCAAGAAATTACCGTCGTGTTGCATTACCGCCGAAATATTCCCGGCATATTTTAGTTTTACCGTTTCCGTCAAGGCGGTTACCGTCAGATATCGAAATACCGTCTACCGTCGAAAAATTACCGTCGTGTCCTATTACCACCGACATAATTACCGGCACATTTTGGTTTTACCGTTTCCGTCAAGGTAGTTACCGTCAAATAACGAAATACCGACTACCGTTAGCAAAACTACCGGCAAGTGGCAGTACCGCCCCGTCTGAGACCGCCTAAATTATCCTTGCCGAACACCACCCTGGAAACTTTTTCCACCGCAATTGTACGCGTTTCGAGCTGAAATTTTGTATGAGCTCCCTTAAAGTACATCCGAACGATTCAAAGGGGGTAAAGTTTTTTTTTGTTTATGGCAGGAGTTTATGGTCGTTTCAAGAAATATCCGGATCACGTTTTCGCCAAAAAGTGAGGGAGAAAATAAAAAATTAACCTTGACCCCTGTGAAGCTGTAGACGAAAGCGATGCGAATCACGTGCAGAAAAAAAATGGAGAAAAATCGATAATTTGGGTTGGGAAATCCCGATTTTGTGTCCCTCTCCTGGTAACATCTTGACTTTGTATAGCAGATATTAGGCACGTCATATTTCTTGATATACAACGAATTAGGCGATGGCGAGGATATTGATCGTTTCGCCATGCCTTGAGGAGTGCTCACACCAAGAATCAGCCGAACCCACTGCTGTGCAGTTTTTTCGGACTTTCGTACAAAATTTAGTATCGAGACACCCCAATAAGTGTTGCAATTCACTCAACATTGACTTTCTCGACGAAAACAACTCGGATTCGAAAAATTCTAGCGTCTGCATATGCGCTGCAGGCTCGGGAACACTGCTATAAAATTTGGAGTCCTAGTATTTCCTAATGGTCCTGAAAACGCCGACACAACGGAAGTTTGTTTTTACGGCTGGACCGGCTCGTACTCAGGACAGCAGGAGAGGAAAGATATGCACACGCAATTCGATGCGAGTCGACGAGTGAAGAAACAAGGATGGCAGTTACGGCAGATTGTCCACGTTACGGCCCCGTAATTACCGCAAATCCGCTTTTGACGTTACGGCCCAATATTACGGCTACCCTAGGGGACGAAAGTGAACCATCCCCGGGGGTTCCGTGTCTAACTGTGTTACCGCATCCCTGGGGGTTCCGTGCCTGGCCTTTGTGGATGAAAATACGAAAACGGGGTCGTCGGTTGTCGAGCGTTGCCCTCTCCACTGCAACTGCATGTGTTATGTGATGTGATACCCTACAGCCTACAGCCTGGCACACCTGCAGAGGGCGCAGGACCAGACTTCAGGAAGAAATTATCATACTATCATTCCAGCAGTCGCCATTCTCCATTCTCCATAGCATTTATTTTTTATTATTTCTCTTCGCAAGCCCCGTCGGTGACGAGGAGGTCGGTGTCGGCGCAGATGTTCGGCTCGACCAGGGTCAAGAGGTGGGGCATGTCCTTCTTGTGACCGGTGGTGTCGACGGCAGTCAGGAACCGCTCCTCTCCATCGATGGATTCGATTATGTTGACCAGGGGCACACCCTTTATCAGGTATCAGATGAAAGAAAAGCAGGAACCAACGAAAAGACACAACAAAATAAAAAGTCACTACACTTGCTTGCAAGCACTTTGCATATTGCTGGGTGCCGTGAACCAATTCGCAGCAGGGTTCGTGTGAGCGTCGAACGAACAAAACAAAAGACAAAACAAAGGCACACGCAATGCCAAAAAGCGAAAAATGCAAAAATGCTGCTGTGCTGTACCTGGCACAACGCACAACATTACAAAAGAAAAAAAAAAAAAAACAGGGAACACCGGCAGCGGCGGCGCGGCGGCGCGTTTTTGATTTGTGAAAAAAAAATTGAAAGCAACACACACCAACACCCACAACTCGCAACTCTGCGATGGAGGGTCCACACAGCACTCCCGACACAACCGTCAACTGAACGATTCGATTGTCATGCCGTCGGTCTGTGGCGTCTTCCCGCGTTGAAGTCCGTTCCTCTCCAGCCGCGCCTTACTCTCGACATCGACATTCCTGTATTCCTCGTCGATGTCGGTTCCGGCAAGAGTACGTCTCTCCCTCGCCGTCCAGCCCGGGACCTTGCTCACGGCGGTTACGAAGTCACGAAAGTACGGGCTCTCCCCAACGCTGAAGGACTGGCCTGTGGCGAGCAAAAACCTCACAAAGGTCTTGTCGGCAGCCTCCTTCCCCTCGCCGTTGTCCTTGCAGCGGAGAAACGTTTGACGCGACTTGACGCTAGAGTGCTCCGCCTTGCGCTTCCTGGTCGACGCCCGCTCGGCTTCGAACTCTCCGAGAACTTTCTTGCCAAGAGCGGTCGCTTCAGAGGTTGGTTTGGTGCACTTGGCGACGCCGAAGTTAGTTCTCTTGGCGAAGTGAGCCGCCATCCGCTCGGTCGTGCCAGCCATCAACTTCGCGCACAGGTTGCACTTGACTTGTGCCTTGGACTGGTCAACCGATCGCTTTGTGATTGTAGCCAGCTGCAGGAGGGCTGGCCGACCCTGGACACCATCGGGCTCGCTATGAAGGTTGAGGGGGGTCTCCTCGCTCATGATGTGGTGCTGCTGTTTGCTGTGTGCTGTGTCTGCTGTGTGCGGCAGGTGTGCTGTGTGCTGTGTGTGTGCCGTGGAGTTTTGAATTTCGAAGAGGCCCCGCCCTGGTGGTGAGGGGTATCAGGGGGCACCGTGACTAAAAATAACGGGACATTACGACGGAAAATCCATGTTACGTACGTCCCAGCTACGTTACGCGTAATTGCGGGTAAGACGTAACTGCCATCCCTGTGAAGAAATAGTTGTAGTCTTGTCGCGATAAAAATGAAGGCGCGTACGGTAGCGGAGAGGGGGGAGAAGAGCCTGCTTAGTGACCCCGTATCTGACTTTGTTACATCTAGCGAGGGAGCAGGAGAAAGAAAAATTGCGAAGGTAATAGAAAGGATGAGCAATATATATGTTCGTATCATACTGTACCACATGACAATAACGATGAAAACATACGGAAATACCTGGTGCCTGGTCTACTGCTGTACCAACAAGTACCAGTACCTGGTAAGGTAACGCAGGGAGTTAATTAGGGCGCCGGCGGCTGTTGTGCGAAAAACAACAGGAGCCGACAGGCGTGTTGCGCTAGCGCGTTGGGTGCAACACGTGCCGCAGGCGTATATCCCCCCAGGATCGCCCCCGGCGCAGCGACCGCTGGGCATTTTTTTTGCGATAACTGCGTTAATGCCGAACAGGACACCCCGGGAGACGTGTTGAAGCGGAAATACTGGCCCATGCTGTGTTTATATGATTTGCGAGAGGGTGCATTCTACACAAACTTTAGTGCAATTGCTCTCGAGTATATTGCTTTCCTGTGAATCTCAATTTGGCTTTCTTTTACCTTGTTTCTGGTTGGGTGTCCTGTTGTGTACCCTCCCGAAAAACAACTTGACACGGCGGTAGTGCTGCGTTTAGACGCCTGAAATATGTGTTTCGCCGAAGGCGAGAAACCGAAAAGGTCCCCAAAAATGCGTTGAACAATGTTTTCACCTGCGGCGAAAAACGTTGCGCTGCACGAAACGCGGCACGCGCAACCCGCGCCTTCCGTCGGCTGTTGCGCGAAACGGAAATTCGTCGACCCGACAGTTGTGCCTTGCGCCAGCGCAACAGCGCCACAGGTACGTAGATTCGCATTCGATTTCAAGTAGCAAGAGCCTCGTTGCTCGGTTCTCGTTGACGTGCCTTCAACGTTATGCGAAGTGTGAAAACAATCGGCTGTTTTCGCCATCTGCGCTACCGCCTTGCCGTGGAAACCCGGGGGAAACCTGCGCCTTCACAGGACGCGAAGAAACCTCGACCTACGCGGGCAAAGGTGGCGGACTTGGCTACCACGGGCACGGGCGGAGCAGAAGGAGTGAGCTCCGTGCCTGTACGGAAGTCGAAGCGACTAAGACGAGAAGCTCCCGATCACGAAAACGTACTATTGGCGTTGCCCGGAACGTGGGTGGACTCTTTGAACGGCCCACAAAGGAAGGCGCACGGTGAGGAGGAGGGAGTAGCAGGGGGGCGGTGTCCCAGCTGTTAGCCGTCGGTGCGAAGGGACCGCCTTTTGGTGCAGCCGTTTCGCCGAAAGGCTTGTTATGTTATCATGTTGTACGGTGAGACCGCCTAATGGTGCAGGTTTTTCGCCGGATAACGTATGTTTATATTAATAATATACTTCTTTTTTTTCCCAAAACCGTCAGATTTATCCCCTTGAAAGGATTTATAGCTTGCACGCACAAATTGCCCGCCCGTTCCCCCCCCCCCCCCCTCCAATCCCGCTTGCTTTTGATCAACACCAGGCCCCCACGTCCTTTAAAACTCCCCCCCCCCCTCACCGGTTATTCGACTTACAGGATTCACACGATAAACGGATACATTTCCCTCCTCAGCTGTCAAATTTTGTCCCCCTCAAAAACGGGTTTTACAGTTTCCGCGCACAGACTGACTAACATCACCCTGTTGACCCTGATAGCTACACTGTAGTTGTAAGGGGAGTCGCCGACCTATATCCTTAATGAGGACACACAACTCGTAATACGCGCGATCGGAGTATCACACACAGCTTGCAAAGATGAGTTTCGACGAAATCTTCGATCTCACAGCTGAAGTGTATTTTCATTTTTTATAATATACAGGGGTACGCACGGGTACGCGTTGTTGCTCTGTAAAACAGCATTTTCTTCCTTTGGCTTTTTTATTTTGCATTTTCTTCCTTTGGCTTTTTTATTTTGCAAACTCAAAAGTCCGACCCACGTCAGATTTGAACTCCAGAGGCGACTCTACTACACTGTTGTAGCATTCGACGGTACCCACTAGACCACCGGAGCCGTCCTATTTCCATCTTTGTTTCCAATTGTTTTTTCTTTGTTTTTTTTCTTGTTATTTTTGTTTTATTTTTCTCTTTCTTCTATTATGTTGCAAATAGTATGGTGTGCCGGCTTACATTATTTTTTGCCCGCGTGTTCATTGGGGTTCGGTGCATGGCCAAATCACCTTGCTGTGTTTGCAATGTGTATTTCACTCTCGTAGTTTGTGACCACGGAGCTCGTCTCTCTACGAGGCATCAGCACGGACACTGGTTGTGCTGGGTGTACATGGGTGGAGATACCATTTTAATGTGAAGAACACACACACTCTAGTGTTGTCGTTGCGTTGTTGCTCTTTTGTTGTTGTTGTTGCACTACACACCACTGACGACCACTGACGACCGAGCCATAACACTGACGACCACGCGAACCACCTCAGAATACCATTTACGCCCTCCATAGGAAATCTAATGTACCGATGAGTGATGAGTGCCCTCTAATGACGTCACTAGTGACGTCACCGGGGTGAAATGGTTGAAAACACACAATAATGTGTATCTCTGCTCGCCCTCCCCCCTCCCTGTGTGTAACAAGGAAAATGGATAATGATTGTGTGCATACAAATCGTAATCGAGTCCGGAATTACTCGTGGTTGGTCTGTTGGTGTGGATGGAAGAACCCGGCGATAAGCGATTTGTTTCACAGCTTCAACATAGCTACGTGTACCGAGTAGCATTTCGATTGCGAATTACCGAATTACACGTCGCGAGGATTTTACCAAAAAATAAAAATACACTCCACATCTGTGAAATCGAATATTTCGTCGGAACTCATCTTTGCAAGCTGTGTGTGACGCTCCGATTTTGTGCCAGGTCCTCAAGAGGTGGTTTGTCAGATATGCGACACGTTTCTTGACCAGCAGTAATTGCTGGGTACAACCTGGCTAGTCTTGTTGGGCGGACACATTTTCGCTGCACTGTCTTGATATTGGAATGGTTTGAACTCACTCTGTAATGCATTGCCGGCGATATGCGTTGGCATGCTGTTTCCTTGTACTGCATACCTGGTCGTAGGTATTTTGGTTGGACGGTCGTGAGGTTACTATTTTCAGCAAGAAATGCGAACTTTGTGTGTTGCAAAAACTTGACACGTCGGAAAGATCGTATTACTTTTCATGGTCTACATGATCTGTGTCTTTCGCAGGAGACAGATCCCTGGTCTAAACGTTTTTTGCATGGTCTCGATCATGTTGCCCAGTGAGAGCCGGCTGATCTGAATTTTCTGTTATCGAATAGTTGGATAGTACCATATGTTTTTTTTTTCTAGTTTGGATCTGTACTACGCAGATCCTGTACAACTCATCATAACGGCATATATATATGATCTACAGGATATTTCATGAACTAAATGATCTGCCATGGTCTATATGATATGTCACGATCTATATGAACAGTAATGATATAGGCCGTGATCTGTCCGATGTGTGAAAAGTTGGCAAGTGAAAGAGACAGGAAAGTGCCGATTGATCTTGCGGTGCATTATTTTTTCTTGTTATTTTTGTCCTCTCGCGGATGAGGAAAATGAAGCATAAGTTCATCACACTTCCACGTGTTTCCACACATGCTGTTTGTCGATCTAACTCAATTGTATTTGCATGACGTTCATACACTTGAATAGTATATAAGTAAGATAAGTCCTACCTGGTACTTGATATTGCCCGGCTTCGCCACCTAATAGTCCTCATCGGTCTCTCTCTAAAGGGACTGACATTGTTTTTGGCGAACCTTTGCTCCGTTCGTCTGAACTATTTCCCGAACGAAAGGAGCACGTACTTCTTTTCGACACGACTACGGACCTGAGCTGTGCAAAGAAGAAGCTGACGAGAAAATGAAGGTGCGCATGTACTTGGAGTCGAGAACTCGCTGCCGTGAGGAAGGGTGTAAGCGTACGTACCGGTCGTTTTTCCAGGCAGCTTTCGATGCGTTGAAGGTGAAGCTGCAATGCTTTCGCTGACCTGCCAAAGTTTGTCGTGTTTATCCCCCCTTGAAGCGTTGGTGTGCACAAAACTTCGTCTCCTTCCTGACAATAGCGAAGAAAAAACTCGATTGGTGACATTTAGAAAAAATGGCGTTTTTTTTGTACAAATTGAACAAGCTTTTGTTGCCGCTAATCGTGACATCAGTTTTCATTATGTTGAAATATATTACACATAATTGTCAACAATTCGTAATAAATGTCTCGATGCGCGACCATGTCACGTTTTTTCTCCCATGATTTTTATTTTTTATTTTTATTCGTTCAGAAGTGACCCTCGCTCGGCACCAAAACGCGCACATCCTATATTTGCATATACTGCGATGCAGGTGTTGCAAGGGCAGATCGATGACGCGGACGACACGAAAGCGGGCACGGCGAGCTACCAACACTGCTACCACCGCGTGCGGACGATGTCGGATAAGCAGCTTGCCACGAGGGTAAGCCACCCGCGGCGCAGATCGGCTGACGGTGAACGCTGAGGTCACTCGATGTTTCACGGATGCAGACTTGTATCTGTGTGCGCTGTCTTTGCATTTAGCGCTCGTTCCGTTTCCACCCACGGACATGAGCATACCCAGTGTCCTTTCAGACATGCACCCCTCTTTATGCAGCCATACGTATGCCTGGTTGATGTCTAGAGACCTTTTGTGTGGCGTGTTATCATATCTTCAGTTTTGTAACCAAGCGGTAGTGTCCACTGCACTTCACCTTGTTCCTGGCGAGTGTTTCGAATGGTCGTGCTCCGGACATGTTTTCTCGGTTTGGCAGCATTGCAGGGTTCCTTCAGACAGGACTTGCTTACGGTTGGCGGTCCTCACCACCTTTGCACTGTACCATGGTACCAGGTACCAGTTTGAGCTCTTTTAGATATGCAACCGCGTTTTGGGGGGAGAAAGTACTTGGTAATAGAGTTGTCGTTATCTTGCAAAAGTGAAAGGGCTCACAAGAGCAGAAAAGCGTGTCCTACTGCAGTAATGTACCTGCTGTCGGTAATCTTGCATCATGATGGTGCTTTGTGTGCCCGCGAAACACATTTGACAGGTGCGAGTTATTGAACGCGCAAGGGGAGCTAAAGCCCAGACGAAGATGTTGGTTTTCACCCACGTCCTTAAGGCCCGAGGAAAGGACGAACTCCTCGCCCTTGCCGAGGCAGCATTAGACCGCCTCGTGCGTGGCGTACCCATGCCGGAATAGCATAAGGGGGCTTGCTGACCGACGGGACTACGGGACGACGAGCGTTTTTGATGCGAACCTTTGCCTATGCACACACGCGTTGGTTGTTTCGGTCCCGTTGGGTATGAAATGGTGCGCTATTCACGTGCAACTTGTGGTCGTTTTGATGTTTGCTTCTGCTCCTTCGTCTGGTAGCGTTCTGTCGGGCATGTTTCGTGCGTGGGGTACGAATGCCGGAATAGAATAGGGAGGGGAAGCTGACCGGCCGGCGGGGCTGCGAGCACGGACGAGGAACATTTTGGCGCGAACGTATGCACGCACGCGTTCACGGTGGTTCTTTCAGTGCATTTAGTATTTGTCGTGCACTTTTCACGCCCACGTTGCGTTGGTGTTTTGCTCTTACGCTCTCTTTCCTCATCTGATCGTGTCCTGTTGAGCATGCCCCTTACGTGGGGTACCCATGCGAGAACCACGGGATCAGGGGATTTGTTTTTTGTACGAACGTCTCCATGCATGCGGTGCGGTGGTCCTTTCACAGCGTTTAAAGACGCACTGCAAAACAGGACAACAAATATTAAAAAACAGGCATAAACGACCCAGGCTGGGTTTCTTATCTGGGAGAGGGCGCGTGTTACACTAACTTCAGTATAAAGTCTCCTGGATTTATTATATTCCTGCAAACATCAGCCTGCCTTCCTCATTACCTTGTTCCTTATTGGATTTCCTGGAAGGTGTATTCAGTCGCGATATCCGGTGTTTTTGATGTTTTGCTCTCATCCACAACGGAAAACCGCCGTGCGTCAGCGGATGCACGTGTAGACTGGATTGGCATGGTTCTGTCATCTAATAGCGTTCTGTCGGGCATTTGCGGAAGCAGCCCTCGTTTTTTTTAGACCGCCGACAGCGTTGCAACGATGCGACGCGTGTTTGAGACAACCAGCAGCAGACGACTCGCGTCTTACACCGATCAGGACCGTTTGCGCTGAGCGGTGAGCGATTTGGACTCGAAGAGCGGGGCTTCCCATGGAGATTTCGTCGGTCCACATTAGGATGCTGTCACAGTATGGGTCTCCCAGTAATGGCGGTGGCGTGATATGGTTTAGAGAGCGATGTGACCGCTTTATGGGGGGAAGCCGTCTTGTTCGTTCCGGGTTATTAGTACTGTAGTGCAATTCCCCAGTCGCGCCAGACGATTTTGACCGCCTTGTATCGGATCACCAGCTAACTCAGACCGCCCTATTGGGGAACCCCTACTGTACCTTACGTTCTACGATAATGCGAGCCGGGGGGGACGGCGTCAGTCAGCTCAACATGAGTCACGTTGTGCTAAAACTCTACGACGACAATGAGACCGGGAGGGGCGTTGGTCATCTCGTCGGCGGTAACGGCGGTAGCGTGGTGCCGCCATGGAGTGAGGTGTAACTGTGGTGGGGGAAACGGGAACGTCGAATGCTGAAGAATAGCAGCTGGTATACCTCATTGCCTCTATTCCAGCTATTTTGTATCTTAGATGGAGGTAACACCACTTTTTGGCTGAAACGTTTTCGGGATGAAGGTGCTCCTTAACGCCTTTACAACTGGAAACCCGTTTTGGGGGACAAATTATTTGGAACTACAGCAGTGTAGGGAGGGGTTTGGGGACTCTAAAGGGGTTTAGCACCTTTGCAACTGGAAAACCTTTATTGGGGGACAACTTACTTGGAATTACAGTGTAGGGAGGGGTTTGGGGGCTCTAAAGGGGTTCAACACCTTTGCAACTGGAAAGGCGTTGTTGGGGGACAAATTACTTGGAATTACACTATATGGAGGGGTTTGGCGGGCTCAAAAGGGGTTATAACCCAAAAAACCGTCGGAAATCTCAGTTTTGTTTTGCAACACGTTTTTCATTGTGCACATAGGTGACGGGATTGTTGATCGGGTATCACAGCACTTTTATTTTTGTCCAAGCCAGTTCTTTGGGTGAGGTATACCTGCCAAGCCACCACCCTCAGAAGGCGAAGAAAGAGTCAGTGCACCTCCACCGTGCTGTTAGTGTTACTACTGTACTGTACTGTACTGTACTGTACTGTACTGTACTGTACTGTACTACTATTAATACTAGCATGCGTCCCACGTTGCTTAAAAATACTATAAGAAGCTCCTTTGAGTCGCTGCAGCCGGGTTTTACGTCCGCCGCCGCCTACCGAAGAGAACGCACAAAACTTAGCCACGGTCACCACTACCACGCTGAGCGAATTCCTCGCGACGGCTCTACTACTAATATATCTCACGAGGCACTGGCGTAATGCCAATGGTACAGCTGCCATCAACCCGGCACAACGCTCAAAACGTATCTCATACATACGGCGCACTATTTTCACGGGCATTTTGGAATTCCTCGGTCGTTTTGCATGCTTGTAATGCTTTCCACCAGGCTGTTCTACATGCAAAGAGCTGACACTGACAACTGACACGACAAGTGCTGTGATAGATACCTAGCGATAGAGGTATGCCAGGTATACCGTTTTTTGGCTATTGTTTTCTGAATGACCGGGCTCCTTAACCCCAAATGGTCTGAATGTCATTCTTGCTTTGAAATGTGTTTTTTTGTACGTAGGCCAAGGGTTTGGCCATCGGGCAACACGTTCAGTTTCGCTCAAAATAAGTTTTTGGGTGAGGCACACGTAGCTGCTGATCATCAGGTTAAGAGCCTCGGAAACAAAAGGGTGCCTCGCCTTTATCGTAGTATGTGTCAGCTAAACCATAATACCTATACATGGGAAAGGGCATGGATCACCAGTTTACTGCAGCAGCAGGCCGTCTGCTTTTACGCAATCGAATTTCCCATGGGGGCATGTTTTGCTGGTGAGTCTTACGGCGTTCCATGCTTACTGCATTCGACGGCGGATCGGATACCCAAGAGCGCCCCCTCTTTGGCAATTCAAGGAAAAATCACGCCGAACAAAGATTACGGTGACAGCACGGGCCACACGAAGCAGCCCGGGCTGCTGTGGGGTATGGGGTATGTAGGACGCGCGCTACGATAGAGGTGTACACCCCTTTTTGACGAAACTATTTTCTGGATGATGGGGCTCCTTAACACCCCTAAAGCCCCAAAACCCCTCTCTATACTAATTCCAAGTGATTTGTCCCCGAAACGAGTTTTCAGTTGTGAAAGGCGTTAATCCGAAATCGCCAAAATGTCACTATTCTTGTCTTGCATGTTTTTTTTTTTTGGCATTCCTAAGCCGTGGGTTGGCTTCTTCAAGGCCATGATGATTGATGGTGGTTTGTTCATCGGGTTGCAGTTGCAGTTTTATCAGATATAGTCACTTTTGGGTGAGGTAGGTATAGAGCTCCTCACCATGTTAAGAGCCTCAGAAAGAAAAGGAAAGAAAAAACGGTACACCTCTATAACGTAGCATGTGTCGCAGGGGATATGTCGGAATTGCAGTTTAACCCCTTCACAACTGGAAACCAGTTTTGGGGAAAAATCACTTGGAATTAGTATTGGGAGGGGTGTGGCGGCTCCAAAAGGGTTCAAGAGCTTTACGGGCGCACGTGCAGCATGATGATGATGATGATTATGACGCGTGCACTGGCGCGCGCTCCTCCCTCGGCATCGTCGACGTTTCGGGCGTAACTATTAGTAACCCGCTCTGTTTCGGTAGACCACTACGGTCACGGGGATGGACCCAGGATGTCCCATGGCGACCACACAAGTCTTCTCTCATTCATTGATGTCGAACGGACAAACCCTGAGGTATGATACGCATGCCAGTATCTTGCCGACGACTAAATTTTCTCTTGTCGGCGTCACATATAAAACCCTGAACAACATATCTTGCCGATAACCCACTGGGATTAACCACTATCAAAATACCCTTGATCAAAACAAGACGACGGGGGCATCGCCGATTCAGTTCCGACCCCATCAAGCCTAGAAGCACCGCCGACATTTAATTAATCGCACTGAGGCTTCCGCAGGGGGCCGCGCTGATACCTTGTAACCACTACATCCACCCCGAAAATCTCGCCATGTTTACGTTTGTCTCCCTCTAGAGCTCCAAATGGCGACGTCTCGTCTAAAGCCCTTTTAATGCTGTACACAATACCCCCACAAACTTCAAGTAGAATATCTCCAAAAACGAGGGTTCACTTCTAAAGGGGTCGACTAACAGTTAGCGCTGTACAAAATACCCACAAAAATTTCAAGTAACATAGAATGTCCCCCCCCAAAAAAGGGTTCAAGTAAAGGGGTCGACTAAAGTCTGGAGAGCTAGCTCTAAAAAAACTCTAGAGGGTGCACAGCACGAGAGCTACAAAACACGAAAAATCAAACGATTCCCACGAACTATTAATGGCTGTAAATGAGGTGGGGGAAAACCATCGATTGCCATAGCAAAAGCTACAAATTACGAAAAAAAAGCAAACGATTGCGACGAGCTATCATAGCTGTAAATCAGGGGGGGGGGGGCAATTGATTGCCACAGAACAAGCTACAAATCACGAAAACATAAACGATTGCCACAACCTGGTAGCTGTTATTATCCGTAAACCAGGGAAAAACAATCGATTTCCACAGAACGAGCTACGAATCACGAGAAACCAAATGAAATCAAACACTGCATTATTAATAGTTGTAATCAGGAGGAAAATCATCGAGTGCCACAGCACGAGCTACGAATCACAAAAAATCAAAGGATTGACACGAGCTAGCTGTAAATTAAGAATAAAAGCAATCGATTGCCACTGCACAGGCTACAAATCACGGAGAATCAAACCGTTTGCCACGAGCTACTTAGTAGCTATTAATCAGGGGAAAGCCAATCGATTGCCGCAGCACGAGCTACGAATCACGAAAATCAAACGATTGCCGCCACCTAGCTGTAAATCAGGAAAGAAAAAGACAATCGATTGCCTCAGCACGAGCTACAGATTCTCGCGAAAACTCAAACGGTTGCACCCATTCCACATTATTTTGGCTGTTCGCGTGTGATGTAGTCCTTGATCACAGGACAGGCTCCAATACCTTTCAGGCGTGAAATAATACCTCATATGAAAAAAACTACTCCAAACCGAAACAATACACGCAATGAAGCAAGCCGTACATCAGACGAGAAATAACGATGAAGTCGGAAAGATGCGCATGTACGTATTAATTACGTATCGTACGAACGCTGTAAGTATCGCAACTGAAACCGAGGAGACTCTATCAAGCCTTGGGCAGCTTCTCGCCGTAGCAAGTGAGTCATCCCCGTGGCGTTTGTTAGTCAAGCTGAAGAAGGATTCAGTCGATCTTGGAAGGTCTTCGGCACCACCCTACTCTCGCCCTTATTGGTAGGAATTACAAAATATTAACGAAATGCGCCTGTGTGCATGCAGCAGCGACCTTGTGCGTTATCGAGCCTTCGCAGCTTCTCGTCGTAGCACGTGAGTCATCCCCGTCGCGTCTGCCAGGCGTTTGTTGGCCAAATTGAAGAAGGATTCATGTCGATCTTTGAACGCCTTCGGCACTATCCTATCCACGCTCTTCGGCCCGGCGTCGGCGACGTACTCGAACGCGTATTTATCCTGTTTCCTCCGGTCAAAGTTGACCGGAAAAGGGGAGGGGGAATCGTCGGTGTTGACAAAATTTACCAACCAAATATAGGCACCGGTATTTTTATCATGTAGCGGTAGCCTAAAAGGCAAGAACATGCCGAAAAAGCAAGAGCGCGGGACGATCATATCAACCACCAAGCCACAAGGCGGGATCATTAAAAAACGGCACTTTCTTGGTGCGAGTATTAGGCATAAGAAAAAACAACTCTAATACCACGTACCAGGTATGTTTTTTTTTGTATATATATATGCAACTCATGGCAGTAATTGATGCCAAACAGTGTTATGTCGCATTTTCGGTCTCGAAACTTCCTCTTATCATAATAGTTTGCAAGCTAAGTTTCCACATATGCCTGCCTCTGTGGGCGCCTTCATCGTGTTCTATCGCTTCACAAGCCATCAAAGGATCGCTCAATAATTAGTACCCAGAGGTATTTGGGTTGCATATTTAGAACAAGAATGCGCGGCTCTAAATACCGACCTGGTTGAAAATTTAGAGACTGTTTGGCTAATCATATACTTCGAAGTATACAACAGCCGGTCGCCCCGGTGGCGTATCAGGTTCTCCTCGAGCCTGGTATAGGTCAGTTTCGTGAGTTCGAATCCCCCCGAATGCATACTCGTATAAATTCGTGGGGACTTTTTCTTGCGCACAAATTGACTTGCGGAAGGCGTGAGAGCGCGAGTTAGCAACACTCGATGAAAAATCGACGAGCAGTGGGATTGTTGAACCCTATGCACGATAAAGATTAAAGGCAAGAACCGGGGGGAAGGCGACACCTGCGACCACGGCTTGCCCAGAAGCTGGAAAGTAGAAGCGTGAAAACATATAGATATATAGATATATAAATATATATATTTATACAACACTCGACGAAAAATCGACGAGCAGTGGGATTGCTGAACCCTATGCGCGGTAAAATTTGAAGGGCAAAAAACCGGGGGGGAGAAGGGACGACACCTGTGACCACGGCTTGTCCAGAAGCTGGAAAGTAGACGTGCGTGAAAAAAAATATATATATATATAAACTTTTCTGATGTATGCAAGCTGAATCCCAAACCTCATAACTTCTGACACCTCACCCCTTCCTGCTGTGCACTTGGCCAGCCAGACCGACGTCTGTCATACCTCCCTCCGACCCTCGCCTCCATGTCTGATTTTGGGGGCTCTATTGTAGCAGTGCCGCCGACACCTCAGAAAATAATATGGTGTAGGTCTTCCATCACTCTACCAAAATGGGGGCACTCACCCTCGTGTCTGAAGAGCAACGCCAAAGAACGAACAAAACGCTCACTACTGCTTGTGTTGCGCCCGTCTAGAAGCCGACAAAACACAGGCTGCGCTCCCAACGAGTACAGCCGGCATTTACCAGCAACTATTTTTTTTATATGTTGAACCAACACATTTTCACGATAGTCAGGAGCGAAAAAGGACACGCCACTCTCACGATGACGTCTATTGAGATACCAGGTGGTAATTTATGCTAAGACTGCTTTGGCTACAGTAGAGGTAGAGAGAGGTGCGCCCTTTTCTTTCAGAGATTCCTCGCTGGAGGAAGTGTATGCTTCACCAAACACCAGACCTGATGCTTCACCAAACCTGATTTAGGTGCCACGTTGGTATGTAGGCTCCTCCAGGAAGCGTCTGATGCCGAAAGTGCGACACGACTAACACACATATGGCGCATTAGTACTTGTAGGCATATAGAAGAAAAAATATCGTTAGATCTTTACCTGGCACAAGCTTTGCAACTCATGGAATGCGATAATCCAGGATGTTTCGATCTTTCTGGCCGTTTGGGGTACATAATTCCTTTCGAGGTTGGAGGGAGACGGTGGCCGATATGGTATAATTCATTGTTTCCGATGTCAGAGCGAGACGATATTTAACTATTTTCGATGTTACAGGGAGACGATATGCACCAACGGTCCTTAAATTTTGGTCCAGCGTGGTATACATAGAGTCCCAATAATCTAAAACAATAAATCGTATGGCGAAAAAAAAAAAGAAGAGGCGAGGGCGACATGCACACGCGGGGAATGCATCGGTAGGAGAGCAGCTACGTTCCTTCATGGGGAAGCAAGATGGAGCACCTGTCAGGTTGGTGGGCGAGCCGGACCACCCGTGATGAATTAACGGCGATTAGGTTGCTTACCTTTTTATTTCGAGCGAAACACATGGGGCGCGCATTTATGTCGTGACCTTCCCGCGAGACGCCACGTCTCAAATGCATGCCTACATATCAGTCGGAAACCCGCAAGAATATTCCAGCATGAACCCCGACGCACGCATGCCTCCGTATCGGATGGAAACCGGCGAGGACATCCCAGAAGGCCCCCTGATGATCCGTATCGGATGGAAACCGGCGAGGACATCCCAGAAGGCCCCCTGATGACACAGAATGAGGGTTGCTGATATTTTCGGCGCCAAAACATAGGGAACCGTCTAACCGTCTAGAGATCGCTGACGCCAGATTATACGACCGTCACCGCAGGCCACCAAGGCACACCAAGGCACGCAAGTTGACCATAGTTACAAATGTCCTGCTGCGCGAGGTCCTAGCGACACCTGGACTATATTAATCCGTGCAAATCAAGACACGATGCGTTTAGTTTTTAGGGTGTTCCTCCTACCTCCTGAGTACCTGCGGCCTCGAGGATCCGCTTAACGTAAAAGAAATTGAGCTTGGGGTCTTGTGGGGCAGAAGGGAGCACGTTCCGCAGGAGAGCGTTGCAAGTCTGCACCACCGCGGACGATCCTGATAGCGCGAAACAGAAGAGCCAAATAGTAATGCGAGGGCGTGAGCAGATCGTTGCAAATCTGCACTACCGCCGAAGATCCTGATAATGCCAAACATAGCAGCAGATAAGACGAAAGGGCATGAGGAGGACACTTCAACTCTGTAACATCCTGATACCGCCAAATACACTACGCAGGGCTCATCAAGTGTCGGATATCTTCTCGCCATGGTATACCAGTCGAATAGTGTCAAGGTGATCCGGCCCGACCCCGTGATATCTGAAAACCTCCTGACCCGTCTCCACTGGACCCGTGAGATTTCCAACAATTCCTGACGCGACCCGACTCGAGCGGGGTCTAGATATACCTCGTGACCCTACCCGGGCGCCGGGTCATGACCCGCGAAAGCCTTGGAATATAGATGCCACTATGATAGCGGTCCTGGTAACGCCAAGCACAGAGGCGTGATGAGCGCGTTATGAGTCTGTACCATCGCTGGCGATCCCGGTAACGCCAACCATAGATGAAAAATAAGACAAAAAGCGTGAGGAGAGCACTGCGAGTCAGTTGCCACCACTTCAGATCCTGACGACGCCAAACATATGAGGCACACAAGATGACGACCCTGCTAACGCCGAAGATAGAGCCAGACAAGATGAGGGCGTTAGCAGCGCAGTCCAAGTCTGCACCACCGCTGTCGATCCTGATATCGCCAAGCACAGGCGGAAAAACGACGCGGGCTATAGCGTCGGGGCCATGCCTGTGTGGTTAACCGCTCATTTGCGTGTGCCCCACGAAGCCGTTTTTTTTTCTTGCCCCGTAGAGGGCGTGCGTATCCAACTATTCGAGTCATAGGTGTGGTGCCAGCGTAAATAGGCTGATTGATGAAATCGCGGCATATTCTCAATGTAGCGACAGGTTGCATGGCGAGTGTGAAATGATAGTCCCGGGCGTCCAGCCTCGCGTAGTGTTGTATTTTCCCAGTGACGTTGGGAGCTGGGATACAAACTGGAATCAAAGCTTTGTCGTCTAGCATCCCCCCGTGTTTCCGTTCATTTTCAAGTAACTTTTCACCTCGTATGAAAAACGACTTCTCTGTCCTCCGGAGTTTGGATGGAATGACCGTCGATGCCAGTCGGTTATCGTCTACTTGGTCGCCCCACGCAATAACGCCAGCTAGCGCTGGATTGCGGGAACAATTGAGTTAAACTGACAGACGTGTATGAAACTATGTGGAAGTGTGATGAGCTTAACTTTATTTTTTCCCCGTCCGACGGAGGATACAAAATAAAAAAACAGACATCTGTTCTACTGCGACAGATAGGGGATGCGGAAACCCAATCCCCGGGGGGGGATGCGGAAACCCAACCTCCGGAGACATGCGGAAACCCAAGCACCCCTGCTGGCAGCTACTACACACAGGTAGCCTATAAATCGATATTACAACGACAGACAACGGCACTATTGGGTGGCCAAGGCTACGTTGGGGCGGGGGTGCTCCCTTTTTGGCGACCAGGTTTAAGCCAGTCGCACGAGTGACAGAGTAACTCCGTACCTCACTGACTAAAATACTTGAGGCGATACTTTGGGCGCAGTGCGGCTTACCGTTCCATTGCGGACTTCACATCGCAAAAACGGAGCCAGCGCGAGAGCTTGAGACCGCGAAGGAATAGAGGAGGTCGCTCGCGCGACTGACCCCGAGCAACCGCACAAGAAGGTCCCTAATAAAGGGAACCCCCCGCCGTCGCTTTGATTGGGAGTACTATCGATGCTTGGTACTAGTGCAGTATATCGAGTGCCAGTCTGCCAAGCGGCACTACTTGTACACCGGCACAATACCGGCCATAGGCACTATTCAACCGGCACGCACTACAGAGGAAGACCCTCACGGTACCTGCAAGCACGATCGTAGCACACAGCATATGGGCGTGCGTGTCCACCCATGCTTTGTCGAGGGCAATCTACAGTGGTCTTGCAGAGCGCACCAAGTACCAAAACACACCCCGGCCCTTTGTACGCAGGGCACGCGGAAAGCATCCTCGCGTGGTGTTGCCACGCCGCGGCAGGGGTAACCCGGCGAACTTCTGAGGCTACTTGCTTAAGGGGCTCTACTCTAGACTGGCTTTTGAGAATTGTGAGAGCTCAAGCCGATGACCAAGCCAGCAGGCCCTCCGCGACAACCCCCCAACCCCCTCCTCCCTCCACAAGCCAGACAAACAAAAAGACGTTTGGGTTGACCATTTTCTTTGACTTTCCTCTCCCCGAGAACGTTCGGGCATGACACCCCAAGAAACAAACGCATGCCCTCCCCCCCCCCCCACCCACTCCCCCACCCCCGAACAAAGAAAATGTGATGATCGTCCGCATTGGTTGGCCTTGCTCATTGGTTGGCCTCGTCTCTAGAGGGTTTAAGCAGGCCCTGCATGATAATCTCCAACGCCCATCAAAGATGTCGGGGTTGACGGCACTCTTGCCCCTTAATGGAGAGCCGTCCAGGAACTCCACTCCTCACACTAAACTAGAATGATATGTCCAAAGATGCCTTGACGGGTCAAAACTAGACCGTCAGCCGACATATGAGCCGCCCATGACCTAGGTATAAAGCGAAAAATATTGCAAAAGACGCGTGCTGCGGTAGATGTGCTAATGTATTCCCATTTTTGGCTGAACCTGTTTCTCAATAACGGGGCTGCTTAACCCTTCTTGACCCATCTTAAACCAAAATCGTCGGAATTTCAGTATTTTTTTGGTAATATGTTTTGTCGTAAACCTACTGTGCCATGGAATTTTGTTCATCGAGGAGCACTTCTCATTTTCTCCAAATCAGTGCTTGGGTGAGGTATATGAGGTATATGAGGTATATGAGGTATATGAGGTATAGAATACTTGACTCCTCATCCTCGTGATGTGAAGAGCCTTGGGACATACACATACCGCACCTTATCCTCTATCGATAGAGTAGTTTACTCCTTATCCTCATCAGGTTAAGAGCCTCGGAACACACACATGCTGCACCCCTCCACCGTAACATGCGTCGGAACGCGAATGATATTCCACCGACATGTTTTGGTGGTGGTTGAGCTGCTTAGTACGATACTGTCACTCAGAAATAGTTACAATCAAGTATATCTCGACGCGAGTCGACGAGGGAAGCAACTGCTGAATTGTTCTCGCGATAAAAAAAAAATGAAGACGCCTACCGTCGTGGGAAGGGGAGAGAAAAATCTGCTTAGTGACCCCGGATCTGAGTTACGTCTAGGGGGGAAGAAAGGAGAAAGATAAAGTGCGAAGGTAATAGATGGGACGAGCAAAAAAAAGAAAACGCCCGTCGAAAACAGGTCACCCGTCAGACAGGTCAGATTATATATCTCCACTTGATTATCTATATATTTCAGGGAAGATCTGTATGATCTATCAATAGCTCATGTTGCCGAGTGGGAGCCGTACGATCTGCATGATCTAGCACATGTTTTCTGTACTCTATAGATTCAGATCCAACACACATATCATAACGGCAGGTATGGAATCTGCTGTACATGGTCTAGATCATGATCGAGATCATGATCTGTACTCTCTATATACAAGTATCTTACCATCTTACCGTCAGACGGAAATATTTTTGACCTTCAAGGGCTACGTCCATCGTGTCACGCGTTTAACGAACCTTTAAGAACTCAAAAGTTGAGGTGTTTTGGTACTGATTTTCTCCGTCTTAAACGCCAAAGTTTTTTTTGGGGAAAAAATGGCGGGTGGGTGGGCGGGTGAAAGGAAGAGGACACACCTCTGACTCGGTTGACCAACCAGGCAACTACCTGAATCGGCTCACGTTTCTCAGGCAAGTACCCCGGCTTGGTATTGCTAACCTTCTCACGAAGTTTGGTCCCAACAGTGAGAGAGGGGACCAGCCAACTGGCTTTGTTTCCGACGCCCATTCTGACCCCAAACCCCGGTACAGGCAAGCCTAATGGGCTCTACAACAGACAAGGATTTGCCGGATACCTCATCTGCGGAGACCACTTCTTCGTCTACAGGCAAACCTATCCCTTTCGTGGTGTAGCCCACCTTCCAAGACTCTGAAATTGGGGTGCTTGGTCTTGATTTTTTCCGTCATAAACCGTAAAGGATTTTCCATGTTCAAAATCGCCGGGGGAACCGGTCCAGAGAGCAGCGGCACCGCGTAAGAACCTGCACATATGGGGGGGGGGGGGGGGGGGGGGGGACGGCATACAGCAGGGGACTTCCTCAACAAGGCGGCTTGAGCTCACGCGGTATCCCGATATAAGGTGGTCACAACTTACTTGACGCTACTGATGGATTGCACTGATAACCTGGAATGGATGAGGTGGGTTCCCCCCGATGAGGCGGTCATATTGCTCTCTATTGCACTAGTGTATAGCACTAGTGGATAGCACTACTGTATAGCACTAGTGTATAGTATAGCACACCACTGGCTCACTTTGGGATGCCTACTGTACCGAGGTACCTCACTGATTAACCTCTTCGACATATGACGATGTGGGCCAGGGCGGAAATGTCGCGCTCTTCCGTAACAACAAGGTTTCGGACGCTCTATTCAGCACTTAGCGCTACCCCCCGAAGAGCTGGGATGGACGCAAGCCACGGTTGAGGTCCGCCAACCATTGTTTGCTGGGGGCTCTTCGCTCGAGGATCCACCAACCATTGTGTTCTAACAAGGCAAAAAACTGACTTTGAGTAAGCTGAAAAATGAACCCGATGAACAATCAATCCCATGACCTAGGTTTACCAAACAAATACAAAAAAGCACATTCGCGAAAGAAGAATGACATCATTCCGACGATTTCGGATTAAGATGGGTAACTAGCCAAAAAGAGGTATACCGTATACCCAAAAAATGTATTGTTAAACAAGAATGACATAATGCCGACTACTTGGGATTAAGATAAGTAACTAGATGAGTAACTAGCCAAAAAGAGGTATACCATACACCCAAAAATAATACTAGGCACCTGGTATTGTTAAAACAAGAATTACTGTAATGTCTGTAATCCGACTACTTTGGGTTAAGAAGGGTTAAGATGGGTTAAGAAGGGTTAAGATGGGTTAAGATGGGTTAAGATGGGTTAAGATGGGTTAAGATGGGTTAAGATGGGTTAAGATGGGTTAAGATGGGTTAAGATGGGTTAAGATGGGTTAAGATGGGTTAAGATGGGTTAAGGTGGGTTAAGATGGGTTAAGGTGGGTTAAGACGGGTTAAGATGGGTTAAGATGGGTTAAGATGGGTTAAGATGGGTTAAGATGGGTTACGATGGGGTAAGATGGGTTAAGATGGGTTAAGATGGGTTAAGATGGGTTAAGATGGGTTAAGATGGGTTAAGACGGGTTAAGATGGGTTAAGATGGGTTAAGATGGGCAAAGGAACCCCGTCATTCAGAAAAAAAAACAAAACCAGAAAGTGCTACCTCTACGTATCGTACCACGACTCCATCCGTTTTGGGAGACACACAGGCGTGAAATTGCAGAAGGGACGTTTTGGAGTGGTGAAATAATTAGCCTCTTTGGGACTTCAGAGGGGGATATCGACCAATGAAAGCGACTTTTACAGCATCGACCGTTCGAAGCAAAGCGGGCTGCTGCTTGGATATTGGTGATGCGATTCGTGTCCGAACTGAAACAATACAACAGGTCAAGACGCACGACACGGGTCGGCTCATACATCTGCGCACTGGCGGAGACGGTGGGTGACATCGCACTTGTCATGTCTTCGCTTTGGTCGCTATCTGGTCGCTATACCCAGGCTCCTGAAGGGTTGTAAGCCTTTCAGTACCGCGCACGTCACTCCGCTCTACGTCCAAAGAGTGTGTTCCGAAAAACTTTTTTGTGTGCGGATGCACGTCCGGAAGGATCGGAACGCCTACTTTTTTCCGAAATCGTTTTTTTTCTTGGGCTACATGTAGAACGCCATTTTTTCGCGGAACGGTGTGTGTGTTCGGTTGCAGGGTAGGGCGCATCGAAAAGCCTACTTTTCGCGGAAACATTTTTGCGTTCGGTTACACCCCCGGGCCGATCGAAGCACCTAATTCTTCAAACCGATCTTGTGTTCGGTTCCACGTCCGGGCGCATTGAAACGCCTAATTTTTGTGAAACCGTTGGTATGTTCGGTGACACGTTACGGCGCATCGAAACGCCTGCTTTACGCGAAACCGCGTCAAGTTTGGTTTTACGTTAGGGGGGATCGAAACACCTTACCGCGAAACTGTTTTTTTGGTGTTTGGTGGTATTGTCACCGACCCGTCGCTGTGTCTCCGTTGGAGAACACAGGAAGCCCATACTTATGGACAAAGCATTGCTCGTAGAGCCTTTTCTCCGGGCCGATTGAAACGCCGATTTTACGCGAAACCGTTTTTATGTGCGGTTACACGTGCGGGCAAATCGAAACGCCAACTTCTCGTGAAACCGGCGTTAGGTTCGGTTACATTGTCACTCACCTGTGGCTATGTCTCCGGCTGTAAACACAGGAAGCAACCCCCAGGCGCCGCTCGCTGGTGCGACGGATGGCTCTTCCGGCACAGCCGCAGCCTCCTTCGCGCCCACCTGTAAAAACAAAAATGTCCTCTTGGTTGTTTCAGATTGCGTTGGAGTAATTTCTGCGGTGCGCCTAGACTGGTTTCTTTTCGCGTGCAATTATTATTTACTAGTGCATTGTGCCTTCTGTATGGAGTTGTTTTGTTTTTTTTATGAAGTTAATTAACCTACGTCAGCAGTGAGTTCGACCAGTTGAATGGTCAACACTCAGCTTTGCTAGTTGAGTGATACGTCGATCGAGCGTGATCTATATTATTTTTTGTGTTCCTTTCGGATATAAGTCGGTGATATATCACTGAGTTGGTCATGTAGACAATGTAACCCTAAGTAGGTCATGTACCTTGCCTAAGGCGGTAGGGCTCTGCTCGTCGTTTCACGGTGGAAATTGCAAAGTCCACCTACATCGACCACTCGTCGGTGTGTTTGATCTTCCAGAGAGCGATGAACACCGAACAATGATTGGCGCTGTTCGCTCATGTTATGTCTTCCTTACGAGTAGGCTTGGACCGTTCGTTTTGTTTGATCTTCAGATGGGTGATGCACGCCGAGCAATGATTGGGCGCTGTTCGTTCAGATTATATCTGCCCTACCAGTGAGTAAGCGTGGACATTTCGCTTTGTTTGATCTCCAGAGAGGTGATGCACACCGAAAAATGGCTGGCGCTGTTCGTGCGTATCACGTCCGCCTTACGAGCAGGCTTGGACTGCGATGAACAATGTCATGGCCCAGGCACATACCAGGGTAACCGCTAATGCTGTAGAACACAAGTGGCCTTCCCATGGGGTTTCGTGGTTCCTTGGTTGATGAGCTCTGTAACTCGGAAATGCTGCTTCGAAAGTGCTACCAAGGCCGTAGCACGGGTGGAGACAGGGTATACTTCATCGTAGCCGCAGCACAAAACAAAAAATTGTGGAGCGCGTCACAATGTGTTAGCGGACCCCTGACTCCGTCAAGATTGGACTTATCGGCCGCCGTTTGCAGCGGCTCCGGCAACAAGCCCAAGGAAGCGTGCGTGTCCAATGGAACATTTCGCTTGAATGTGGAAATTAACGAGTCAATTCACGCCCATCTGCCACCTAATTATCTCCACTGTAGTGCAGCGCCATATGCATGCCCTTGACCTGCTTTCCCCTAGCTAGGCTGTTCTACGTTTAAGGTTGGATACGTTCGTTCTAACAGGACTACCTGGTTGGGCTGTGTGCACTGGTGTGATGCATCCATCTTCTCAGGTCTGCTATGTTGACTCGAACGCGAAACACTAGCCTCATATTCCGAAGCACCCCCCAAGGAAATGGACCGGCATGCCTCGACCGAAAAGACCTTACCTTTAAAAAGCGAACATCGATTACGATGAATTGTGACTGGTTGATCTTCTGGCTCCTGAAGTCATGTGGGGGGTCCATGAAGCGAGGAGCCGTCTGCGGTGTTTTCCGTTGCGGTGGGCCAATGGCGTGAGGGTGATGTAGGTGTCAGTACTGTCGTGAGATCAGGCGTACTATCTGGTACATCGGACGGCCCCATCGTTGCCAGAGCAAACGAAAATTCGATGCTCCTGTTATCAGGTTTACCTGGGGAAGTTCGCCAACCAATATGTTCGCAAGACCATGCCGTCCCGCGAAGGGTGAACTCATTTCATGCGTTGCCTTAGTCGTATCACCATAACTATTAGACCCTCGCATCCCTACAATGTAGGGATGGAGCACGTCGGGTTTTCACCGACAAGGCAGGCGTCGCGTGCACCAAGAGCGAAACGCCATGAGGTATTCCGAGGGGGTATGTCTTGCCCTGGGTTGGGTTTTCGAATGATATTTTCACCCCGGTAGCTTAGTTGCTGATTCTAGTCTACCACTCTGGACATACCTATAAAGACCGTATTCGCGTCAATATGGATAATCAAACGGTTATTACATTTCCGGACCGCGTGGTGGCTGCTTCCTGAGCCTCTTGACGGAATCATGTTCTGGCCTCTGCGGCAGAATCACTGTCTAGGTTGGAACCAACGCCATACCCTTGCGCGTTTCGAACGTTTGAGAAAGGCGTGCGCAAGTTCACGTTTCAACGGCTCAAAATAACCACATCGTTTTGTTTTCGTTGTCCTCATCATGTTTTGACCCTCATCGTAAAAGTGTTGATGCTCATCACAGTATGATCCTCATGATATATTTTTTAATACTAACACAAAATTTATTGTTTTGTTCTCTACACCATACGCCCCCGCCAGTCTCACTCGAAAACAAACTGTACGACCATGTTCCACAGAATGTGCCAACACGCACGCAGCCAAATTCCCTCCAGCGCTGCGGATTGGGAACACGTTAATTGGTGCATACATCGATTGTCGTACTGCGCCGTGCGGCTGCGGTGCGCGTAACCTAATAGCAGTGGTACCGACAAAATTCGTCTACTGATCAGCCAACCGCGCGGTGTCGTGATCAACATCTTCGGCTTTTCAACTTTTGCCACGGTCTATCGTACCGAAAGCGATTGGTGTGACCGATCGCATGCACGGTAGCAGCTACGGCTGTGAGTTTGGTTTTACTTGACGGCCACTGAATAGTTGGGTACCCGGGTTGCGGAGCAGACGCCAACTAATTGGCTTTGCCTTCATGTCTCGCTTAAATACCGATTCCGGCACTGTTTGAGAATCATTGGGTATTAGACTGCACGTTCGACACGAAAAGCTGAATACTCTCGAGGAAATACAGCGGCTCGTCCAACTTGAGTCAGTTTTATATGTTGGGCTGTTTCCGACGACCTGAGGTGTTCGAACGACCTGATAATCTGAAATCCTATTGAGGTTTGTATTGCACCACACGTCGAACCACAAACGTGCCAGCCAGATGTAACCACGCCCAACTCCGCAAAGTACCGCACTCAACCAACTTTAATTCAACGAAAGTCGACGAGCATAAAAAGCTGAAAGGTGAAACGCTGAACCCCATACGCGATAAGAACGAAAGCAGGTACCGGGGGGGGAGAAGGGAAGACACCTGTGACCACGGCTTGCCCAGAAGGTTGCTGAGGGAAAAATAATTTACAATTTGCGCTGAAGAGTAAAATTGATGATTAAAAAAATAAAAAGTAGCTAGCTAACATCTAGTCGGCGACATACTATAAAGTTGTTGTTGTTGTTGTCTGTTGTTGTTGTTGATGTTGTTGTTGTTGATGTTGTTGTTGATGTTGTTGTTGTTGCTGTTGTTGTTGTGGTAGTTGTTGATGATGATGATGATGATGTTGTTGTTCTCACGTTAACTCGCACGACCAAGTCAGTGGTCATAGGACAGGCTCCAGTCACTCTGGAGTGGAAGAATACCCCAGGGAAAACACAAACCAAAAGTGGTACAAGCATATATCATAGCTCAAGCGATTCATGCATCGGCCAAAAAATATAAACAGATGAAATCGGGAGCCGGTCTACATACAGGCCAGCCCATTCTGGTACATCTCAAGAATCGCATCCGAAAGCCGAACTCACCGCATGCCACCCAGGGACCTCAACCAATTGCACAAATCCGAGGAGAGAACAAATCATCGAACTCACAGCCCTAAGAGTTTTCGTACGGTACTACTAGTAGTAGCAGTGATGCTCCCCTTGTAGTGCCGGTATGTGCACTATTGAGGGAAATGCCGGCACTATACCGGCAACCGGCACTACTCCAAATACTGTCACCACATGTTGTTCCCATGCACTATATCGGACACCCGGCACTATAGAGGGACACATACTGTTCCTTGCTCACAAAAAACTGCCAGGTAGTCGGCAACTAATAGTCATCCATCGCACAGCCCTGGTATCAGCCGTTGCCAAACTACATGTTACCTGCGGCGATTGAGGATCGTAGGAAAGTGTGAACTCCGCCTGATCTGGCTGCGGAGGATCTCCCAGGTAGAACAGCCCCGGCACGAATAGAGAGTAAATAACCTGCACATCGAGAAACAAATTTGCCGCGGCGTCACAAATAGCTGAGACACGTGACAAGGTAAGTTCTTAAGTTGAGCCCTAAAACGTAACGCATCCCGGCTATAACGCCGATAAAAACATCGCACGAGAAGAGATGCCATCGGAATCTTCGCAGTAAGGATATGCCGTTACTCGTACACATGGCCGAGAGTGCGAGAACGCGAGTTGGATAAGAACAATTGATGCAAATCGGCGAGCAGTGAGTGGTAATGCTGAATCCTCTGCGCCCAGGCACGTACCGGAGGGGGGAAAGGGACGACACCTGTGACCACGCCTGTCCAGAAGATGGAACATCAAGGTGAGGATAAAAAATAACACAGAATAAAATTCCCAAGGCATGTCGAACAATCCGCGTCTGGGCATTCTCGTCCTGGCCGGGCGCAACTTTTTTGGTACCACGACTGGTTCGATTGAATTTTCTGTACACAGGAAATGTCACACTTTTAACGTTATTTACCGCCCAAATATGTTAGACTGTCCTCGCGATATTCGAAGGGATTGCCCGCGCGTGTCATACAAGTTGGGACCAACAGGAAATCGTAAACATCTGCATCTCACCAACTGCCTTTACATGTGCGCATGCATGCATGCATGACATACCTATTTACCAAAACTCGACATACGAAGTACTTCGTAATGTTTGTTTTATGCTCGTTCCATCTATTTCGTTCGCACTTTATTTCTCTCTCTTTCTCCCTCCCTATTAATAGACGTAACTCAGATCCAGGGTCACCAAGAAGGCTTTTCTTCCCCCTCCCCACTACGGCACGTGCCTTCGTTTTTATCTCGAGAAAACTTCAGCCCTTCTCTTCCCTCGTCGACCGTTAATAGCATCGAATTGCATTGCACCTACACCCACGCTGCTAGGCGCTCTCGGCGGTCGATTCCATTGATTGTTTATTCTAAAAAAAAATAAGCTCAAAAGTCCGACCCACGTGATATTCGAACCCCACAATCAACTCTAGTGTATACGTCGCAGCATTCGAGAGTAACCACTGGACCAACGGTGCGACCGGTAAGTGAGACGAGACGACCAGTAAGTGAGACATATAGTTCCACCCTGGTTATTTAGCGTAATGAGGCGTTTGTGAAAATATCAATGTGTTTGCCGTAAACGTATTTTAGCACTAAAGTAGGTTGGTATGATATTGATAGTGTCCAGAATGGTATCGCGAACGTCGAAAGTTCCCTTGGCACTCGTTTTGACACCGTTCCTATTTTTGACGGTTTGGTGCCGATTTTCCGCCGTATCTACTTGGTACAGTTTGGTTTTCTCACGTGTCGCCATATTTTACCTTGTACAGTTTCGGAGCTTTGAAAGCTCCCGGAGATTTCATGTTGAGCAGTCCTGCCACAGTCACACTGAAGCCGCGATCTGCCCTATACTTCGCCGAACGATGAAACTCGATCATCTGCCCGGTGTGTCATGTGGCATTGAAAAGAGGCGGGATGTCGTGTATCGTGTCGCATAGCAACAAGGGCGGGATGCTGTCGTAAGGAATATGCTGAAAACGTTATGTTATATAGCACTATCCACTACACCGCTCAGTGACTGTGACTTAGTGGTCTAGTGGAGAGTGCTATATAGCTCACATTATTATGTGCACCCGAGCTACCATCGACTACACTAAATCATTGGCATTGGTGAAGACCTGGCGTCAGCGTTGATGCTCGATCGATCATCTGCTCGGTGTATCATACGGCATTGCCAAAAAAAAAGCCTTGATGTTGTCGTGCTTCCAGGTGCGCTAGCATTACCGCCGACCAGACTGAATCATTGGCGTTAAGTAATACCTACAGTCAGCGTTGATTCTTTTATCATCTGCTAGATGTGTTGTACGCCAGTGCAAAAAAGCGGGACTTCAACATTGAAAATCAACCAATGCATGCCTACGTTAAGCCCGAATTTGGATGAGGACCCTTCCCCTTCCAATGCCACCTTCCCCTTCACGTGCGCGGCTCCAACCCAAAACTTTCATTGGGCACTTGCATCGGCACTTGTAATGACGGCGATGGAAGCATACACCCTCTACCACGGCGAAAGACGCGAGGGTAAACGGCCAGCTGAGGGAGAGGATGTGCTACTACGCCGTCATTTGATGTTTCCGCCTGTATACGCTTCAGACCCGTCTAACCCTGGTCGCCTAAGCGTGTGCACTCGACGTCCCGGCGACGACACGGTGTACCTACGACGGCAGCGATGTACCGTTTTTCTGCCGTACGGTGTGCCCGGTTTATCCCACGCGGTGTACATTTTTCTGGCTTACATTGTACCGTTTGTCTGCCGAGCGTTGTCGGCCTCGAGTGCATGGGAGACTTTCCTATTTCAGTGGCATTTCTTCTGGCACTGCTACGCCAAGATTTTATTTCTACTTTTCAGTCGTATTTCTTGTGAGTTTTTTTACACGAACGTTTTGTGCATGTTTATTGGGAAATATCAAATTTTATCGCAGTCAATGATGTTTTGGTTGTTGGAATTCAGCGAACCTTTATTCGCACATACATTTTTGATCGGTCAAGCCGCGGCAGCAAGAGTTTTGGAGAACGCCTGCGCCTCGACTCGTCTTCCGAAAGAGGTAGCAAGTTTGTTTTCTGCAAAGAAAAACTGATCAGCGGGAGGCCTCAATCAAGGACCTACTACCCAGCAGCGTTTGTGTTTTGAAGTATGCTTTTGTTGTATACCTAGGCCATGGGACTGTTTTTCACGCTTTGTACTTTCATTTCCTCCTCGAGGCAGATGCACCGATATCGCAGCGTGCATCCGCCAAGACAAACCTGTTTGGGTTTCTTGTTCATCAGGGCATCTGCCCATTCCTTGAGCGCCTCCTGGTCACTGGAACTCCGATACTCCGGGGCAGGTTTCTGACGGCGTGTGAGTGGGTTCGAGCGAAAAGATTTTCGTTTCACCTCTTTTGCTGGTAATGCATGTGTGAGTTTGCACAACCCAATTGAATATTAAGGGTCACATTCCTCGATGAGGTGGTGTGAAAAACAAGTTTCGGAGTTCCGACCGTGAGGCGCTCGGCATGTCACCCGGAACATGACTGCGAATATATCCCTGCGCGCGAAAACCGACCAATATTTCTATGCGCGAATCCCAAAACAACTATACTCTCGTCAAAATGATCATACTGACCCATGGGTCCCCACTCGAGGAGCTCAACCGGAACGTTCTCAGAAACGTTTCGCCAAAGAGTTGCAACCCCCACCGTGCGATGACTAACCGAAAAAAAAAGTGTATACCAGCCCGACAACAAACATAAGATCGATATGGATATTGCTCGGAAAACGTGCGAAAGTCCGACATCTTAGGGAGGGGATGATCAATGAGCGTCCGCGGGTCAACCAATGGATGTTTCAATTCTTCGATATATCTGCATGGGGATATGATGATCAACTACAGTACGAGTATTGGGCTTATGATTGCAGTACAGTACCGCATGGTCTCAATTCCTTATCGAGCTTATATTTATGGTTCTACCTATCGAGCTTATATTTACATAATGGACTGGTATCTAGTATTGATTTTTGCAGCAATAGGAGGATTGCGACTTCCAACCCGAAAAAAAATGATGATTTCAATAGCATGAAACCGACGAACATCGTAGCCCAACGCCAACGAACCCACGTATTTGCGATTTCCAACCGGGAAAAAAAAAAAAATGTTACAAATACCTTGCAGCCGACAAACACTGGAACCCAAGGCCAACGGGCCCACGAAAAAAATAGGGTGGAAAGCAAGCAAATGGTAGGAAAACGCGTTTCTTAACCACTCTGTTCTGCTGATTTCTCGTAGGTTGGATTGCTTAGCCTTGGATAGTGACGTTCGACGGTTACCATGCTACTGTTAAACGTTTTCATACCCAACTCATTTCCAAGAAAAGTTGGTACATCGCAAACGCCTTATTACGAGGGCGAAAACGAAGAGAACATCGCGGGAAGGCCAAAAACTTTCTCCGGGTCTCAGTTCGGATCGTGCTAGGTGGGGCGCTACAGTTGACTCCAGAGTCCCTCCCAGTCATATAATTTCTGCGTATCCACGTGTAGCGTACTGTGGAAGGGGTTTAGAGTGTAATTTCGACTGCCTCCGATATCTGGAACCTGGTGTCAACCCGAGATGCCGATACCGTCATCACTCCGCCGAGGTTTGACTACGCGCTCTTCTGCAAAGATGTGCATGTTTTCGAACGCATGCTATTAATAGCAGGCACGTGTTTAACGCTGACATAACAGGGTAGAATACGCAAACGCCCCTTGAGTGCACACGTGTATGCGATATCTTCAGCGTGTAGATTAGCAACGGGAACCCTCCTAGGCGCGAGACCCGGTAAATCTGACCGGTGCGAACGTGTGCTACTTGCACGCCAAGCGTAAGACTGCGTGGCACTACTTTCACTAGTGTTTTGACCCGTGAACCCCTCGTGGAATGTACACTCCGGCAATAATCCCTTTGAAAAATCTAGCAGCGCGGGCTTGCACGATGAAGTGGTGCACGGTTCGGCCGGAACAGACAAACAATAGTGCCACAACGACTGGAGTCCCTAGCAGCAAGTCGCTATGATAGGGCTATCTTAGCAAGGGACACGGACGACTTACATCTGCAGGCTCGACAAGCTTGGCTGCCTCATGCACCATTTCTTGGTATCTGTCCTGCGATCGCAGTTCTAAAACTTCCCTCTCCAGATCCGTAAGCTGGAGGCCAGAGTTGTCGTATACCCCCGGTGCAAAATGTCCGGAATCAGACGCGCGCGTCAAACGCGGGCATAAAGGCACCAGGTTAACACGACACTCCCGCATAAAGTTTGGGGGCATGGTTAATTTTGGCGTGTGGCTGACAGTTCGAAAGCAGAGGCAGCGCGCCAGCCGCGGGCATGAATGCATCAGGCCAACATGACATTCCCGCGAAAAGTATAAGGACTTCTTGATGGCGAAGATTGGCCTTTGCCAGGGGTCATTATTGCTACTGGATATGGTACGGGGTAGGGATAGCATATATATACGTTGTAGCAGGATCCTCTCCTCGATTGAAGACTGAACGTCTTGGGTATCACCGTGTTGACCCTGGTGCTGGCTATGAATGGCACAAGGGGGAGCCGCCGACACTTATCCTTCATGACGCCATTAGCACGCGTGATCGGAGTACCAGTACCACGCACAGCTTACAAATACGACGTTCGAGGAAATCCTCGATCTCACAGCTAGCTGTGCGTAGTGTATTTACTATTTTTTAAAGAATTAACGAGGAGCTCTACAAGGCACCCGACAACTGATTTAGACGAAACTTCTTGTAAGCTACGCGCGACACACGAGACTGTGGGCTGCGTATCGAGCTACGGTGAAGGCCCACGTACATTTTTCTAAGGTCCTCGCTTGAGAAGTTCTACACCTCGCGGAAAAAAGTGGCATTGAGAAAACTGAAAAAATGGGCAGGCAATCAATCCCCGTGAGGGTTGTCAGCAAGGTAGGGGTTGCCGTTGTCAGGCCAAACGTTTCTGACGTCCTGATTGGTCGATTGTTTGAGCTCCTCAAGCATGGGACTTTCGGTTAGTATGGTCGTTTTACGAGTGTATGTGTTTTAGTGTGGAGTACTATAATACAGTGGCACACGGAAATGTTGGCCGGGTTACGCGAACGAATGCCTTCGAAGTCATGTTTCGGGTAATGTATTGAGACCCTTCTATTAGGAGCTCAGAATATTCTGAGAATCTGCTGCAACCCTCCGAGTGTGGGATAACTCGGGAGACGATAATAGCACCGGACCCTATATATGGGGGGGAGGTTATGTTTAACTCGCGCTGTTTCAAGACACTACCTATTTTGGAGCCTGCGGAGAGCCCCAGTCGCGCCACTTTGCGATTTTCATTTGACCGGCACCATAAAGAGCGGCGGCACTGCTTGACCGGCACTACCGGAACCCCCCCAACCGTACCAGTGTAGCGGAACCGTACCAGTGTAGCGGGCAAGCCACCTTTGACACAATCTGCCCACCTTGCGTTGCATCCCACTTAGCGTTTCCCCTATGTACATACCAAGGTATATTGGACAAAACCGTACTTGGACCATCTGCGCACCTCGGGCATCGGCATCATCAGTCCGAACTTTTTCCACTCCTCCGGCGGAACGTCGGCCGTGCTCAGGGTGTTGCCCGCGGAAGACTTTGGAGCGGGCTTAAGGCGCACCTTGTCCAACGAACGACAGGCGTCCATCCCACCGCACGGTATAACGAAGAGAGAAACGAGCGCCCGTTTACTTGCGGAAGGGCGCAGTGTCTTCATGCGTTTCTGTGCAAAATGTACGCTTAAGCATAGAACACGCGCGGCCAACACGCGACGCAGCTTGCACAAAGCTGGGTATCGACTATTTACAATTGGTACGGCTGATGTATGTGAAACAAAAAAAAGTTAAATGGTTGGGTTGGTTGGTCCCTGCAAGCAACGAACGACTAGACTACTCGTACCGAGGTATTTTCGTTCACTGTTTCAGGGAATTCAGAGGGAAAAACTGACTAAATAAAACTGACGATTAGAGCGTCTTTCACGCAAAGTAGTAAGTACTACGGGCTGCCATGTAGCTCTGACGCCGCGATTGAACGGTCAAACTCCAACACAAAGAGCTGTAAAAAGCACGCGCATAGCCTGCACTGCTGAGGTGTGCTGCATGCCTGCGCCTATGATAACAACGCGCTTTGACTACTTCGTCTTATCGCTGTACTATAATTAAGTCACAAAAAAAAGGTTTGAAGGAGCCTGGGCTAGCTTTTACGCGGGGTATGTGGATTGAAGAGTCGGGTACGGGCAGGAAAGGGCAAAAAAAAGGTTCGAAGGAGCCTGTGCTAGCTTTTACGCGGGGTATGTGGATACGGGTAGGAAAGGGGTGGGGTGTAAGTAATCATTGTCGTGCATGGCCGTAGTCTCAACGACCGTAGAACCTCGCATCCTACAATGCCGGCACGGAGCATGGACTCATGCTACGCACGATAGAGGTGCTGCACATCAAGTTGTGTTTTGAGGCTCATAACCACTGGAGGAACTGTATGCCTCACCGTACACCATACACCATACACCATAAAAAACACGTTTTTGACGAAAAACGACGAAAAGTGAGAGTGAGACCCCAACGAACAAATCTCATGGCCTAGGTACACAAGAAAACATATCGCCAAAACAAGAACACAACGCGGGTGGCTTGGGGTCATAACCCTCCTGGGACCTCAGAGGGAAAATTGACGAAAAAAGAAGTTCGCGAATATAGCATTGACCACGTGAAACAAACCGGGCTTGTTTTGCGCAGGGGGGGTGGTTCCAATGCGTTAAGAACTGCCAATCCAAGGAGTTAGTCATGAGACACCGCTATAGCAACAGCATGATGCTACTACTCATCGTGCTGCGCGCTCGCTTTTGTACCGTCGGCAAGGCCGTACATCTCCATTGCTTTCGCTACGAGTTTTGGGTACCAAAAGGGTCAAGGATCAGAAAATAGTTGTGCCAATACTGCTACCCCTTTCGTAACACGCCTTCATTTAGGGTTTTTACCGACCTGGCGGGCAATGCTTTCATCGATGCACGAAGCGCCCGGAGGTGTTAGGCGAGTCGCATCGAGGGTGAGCTGCCTCCTAATTCTACGGAGAACCGCTTGTGAGGCGGACGTCGGCAAACTTGGTTGTACTTTCTCGCATGTGGAAGACCAGTATCGAATTACTTTTTTACTATTTCCGGTGTGGCCACTTCCATGTCCTTTTCCAAAGTAAAGGGAGGGTAAGATGGCTGCTGCGCGGGGTATGGACTGAATCAGTGGAGAGGGTGGGCGAGGGGAGACAAATCTACGCGCAAGAAGCTGATGGGTGCTGTGTGCGTGTTACGGAGGAGCATAGTAATCGGGACGCACGATACACACGAAAAAAATATAGGTTTATATTCCACAGTTTCTACTTTTTATACCGCCGCTGTTGTTTGCTGGCACACACCGGCAATATTGGCAGACAGAGCGGCTCTGTACTTAGTCCGGAGGGCATGCGGAGACACTCACCAGGATACTGGCACACGGTACGCGTTCAAACTTGTCGAGGCTCTTGGCCGTCATCCTGCGCATGTCAGGCGGAGGCCTCTGGTACAATGGCACCTGTGCAGTGGTGACAAGTAGTAATATCTCACACATCGGACAGATCAGATCAGATCCCTATTATTTTTTGATGATTTATATGACATATCTCTTTAAGGGAAGACATATCCCTGCTGCATACGATCCGCATGACCTGTAGATCATGTTGTCGGGTGAGAGTGGGATTATGTGAATGATCCACCGGGTAGCATAAGTTTCCTGTTTGGAATTGGATTTGTATCACACAGATCCTGCAAAGCATATCATAACGACAGATATATGATCTATGTGACCTACATGATCCATATGGCCTAGATCGTGATTTGTCAGATGCATGCGAAATCCTACACTTTTAATGCATCACCCTTAACCCCTTTCAGAAAGTTCCGCACCCACCTTTTCGCCGACGAACTACTTGAAATTAGTGTTAAAACAGTTGCAGTGTATGTATACGGCGACCGGGTTTTTATCATCCTCCATCGGCACGAAAACGCCTACGTGCTCGTATCACAGAGGCGGCGCATTTGCAGCAGTTGCGACTACAGTTAGTACGTTCCGACACAAGCGTGAGGTACAGCAGCATAATAGTTGTCGCTGGGAAACTCGCGCAGCAGGAGCTTTTTAAAGCAGGGTTTTTCACGGGTCATTACCCGGGCCGACGGTCATACCAGGAGGGTAGTAGAACGTCAGTGGGTCGGGTCAGGTCGGGTCGGGTCGGGTCGGGTCGGGGGATGTTTTAAATCTCACGGGTCGAGTCAAGCGGTATTCAATTCTCACGGGTCTGGTCCGGTCGGGTCACCCTGACTGATTTCATCCGACCCGCCAAAAACGAACCGACCCATGAATAGCCTTGATTTTTGTAACCGTCCGCTAAACACATGCCACGATAGAACTATTTATATAGCACCTGTTTTTTCTTCCGCTCCTCACTTTGACGAGCTAGCTCTACCTCCACCCGCCCCCCCCGCCCAAACACAAACTCCGGGAAAAATTAACGCGGATTCCGACGAGCAATAAATCAATCCGACGGCCTTATTAGCAAACACTTATCGAAAAAAAACATACACACAACGACATATCAACGAACGGCGTCGACATTTCGATAGGCTTGAACTGGCTTGACGCATGCTACAGCTGCAGTAGGGGTGTACCTTTTTGTTCTGAGGCTCTTAACCTGATGAGGAGCTCTCTCTATACCTCACAAAAAAACGAAAAATGAATTTTGGAGAAAAATTAATAGTACTCGAACCCGCGTGAACAATCTCATGGCCTAGATATACAACACAACTTATTGCCGAAAAAAAAATTGTTGGTTAAGAAGGCCACGTCACTCAGAAAAAAATAGCCAAAATATGGTATACCTTAATACTTTATTCCTCTACCGTAGGCTTAAGTAGCCGAGGAGCCCCGCTGGTCAAAAACGTTTTCGGCTGAAATTGCTACGTCTACTTGTATCGTGGCACGGGTCGTCAACTTGTCCGCGTTGGCGATCAGCGGACGGTTCAGGCAACTCGAAAGGGGTCCATAATATCTTGGCATCGTCAAAATTAGGAATCGCATTCGCTCGTAATCTGAAACCAGATAAGAGGGGACGCCAACAGGACGTCCCTGATTCGGGGAGATTTTCTGATGTTACTTGGAGAGTGAGCAGGATGAGTCCACTCCGAGTTTGCCATCGATACCCGACAGCAGCTCGACAAGTACAAGGTCAGAATATGGAAACAACAACCAACAACAGCAACAGCAACAGCAACGACAACAACAACAACAACAGCAACAACAACAACAACAACAACAACAACAACAACAACAACAACAACAACAACAACAACAACAACAACAACAACAACAACAACAACAACAACAACAGCACCTGATAGTTGCCCTCCCTCAAAAACACTCCATCAGCGCTGGAGTTTGTCGGCTGTCGTTTCAAGGCACCGAAACATTCGACGGAGGCAACCATTAGTTTGTTCCCGAGGAAAACTTCATAGGAATGCTGTGAGCGATCAATGTTAAAACCCATGCTGTACTGCATATTATCGGATGGCAGGCAAAATAACGTTTAGGTGAAAAAAAAAAAGTTCATACAGTACGTAGCATCGCGACTCAAAGTATATCACCAGTATTTACTCATTCGGGTTCATGTTATTGGCCCACGACCCAGGAAAACAAAACACCTCAAGAATCGTGAAAGGCTTTGTGGAAGGTAAGTTGTGTGTCGCTTGTTTCAAGCCGCGGCGGGGAACCATCTCGCGAGCAACCGTGCCTTCAGCTCCTCATCGTCGCGCGCCAGCCCTTCCAGACTCAGGGCTAACGCGGACCGGTACTACACTATTACGATAACGGCTCCTCAACCGAGGTACTACCCAACATCGTTGAAACGCCACTGCGTATACATACAGTAGTATTGGTTCTATACCTGTGCCGTGGGATCGTCCATCGGGTTTTGTCACGGTGCCGCTGGGTGGCAAGGGACACAGCAGCGGTGTCGGTCCGCTTCGCGTTGTTTACCTTCTTCTCGCACAGTAGACTGCTTATTGCGTAGCTCAAGGCGTAATAGAGATCAAGACTCCAAGTAAATCGATGGGGGCGGGAGGTGCTACCAAATCCTCCGCCACCCCTCGTAATATTGTCACGTCAAGCGTACGGGTGGCCACTAAAAGGCCTATAGTAACACAAATCCTGGAACTACATCAGGTCCGCAAGGACCGTTCTAGGATGACCTGCCCGCCTGCCTATCTACAGCTAGATACCACACGCCACCCCATGACAGCGATTGCACTTTCGTTTTTTTTCTCGAAATCACGCTTGGGGCGAGGGTGAGGGCGAGGCAGTAATAGGGCATTAATAGGGCATCAATGAGGCATTAATAGGGCTCCTCAAGCGGTTTGGAGCCTCGGAAAGTATCTACCGTGGCAGACGGCCAAAACACGAACGAGGTGAAACAAAAAGAAAAAAATAGTAGGGGTCCCGCAGTGAAGGCGGTGGTATGGTACGGTATAGAGAGCAATATGACCGCCTTATTGGGGGAAGCCACCCTATTCACTCCGGCTTATTAGTGCAATTCCCCAGTCGCGCCAGGCGATTTTGACCGCAGTATATCGGGATACCGCCTTGTATAGGGATACCGCACTAATGGGGGACCCCTCGTGTGCAGCATCTGGAAGAAATTTACTGGACGCCCAATATTGGAGGCACCTTGCACTCGGAGTAGAAACGGTTGTGTTCTCCATCTCGAATGAGATGCATGGTCAATGGTCGAAGGATGACTGAGGCAAGCAACAAACTTGCAACCCCGCGTGCCCCCCGTCCTGCACCATGCATGAGGTCTGTTATATACCTGACTGCCCTCGGGGTCCATGAATACCGGGATGAGGGCGTATCCCACCGCGCAGTGCTCTGAAGAGAAACGGTTGAGAGTGTCCACCCGAATCATTGCGGTGCTCGCCATATCCATTCTCTGGGATTATGTTTTGACACGGGCGGCGGGTTGCGAAGGACAGTGCGCACGGCTTAAGCCTCAAGCCTTGTGGGGGCCTATAAGCGTGGCGACAAAAGAAAAGCCGAGAGCGATATGTATATGTGCATCTGATTATTTTTTACAAGCGGCTAGGGAAAGGGTGCATTGGTACAAATACCACCATGCTATGTGCTTGTGGCGCAGCTCGCGCCCTAACAAAAAATCAAAACGGTGGAAATGAGCAGCGGAGACGATTCAAAACCTCACCTCATCTGGAACAGTGCGGTATTCTTGTCTCAATCTAAACACAGGCGTGTTGCTCAAACTGTCACCCTCGCTTATTGCCGAACCCTCTGAGCCCCTCTGACCGAAATAGATGGCAGGCATAACGGAGGACGAGCGCCGAAGGGGGGTCATCTCACTCTTGCCCGAGTAACGGGTCACGCAATGACGGGTTGCTCCTGCATCCAATACGCACAACTACCGATCAGGGTTTGACGCTGTGCCATACTGCGAAGTCTACGATAGAGGTTTAACTTTTCGGTTCGTCTTATTTTCAAACGCTGAATGACGGGGGCCCTGAGCCGAGGAACCTTCTCAAGCTCGTTGGAATGCCATTGTAGGTTTCCAGCATTGTTGGTGATTCCAAACCTAGGGCAAGAATTTGACAACATGGTACGGTAGAGATGCACCATTTTTTTTCTGACGCTCCTGAGGTAACTACCTCTACAAAGTCACCCACAAAAAAAATAATAGAGAAAACCGAACGTGCGCCCTGGTCAACAAACCCTTGGCCTAGCTATAAAAAATAAGAATAAACGTTGCGAAGTAAGAAGGACATTCGTTTGGACATTTTTGGGGGTCAAGGGTCGCCGTCATTCATCATAACACAATGTTTTAGCTAAGCAGTGCTACTTCTATCGTAGCACGCGGCCATTGCACATCGAGTTGCACTGCTGTCGTCCTTTTCTTTTCAATCTCAAAGTGCTTTTTTGGTGACGCATGAGGCGTAGACGTAGATACCCCCTCAAGTGAGATAAACCGCAGAAAAAATAGTTGTACCCCTGTCTCCACCGCGGCATACCAGGTACTACGTCATCTGTCAACCGTTTGGGTAGTTGGGTAGCATTTTTTTTCTCTTACGTTACGAACTATCGATACCAGAAGCGCGCTTCGAGGGTCATTTTTTCTTTTTCAGAGGAAAGCAACTGCGTCTTCATGGCCCCTCGCGCTCCAACCACAAGGAGCTGTGTTTCTAGCCTCGCAAAAGTGGAGGGTTTTTCGGTGGACCCGGCTCGCGCGTTTTACGATCGAGGTTACTGTACCTCTTTTTGGCCGAAACAGTTCCTGAACTACGGCCGACCCCTTAACCCCAAAATGGTTGGGACCCAAATGGTTGGGATGCCACATTTTGTTTTTTGCAACACCGGCGATGGTTTTTATTTTTCATACCCAGGCCATGGGTGTGTTCATCCGGTTGTGCTTTCGGTTCACCCAAAATCAGTTTTTGGGTCTGATGTGCGGTATAGAGCTCTTCACACGAAGAGCCCCGGAAAGAAAAAAAAAAAAGTTGTGACACCTCTACCGTAGCATGCGTCGACTTGGAGTACGCGGCAGCACTTAATAATTAATAGTTTCGCAGTCAAGAACTCAAGGCTCGACGTTTAGACGGCAACAAGAGCATGGCCTATTTTTTACGGAAAATAGTGTACGACACACCCTGCCTTACACAAGAAAGAAGAGTTTCTTAAGCTTGTAGACCCGGAGACAGATCGGTCATGGTCTATTTCACCCAGCCTTACACAAGAAAGAGGAGTTTCTTATGCTTGTAGACCCGGAGACGGATCGGTCATGGTCTATTTCACTCAACCATGTACGTCGCCGGTAACGCTTGTCAAGTGTCGAAGGCACTCTGCCACGCGAGCTCCCACGCTCCCCTCAGCGCCACAGTTCACAGGTGAAATTTCGTGCCAGAAGTTTTTTTATTTGACAGCGCCAAAAACTAAAGACCCAACGTACAGAAGTTGAAGAACGTAAAAAGCATAGTCTATAATGTTGCGCAAAGTCCTTGCGACAGCTTAGCTGCCTCGCCTCGTTTCCTACGTATACCATGCTTGGGCTCTACCAGAAGGCGAAAGATCTGTATCCAACCGAGATATTAGGTAACATGATTATAGTTCGTAGTGCCGTACAAGAACAAGCAGACACAGAAAAAAAAATGGTTGATGCAGTTGGATCTTTTAATCTTGACCTGGACGACAACCTTCGAGACGGTGCAAGGGTACGGCAGCTACCGGGAACGCCATCATCCGGGGCACTGTGGGAGCAGTGGCTGTGGTCTATATCCCTCGTCTCCCTCCCCCCCCACCTCACATGCAACGCTTACTGGCTCAGTGATGTTGGTTAATCCATCTCATCAACCCCCTGCCTCGCATGTTGACTGCTAGCTAGCTCTCACTAAGTGGCGGTTATGGTGTAAGCATACAAGGAAAAACAGTAAAAACATACAAGGTTTCTGCGCCGACGCGCATGGCTTAGTGAACGCACTTCTAAGAACATCGGACAACAGAAGGGTCCGTCGAAGCGAATTTGTTGTTCGGTCGTTATAATCAGGGTTCAGGTCGGGACGGGTTTTATTGTCGGGTCACAACGGGATGGGAATGCAATGTGTCGGGATACTTTGGCCGGGTTACCGGGACTAAGTTTTTGGCCGGTACCGCCTTCGCGGTATCCGGGACAATCGAAATATGCTGGTACATTTTCGCCGGGAACGCAACAGGCCGGGACCGCCTTCGGCGGTACCCTGTACAGCAAAATGTGCCGGTACTTTTCCGCCGGGAATGCAATATGCCGGAAATTGATGCGAATGAAGTAAACCAGTTATTACTAGCTAGCCTATCCGGTAGAACGATTGGCTTCGCCAGGTCATCAGAGGGGGACGGTTGTACCCGAACCAGGCACAGACACCTCGGCCGACGCCGCCCCTGCACTACTGTCAGCACTGGGGTTCCCATCCGAAGCGCTCATTGTTCTGCTGGACCGCGCACGCTAGGAGGTGTGGGCAAGTTGGCTGGTGTTGGTCTGCACGGCTGCCGGCCACCCAATAAAAAATGGTTCTGACGAAGAGGAACCCGCCCCGAACCAAAAAATAAAAATAAAACAAATGGACCTCACAGCACCGAAAAAAAAAAACTTCTGCAGAATGAAAAAAAAACACTCGAAAGAAAAAAAAAAAACTGTTTGGAAGGAAACGAACCCCGCACTTAGATCTTAAAGAAGTCCATATCATCTCCCAGACCACTCGGCCAGTGAAGAAGTGCACGAAATCCCGGCAATCCATTATACCGATACTTTTTTGCCGGGATTTCAATATGCCGGTACTTTTTGTGCGGTATCCGGTACTCTAAAATGAACCGGTACTTTTTTGTCGGGATTGCAATATGCCGGTACCCTTTGGGCGGTAACCGGGACTCGAAAACCACGTGGGTTCATCCGGGCCCTAGTGCCATTTGTCGGGAAATTTTTAACGGTTACCGGGACTGCGTTTTTTGCCGGTACCGCCTTCGGCGGAATCCGGGACCACCTAAATATACCGGGATATGCCGGTATCCCGGATCCCGCCTACTAGGGTGGGATTTTGACGCCGGGATTTATCCCGACCTGAACCCTGGTTATAATGCAGTAGCCCCCATTTCGTACCTGGTACCTACACCTGCGTACGTAACAGGGCTGGCGGCTGACGCCGGAACGCAACATTGAACAATATGCGATGTCCGCACCCATTCTACAGCAGCATTTTTAACGTAGTTACTTACCATCCGGCAATATAAAAAAGATAAATACTGCAAACTAAGACTGCTACGCACAACAAAAACATAAAAAACGTGTTCGTACGACAACGAAAACGTGGCTACTTCAGAAAGCGCGCCGCTCGGATTCCAAGCTCAATATTTATTATGTATGTTATACAGTACTTCTCGATATGCCCCAAAACTGCCCGACAAAGCATGCTGCAATGATAGGTTTAGACGTCTCGTCTCAACTATAAATTTACGCAAACGCACTTATTTTTATTGATAAGATACATTAGAAGTTACTCGACTGCCGGGTCTCGCTTTATTTTTTACTTGAAGATTTTGTAATGACCGAACGAATGAAACGTAATATCAGTAGAGTCACCCGACGGTACAGGTACTCGTTCTTCCTTTTCTTTCTTCTTACTAAGACGCAGTTCCTTCATTTCCCCGGATTTGTACATTGGTAGGGTTTCCCTGGGCGACATGCAGTGCAGTCGGTTTCAGATGCGAGTCTTGAAACGTATGTACCAGTACGGGCCTTGCACGTACTACGCAGTAGGCTGACTTCCGATGCCATTTGTTGATATATTTGGTGGATGCATTAATTGCTTCAGTCATGACATTTGTATGCGTGTACCACTTTTGGTTTTTTGCTTTGTGTTTTCCCTAGGGTATTGTTCCACTCCAGAATAACTGGAGCCTGCCCTGCATTTTTTGGCGGATGCATTTGAATTGCTTTTTAGCGATGACGTATGCGTGTATCACCTTTGTCTTTCGTTTGTGCTTTCCCTGGGGTATTCTTGCACCCAAGAGTGACCGGAGTCTATCCAATGACTACGGACTTGATGATCATGCGAGTTAATGTCAGAACCACAACAACGTGAATCGACACGCACATGGGATTTCTCAACGACAACATCTCGCATTCCAACACGGCTGCCCGGTGCTGCGTATCACCATTTTTAGGAGTCCTACTATAGTGTTTGTAAACAGTTTTTGACAAGACGCGAATTACACGAAAATTCGGTACGTTGCATTGAAAGCTGGAACGGTTCGTGACTCCCGCCCTACCGTTACGGTTTACGATTCGCAGCTGATGTTAGACTTAAGGCGAGTTTCTAGTCTTGACGGCACCCAAACGTAGGGACGCCCTTTGAGTTGCGTGAAGCGCCCGCCGCACACCAACACACACAGAGTCATCCCTCTATAGTGCGGTAGGGGTTGCAGTTGTTGGGCCAAGTGTTTTTTTCTGACCTCTATAGTGTGGTTGAGCTCCTCAAGTGTGAAGTGTGGAACTATTGACTATTAGTAGTAGTGGCATATTTTTACTGCTGTCACATTTCGCCGACGCTTTGACTCGTATATATTATAGTTTGGATCGATGAGGCCTCTCTGCTGCGGCATGAGATCACACCCATAATTGTTGCCCCTTTGCCCTTCTCTCAAGGCGCAGTATATTTGCCTCTTGCTAGCATCATTCCTTCGGTTTTCTTGTCGTCCTTATGATACTGCGGTATTATATAACTCTGTTACCGATCATTTCATTCAAGTATTGGGTTGGATGAGGCTTCCTGCTCCCGCAGAAGGTCCTCACCTGTGGATACACCACCCGCGCTGAGGGTGCCTTCGGTCGAAGTGCCCTCAGCGCAGCAGTATTTCCTAAGGGAAACGAACACAACTGTTAAAATAATACCCAGTGTAGGGTGGGTGGGATGGTCTTGACTTTTTCCGCTCCTCGCTGGTATCTCGTCGAGGATTTCGGGGACTATAACACGAGTGAGCTCGCTTCACAGACAGTCCTAGTAATTGGTAGCAAACATGTGGTTCCAACTTTTGTGCCAACCGTGGGAACCTGAAGTTGGTTGACGATATTGCGCGAGAACGCTTCACCCCCGCCACGGCGGCGGAGGCTGTGAACGATCAAGGCTACGGTAGGCAGGTACCCCCGATTTTTCACTAGCGGTTTGAGCTTTTCATTACTCGCGCGGGTGACTTTGTACCTCATTGACAAAAAAAACACGTTCGGCGATTTTATTGGTGCATCGTAGCTAACTATCCCTTTTCATATAAATATCGGTGCATCATAGCTTGCCATCCCTTTTCGTATAAATATCGAGAGTTATCAATATTTTAACGGCAGACCAAGGCTTCGGCAGGGGAGGTTGTCTCGTTTTTCACCACCGAGCTTGAGCCACTCGCGCGAGTGACTCGGTACCTCGCTGAAAAATATGTACAACTAGGCGATTGTTTTGGCGCAAGTGCAGGTGAGGTGGGCTCGCAGCCACAGCTGAGATGGGCATGATATTTCAAGTGGGCTCTGTTTTCCCTAACCTCTTCCTACTCTCTCCAGCTGCTGTACGGGGGCCGACGATGTGTGTGAGATCGTCTTGCTTTTTCCGTACAGCTATCAGGCTTTTCTCCTACCCAGGGGACGGCCTTCTTCCGTCCCCGGGTTTTGCTCCAAGATTTATAAGTACATTTGTTTTAGTATGGACTAGCGCATAGAAATGCCGGTCGGGTAGCGTGGACGAATGTCTTCGAAGTCATGTTTCGGGTGATGTTGATGATGATATTGAGCTCCTCCTGTCAGGAGCTCAGAAATATTTCTCAGAATCTTCTGCACCCCTAGCGTGGGATGGCTACATAGTTGACTTCTCGAGGGCTGCAGACATCTTGCTTGCGCGAGCTATGATACTGCTATAGCGGCAGCCACGCTGTCTTACCTGTCAACGCGCATAAATTGGACCACAGCTGCGAATATTGTGGCGCGCAAAAGTCCTGGCGACGGCTTACCTGCTCCCCCGCGCTTCCGATGACCCGGACGACAACCTTCGAGACGGTGCAAGGGTACGGCATGCCGCACCCCAAGTCGATGTAGAGGTCGAATCCGTCTCCCTTCAGGAACGGCTGCCTGCTAGCCTGATCTCACGTCACGCGAGAAAACCGACAAACGTGTAAGGCAAAACGACCGGAACGCCAGATACATGCGCCTACGGGAGAGACAGCATAGCGTCGTTGGAGGCGTGACGTAGCTGGAGGATAAAAACGTGTGGAGATGCAGGTCTTTGGGCCTAACGCGTGTGAACAATCCGAAGGCTTACTGTAGGTAGGGTTAGCTGTGCAGGTGTAGGGGTGGCCCTTTTGGGGCTTGATTGTATCTCGATTATAGTATAGACATCTTGATTCAAGTACAGCGACCAAAATAACGACCATTTGCTTCCGATAAAATTCAAGCGTCTACGAGTAGCGTGAGCGCGCAGCAGCACGAACAGTAGGGGTCATACTGCACTCGTCCCGTAAGAGTCTTTGCATTTATTGCAAGTCCGGACACAATTTTTTTCATCTTCCAACCAGCGGTGGTGGTCGATGCCGAAATCGTCAATTTTCCCCTCTGGACCCCCGAGGGGCTGTAAGTTTGAACAAGATCCAGACGAAAGCTTCTCCGCACGCCCAAGCAGAATTCTTAGTTGTTAGTTATATAGCACTATCCACTATAACACTCATGCCACGGTGACTACATAACTAAAAAAATATTACTTTGGAGCTCGTACCACCAATCTCGCCAGCATTAATCTCCGGGGACCTCCCCTCGCCGCCAGACAAGTGTCTAGGAATACACTGTCATAGCTATTCATAATATTCCCAAGCGCGTGTAATATTAGTAGTTGTTCTGACGTTAAACTAATCGTCAAGACAGGCTCCGACAACTCCGGAGTGGAATCACACAGCCAATCAGGAAAGTTAACCAGCCTGGCCGTCCGTACGACCAACAGTTTCACCGTCTGTACGACCGATCGTTTCGCCATCTATACGAACGACCGTTTAACCGTCTGCATGATAGCTTCACAGTACGTACGACCGCTTCATTGTCTGTACCAACGCCCGTTTCATTGTCAGCATAACCGATCGTTTGACCGTCCGCACGGCCGTTTCACAGTATATGCGACCATTTCATCGTCTGTACGACCGACCGTTGAACCGTCTCTACGATCGTTTCATCGCCTGTACGGCCAACCGTTTCACCGGCTGTAAGATACCACCCAACCACAGGAAAAAAAAAACGAGTGATTTAACAAAAAAATGAAAAAGCAAAACGCGAGATAACTATCACCGGGGGTGGTCCCGTAACTTCAAATACGGTACGGTATGCGGCTGATGGAAAGCGGTGAAACTTGCTTACCGTGCTCTCTCGCCGCTTGATGAGGCTTGCTTTCCTCGCCATGGTCTTCTGCGACGCAATCTGCGACTGCAGAGACTGACGCCGCCGAGAAAAAAAAAAAAACAATGGATAAGGAAGAATTTTCGTGAAGTTGAAATGATTTTTTTTTTATTCCATGAAATACATTATGTCACGATTCGTGACGCACAACGAGGGGGACTTGTTTTCTGGTGAACGTGACATGAAAGCAGCTTACAAAATACCACGAGTCGTGTTTATGTTTCGTTTCGTCACAAATCGAGTTTTTTTTGCGCTCGTTACGAATGGCCCTTACTCTAGCGGCCCGGTTGTGCAAGAAAAGCATGATTAACCTCTCCGACATAATCATATAGTTTACTCTCTCTGTTACGATTTGGGCACTCGGTTAGGATGTTCCGGGTATAAGCTCGGTTTTGCTAGTACCGGTATGTGTCCTCGTTGCGGTCGGTGGTAGGCGAGTGACGGGACCTGAACATACTCGATTATCGTGCGTATGGACGCACAAAAATACGCCAGCTTGTAAAAAGCGAGGATGGGTGCTTATCATCCCCGGGTTTTGTGGATCCTGACGCATGTTGCGGGTTATCACTTTGTATGAGGACAAGACGTCCTCACCGATAAGCTACTTCTGCGCCTTTCACCGACAACGCTTTCCGCCTCATCCACGCTCTCTTCCAATGTCTGCGAGGTTTGTGAGGTCGCTTCTTCGAGAGAGTCTTCTTGACTGGCCTGACTTGGGCTCAGATCTTCCCCCGATTCGACCGCCAATGACTCTCCCGCGGCCGAAATTTCCGCCTCTTCAGGTGCCGCGTCGTCGGTGTCGTTGTCGCCTGGTGTCATGCGTGTGTTTTTTGTAGTCGGCGGAAAACAGAGAAGGTGAATGAGGGGCGGATTTTTTCACGGGGAGTTTGATTATTCCCCAGACGAGCGATAGTGCGGGGAGGAGATTGATTATTGATGGCTGATTTCCGCTATTAAGGGAGACGATGCGAAGCTTTCCGCCTCTTGGGGTGCCGAGTCGTCGGCATCGTTGTCGCTCTCCCCTGGTCTCAGAATCAAATAAGAATATTTCAATTCCACCCTCATGGCTGCTGTTTGCGTTTTTGCGATGTACGGCACTTACAGTAACGTTTGCTTGCTTAGTCGGCGAAAGGCGGAACAGGCGTATGTATGAAGGGAAGAAGTATTTCCTCTGAACGTGTTGATGGTTCTCCAGGCGAGGGATAGCAGGTAATAAAGCTGGGGCAACATCAATAAATTAGTTCGCACATTTTGAGGCAGACTAACTATACTGAGCGATTTTCATCTGCCTAAAGGTGCCGGGTCGTTGCCATCGTTGCCGCTCACCTGGTCTCATATGTCACACGTGTGTTTTGGATTAGTCGACGGGAAAGGCAAAGATAATGCATGCGGGGGGGGGACTTTTTCCCGGAAAGTGTGGTGATTCTCCAGGCGAGCGAGAGTGTGGGGGGGGGGTGAAAAAATACGAATCGACTGCCACCGCTAAGGGAGTCCCTACGGAGCTGCGTCGTCAGCATCGTTCATGCTCGCCTGGTCTCGGGGTCAATTCAGAACGTTTCTATTTTTCACCCTCAGGCTGCTGTTTTTGCGTCTTGGCGGTGTACCACCAAACAGTGGCGTGTTCTTGTTTGGTCGGCGGAAAGGCAGAGAAGGTTCATCCCACGGTGAGGTTGCGGAGAACTCTAAGAAGTTCTCTGAGCTCCTAAGGTGAAGGGCTCAATATATCACCCGAAACACATGATTTCGGAGGCGTTCGTTCGCGTAAACCGACGGGCACTTCTACGATCTAGCCCAAAAAAATAGACTCGTAAAATTATTTTACCAACCTGAACTTCCACGCTTGAGGAGCTCAACCGCACGATAGAGGTCAGAAACGTTTCGCCCAAATAAGAAAAGCGCAACCCCTACCGCACTATAGAGGGGTGACTCAGAAGGCAACACTATCAACAATATCAAAACGTGGTGTAACCACTACCCTCAGAAGGCTAAAATATCAAAAATATCAAAATTTGGTGCAACTACTACCCTCAGAAGGCAAAAACATCAAAACCATGGTGCAACCACTACCCTCAAAAGGCAAAAATATCAAAATTTGGTGCAACTACTACCCTCAGAAGGCAAAAATATCAAAATTCGGTGCAACTACTACCCTACGCTCAGAAGGCAACAATATCAAAACCATGGTGCAACTACTAGCCTCAGAAAGCAAAAATATCAAAAATTGGTGCAACTACTACCCTTAGACGGCAAAAATATCAAAATGTGGTGTAACTACTACCCTCAGAAGGCTAAAATATCAAAATTTGGTGCAACTACTACCCTCAGAAGGCTAAAATATCAAAATTTGGTGCAACTACTACCCTCAGGAGGCAAAAATATCAAAATCATGGCGCAACTACTACCCTCAGAAGGCAAAAATATCAAAACCATGGCGCAACTACTACCCTCAGAGGGCAAAAATATCAAAATGTGGTGCAACTAATACCCTCAGAAGGCAAAAATATCAAAATTCGGTGCAACTACTACCCTCAGAAGGAAAAATATCTAAATTTGGTGCAACTACTACCCTCACAAAGCAAAATTATCAAAATTTGGTGCAACTACTACCCTCAGAAGGAAAAAATATCAAAAATATGGTGCGACAACTTGCACCATATTTCTTTTGATACTATTGCCTTCTGAGGGTGGTGGCTTGATAAAATTTTGATATTATGCCTCACCAACATTTGGATATTTCTGCCTTCTGAGGGTAGTGGCTTGATGAAATTTTGATATTATGCCTCGCCGACATTTTGAAATTTTTGCCTTCTGCGGGTAAGGTAGTAGTTGCACCACATTTTGATGCATTTGCCTTCCGAGGGTAGGGTAGGAGTTGCACCATAGTTTTGATGTTTCTGCCTTCTGAGGGAGGAGGCTTGAAAAAAACTCTATACATCACCCCCCAAAAGTGACTTATTAATAGCATAGACTAAACTGAAAGTGCAACTCAATGAACGTTCATTCATTCCCATGGCCTAGGCATACAAATCCTTCATATTGCGTAACAAAAATGACGAAATTCCGACAATTTTGGATTAATCTCCCCCCCCCCATCTCCCCCCCCCCATCTCCCCCCCCCATCTCCCCCCCCATCGACTAAGGCCAGCAACAAATGAGCACGCCCCCTCCCCCTCCCGACGTCATTCGGAAACGAAATAAAGAAAGGCCTGAAAAGGGCTGCCTCTCTATCTCGTAGCACGCAGCTTCTTTTTTTTTTTTTTTTTTTTTTTTCTTTTTTTATCCTCCGGCGGATGGGGAAAAATAAAGCTTTAGCTCACCAAGCTTTCTGAAAAAAAAAAGCCCTTTTGGGGTTGAGGTATCGAATATTTTGTCAAGCCATCATATCACCCTCAGAGGGCAGAAGAAACAACAATGGTTGATTCACCTCTATCGTATCAACAGTAGCAAGTGTCCCATCCCCGCCCTGATTCCGAGCAGTTTGTCCCCAAACACGTGGGAGCAGTTTTGACGGGGTGAACGCAAGAAGCGCGGCGAAAGGGCGATGCCCCCCCCCCCCCTGGGTACCAACTAGATATACGGGGGGTTGAGGGAAGATATTGGAATGAAAACGTGTCTGCACGGCCCAATGGACTACGCGAAAAAGCTGTAACTGCGATTTCGTGTAAAAAAAAGCTGAAACTGCTATTTCGTGTAGGGGACCTGGACCTACCAGAAAGAAGAAAGAGATAATATACCAGTAGTCGGGAGGAGGAGGACGTGGCTACAAATATGTGCCCGTGCGGCACAACAATAGAGAGTAGAACTCACATGGTAGGAGAATGTGAAACATACAAGGAAGAACAGGATAAGTTAGAGGAGGAGATGAGGAAATTGGACGTATGTGACATGGAAGAGTTTGGTAGACCATAGAGTAGCGATAAAACGATCGCTATCCTGGGAGGTAGATGGTGGCCGCAGACGGCAAAACAGGACGGGGATAGGATGTACAAACAGTTTCTACGCAGTGTATGGAATAAGCGTAATGAGCACCCAAATGTTGGAGGTGTATCTTTTAGAAGTAGGAACGCTGCTCCGTCTCGAAAGGGATGCGCGGTCAATGGTAAAATGACTAAGGCAAGCAACACATGAGTACGCCCCCCCTCCGTAGGTACCAACTTTGGTTTCCCCCAGCCCACGACATGTTCATACCCGCTTTGGTCATTGGCTTGACGGGGTCGTCCTTAAGTGACGCCGGCTCGTCGGCCTGTGCCTGAGGCGAGGAAAGTTCCGCTGCTTTTGATGACCCCGACCTGTCGGTTTTTAGAAGCGCAAGGACAAACAGGATGTAAACATCACGAGTCGAGACGGAAAGAGGGGGGGGGAGGGGGTGATTAGGGAAGAGATTAGGGTTGGGCACTGAGTCATCCCACGCTAGGGTTACAGCAGATTCTAAGAAATTTCTGAGATACCAGCGTGAACAGCTCGATATCATCATCATCATCTATCATCATCCATCATCATCCATCATCATCATCACCCATCATCATCATCATCATCATCACCCATCATCATCCATCATCATCGTCCATCGTCATCCATCATCATCCATCATCATCACCCTCCATCATCATCATCATCCATCATCCATCATCCATCATCCATCATCCATCATCATCATCCATCATCATCCATAATCATCATCCATCATCATCCATCATCATCCATCATCACCCGAACCATGACTTCGAAGACATTCGTTTGCGCAGCCCGACCAGCATTCCTATGATGTAGCCCTTATTGCGATACACATCTATCATTATTGTAATAACAGATAGTTCCACGTTTGAGGACCTCAACCCCTTCAAAACAAACGTAACATTTCGCCAAAAAACAACTACCCCAACCACGGGCAAGATAACCATCATAACCATCATAATCATCATAAACACCACAATCATCATAATCAACTTAATCATCATAATCATCATAATTCATGGCCCTACCAGGTAAACCTTTAGACCATAGCCAGGGGAGGTGGGGGGGGGGGGTGTAAACTTATCATGCATGGCCGTAGTCAACATGAGCATAGTGGTATGACCCTCGCATCCATACACTGCCGAGACGGAGCAAATCGGGTTTCCACCGACCGGGCAGGGCGTTGTCATAGGCGGCGTGGAAGTAACCGCGCTTGGCCTAACTCTGCGGGACTTGGATAAGTTTCCCCACAGTAATTCAACGTATCTTTACCCCAAACCTTGTGCGCAATCCAGTTCTCAATAGGTCAACACTTGTGGGGGCCATGTAAAGCGACCAAACGCAGTATCAGCGCGTTATTATCATGGTGTGATCATGCAGCACACGGCAGCAGTGCAAGCTATGAGTTGCGCGTGTCCTATAGGTACTTGCCTTGGAGGTCTGGAGACTGGAAGATCGTCGTGGGCTAATGTATTAGGCTGTTACTAGACGACTAGTAGCAGCCCGGGTTGCTTAGTGTGAAGGAAGCTATCATATCATATCATATCATATCATATCGTATCATATCATATCATATCGTATCATATCATATCATATCATATCATATCATAGCATATAATATCATATCATACCATATCGTATCGTATCATATCACATCATATCATATCATGTCATATAATATCATATTATATCATATCATGTCATATCATATCATGTCATATCATATAATCGTCAGGCTCTAATCGTCCTTTTTTTTCCCTGAAGCCCGTACAGGGTATTTCTGGCCAATCCCCGTTAGAGGACCCCAGTTCCGTTGAAACACTTTTTTTTGGGGGGGGGGCTATGGATCGCAGGTTCTCGTCCAACTGAAACATGATACGAAGCCCCGTGAGTATGCTCCGATTTACTGTCATGGTTGTTGTTCTCGCACGAACTCTTCGCCATCACCTACGTAGACCATGGTCACAGGACAAGCTCCAATCATTCTAGACCGAAAGAACACTACAAGTTCCTCAGGAGAAGAAAATGAACAAAATGGCGCACATACTATAGCTACAACGTGAGCCTGGGTGGGTCTTATCACTTTGGAGTGGGCGGAAGAACGCCTCAGGAACAACACATATCACAAACCAAAAGAAAGCACATGTCGTATATAGCTACGTATACAAATTATCGTAGGGTGGAAGCCCTTGAGCGCACCTTCCTATCGCGTTGAGAGGCCGGACGTGTTCCTTCATCGCGCCACCCGCGTTTGCTCGCAGTGCCTTCGCCGAGGTGCTCAATGCCAGAGACCGCTTGAACTTAGCGAGCACCAAGAGCACTCTCAAGAATGTGCCTATAGGAGACGATAGATAGGGCGAGGGGAGGAGGGGTTAATTGGGTGTGCTATTAATAGCGATTTCACATAAGGCGTTTACGGACAAAGTGTTAACCAGCTCGGCGTGACCGCAGGTAGGAATTCCCCACGTTTGACTTTTGATTGGTGGGGAAGCTTGAGGAATTTGACGTCAACGAATCCGACCGACACCGACTACCCGTTTCGCGAAATGGTGCGAGGGTCTGACGTAGTTTGCTAATAAAACGAAACCTAGGGAGGAGGGGATAAAAAATAATGAGCTCATACTAATTTCAAGACATATTTTTGTCGTAGAGGGAGACAACACAATGTACACTAGGGGTCCACCCAACAAGGCGGTATCCCTATATAAGGCGGTATCCCGATATAACGCGGTCAAAAGTGGTTGGCGCTACTGGGGAATCGCACTCATAACCCGGACTGTAAAAGGCGGCTTCCCCGATAAGGCGGTCATATTGCTCTCTACACCACACCACACCACACCACACCACACCGCCATACTGGGGGGGCCCTGCTGTGTAGGGGGAGTCCTGGAATTCGACTTGACTCCTACTAGTCCGAGACATTCATCAATCCCCATGTTCGGCGGAGAAAATACAGAACGTTTCAAACCATAAATCTTATTGCAGACATAAATCTTGGAATCCCCTTTCCCCCATTGCGTCGTTATGATGTATAGCAGCTGTCTCCTTCTTGCCTATCAGGCCTTATCGCCTGCCCGAACGCATAGCTCCACCCCCCCGCCCCCCCCCCCCCCCTTCGGGTTAGAAGGCATCTGGAGGACAGCAAGCAACTAATACCAGAGGCGTGACATCCAACCAAGCAACCCTCGTGCGAGCGACCAATACAGAGCCAGAGGCATCCCTGCACAGCAATAGTCGGAGCCCAGGTTACTGCTGCCTAATCTTACTACACATACCAGTACCTGGTCGTGTTTTGTGGTTCGACTTCCAATTCATGAGCTTAGCACGTCGCGAAAGTGCTTAGCTGCTGAGAAGGGATTTATTATATTATCACACCTGGTGTTAAAAAGCTCAGCAATAGTGTGTGCTAAAGACGCCGCCAATCAGAACGCTTGCGATAGTTCTTCAGAGAAAGCCTGCAGATATACATACCCTTATACCACGTATTCACCGGTTTCGAAGGCAAGTCTCTGCTCTTGACGGACGTTAGGTTTGCCTTTGCCTGTCCATCTCGGTCATGCAAATCAAACGATTATAGACAAATTTCTCATTTATGACGATTTTTGCTTTCTCTTGCCTGCCAATAGCTTCTACCTATGCATCCGGGACATACAAATGGAGCGGTTCTATTACGGGGGACCATAGTAAATAGGACCTACGGTACACACAAAAACCAATATATTTACCTATTTTGACTAAGAATATTTGGTCCTATTTACTATGGTCCCCCGTAATAGAACGAATTTTTCTCGTTGAACGACATGTCTCCTTTTACCACGATGTTTCTCTCCTCTTGCCTGTCCATCGGGCCCGAAAAAATCAAATCATTTTACAACCAATTTGACCAGTTTAGAAAGAATTTGATCAGGCTTCAACTAAGTTACTCATTCTAATGCCAATGTGCTTATGTTAGCCCTTGCCTGTCATTGAATTTTGTCCATTCATCTGGGACTTAAAAAATCGAAACATTTTATAACAAAACTCGTTTTGGGACGAATTTGGTCATTTTAGAACGAGCGTAATCCTTTTAGATCCAAGTTTATCTTTTTAGAACGATTTTGCTCATCTCTTGCCTGTCATTAGCTTAGGTCTATTCATCAAGGCCGTACAAATCAAACCATTTCAGACCAAAGTTGATCAGTTTACGACGCTTTTTGCTCATGTCCAAACGAATTTTATCGTTCAGGACGACGTTTCTCTCCTCCCCCCTGTCGCTAGCTGTTGCCTGCCCACCCGGGCCAAACAAATCAAGCCATTTTAGAACAAAGCTGATCAGTTTACAATGAATTTACTTAATTCTAATCAAATGTTGCGCATTCTCGAACATTGTTTCTTCATGTTATAACGAATGTTGTCTCCGTGCCACCGCTGAAAGGGGGTGGTTGATAACTTGAATGCCGCCAGGCGCTGAGACTTGCCTGTCATTAACTTTTGCCTGTCCATCTGGGCAAGATGGCCCCTTCCGTAAGCGACATACAGTTGATGGGTCTCGGGGTCCACCACGAATGCCGCCGCCGCGTTCATGTCCTCCCCGTGCACCAACCTTTGGCCGAACAAGACCGACAACAGCAACAATCTTCCACAGATCAAACATCTATTCGGTGTCCCCCCCTCGTGTTTCAAAGTTTCGCCAAACGAGACCGTCAACAAACGTTGCGCAACTTATCATATATATATATATATATATACGTGTGGAAATCAACACGAACGGTTGTCTGCTCATTCTCCCCGCGGTGTGATAATAGCCGCCGCCGTCGCATTCATATCCTCCCCGTGCACCAACCTTTTTGCCAAACTGGACCGACAACGATGTTGCGGAAATAAACATCAACCATTGCGTGCAATTTTGCGGAAATCAACACCACCAATCGGTGGGCTGCGAGATGGCCGACTATTCAGTAAGTCGCCCACCGTGATCAATTGTTTACGTGTTACCGCTTGTTGCGTGCCGCGTTCGGGTCTTCCCCGTGCACCAATCTTTCGGTAAACAACACTGTCAACAATTTTGCGAGAAACAACACCAACCGGGTGTTTGACCGGGCTGCGGCTTAAGACTCTTAAGTCGTCGACCAGATGTTGGTTGTAGAGGCTGTGATTTCGCGGATTCTTCTATTTCTTTTGCTCATCCCATCTTATCATCTTCGCACTGTCTCCTTTCTCCGTCTCCCTCCTTAGATGTTAACTCAGATCCTGAGTCACTAAGCAGGCTCTTGTCCCCGCCTTCCCCACTACGGCACGCGCCTTCGTTTTTATCTCGAGAAAACTTCAGCCCTTTTCTTCCTTCGTCAACGGTTAATGGCATCGAATTGCGAGCATTTAGTCTCCGACTAATTATTATTAACACTTTGTTTATACACACGTATCACTGTCAGCAATTACTTCATGGACGCAGGCTACAAGTAGCGGCAGAGGTGCACCAACCATTGTGTTTGCTGGGGCTTCCCGCTTGAGAAGCGGTATCGTCCAATAACAATGATTGAAAACTAATGATTGAAAACCAATGGTTGACAAACGAAACAAAAATGCTACCCGACGAACAAGCAAACTACCTGGGTACACACGCATATAATGACGAGTTATTGTTTGGTACATTTCGAAAAAAAGTGCCGAGCCATTATCACGATGACCAAAGGAAGGCGCGTATTCCGTAGCGGGGAGGGGGGAGAAGATAGCCTGCTTTTGTGGCCCCGTATCTGAGTTATACGCCTACGGAAATGAAAAGGAGAAAGAGAAAAAGGTGCGAAGACGATAGAAATGATGAGCAAAACAACAACAGAAAAAACAAAAATGGAATTCCGAGGATTTTTGGTTTAGATGGGTTAAGGAGGGTTAAGGAGGGTTAAGGAGGGTTAAGGAGGGTTAAGGAGGGTTAAGGAGGGTTAAGGAGGGTTAAGGAGGGTTAAGGAGGGTTAAGGAGGGTTAAGGAGGGTTAAGGAGAGTTAAGGAGGGTTAAGGAGAGTTAAGGAGGGTTAAGAAGAGTTAAGGAGGGTTAAGGAGGGTTAAGGAGGGTTAAGGAGGGTTAAGGAGGGTTAAGGAGTACCGTCGTTCAGAACACGTCTCTCGAAAAAAAAGAATGTGCTACCCGTATCGTAGTGCGCGTCAGTCGCATGCGGTGTCTCCACCTCACCCTCAAACTGACTTATCTGAGGAAGAAAAAATAAACGAAAGTACGAAAATGCAATCCAACGAAATATTTGCCATGGCCCACGCATGGAACGGATAATACCGTGACGCCCACAACTCTCACAGCTTTCCAACGATATTGAGCAGTTCCTGAGTGCAGCTGACACGTGATGCGGCAGAGGTGACCTCGCCATTTTTGTTTTCTGGAGACCCTCACTTTAGGATCTCCATGTAGCTGAAAACCGCGAACCCGGTGAATAAACCCCGTGACCCAGGAACACAAAACAAAAACAAGGAAAAAATTAACTTCGCAAAAACCAAAATGACGATGTTCCCAATGATTTTCACTTCGCAAAAATCACTTCGCAAAAAATCACTTCGCAAAAACCAACGATTTTGGGCGTTAAGGAGACACCCCACCCACAAAAAATGCTTTCCACAAAAAAGAGGCATGCCTTCATGCCTCTGTTTATCATGGCGCGCGCGTCTTGATTCCCCCCACCTTATGAAAGCGGCCAAGGGAGTCGACTTGGACAGCGCAGATCTATCGTCATTGACGTTCGCGATCCGAAGGTCCACGTTGCCCGGGAACAGGGTCAGTCTTGTTAGGCCTGCTCGGACCGTGAGACGGTGGGGGTTGTGCTTTTCAGACTTGAACGTGTGGATACAGCCCCACCTGGCGAGCAACATAGAAGCATAAATCGAAGGGGCGTGGGGGGGGGGGGGGGGGGGGGGGGGGGGAGGGCGGTGTTCTCGGTTTGTGCATGGCCGTAGTCGTATGACCATAGACCCTCGCATTCCTACTTTGCCGGGACGGAGGACGTCGGGTTTTCGCCAACCAGGCAGACATTGTTCGCACCAAGCGCGAAGCGCCGTGAGGTGTTCGGCGAGTCGCATGAAGGGTGAACTGCATCCTTCCAAGAACCGCTCGTAAGACGGACTTCGGCACCTTGCGCCTAGTTTCTTGCTTATGGATGACAGCACCAATGAGTTATACTTTGTTTTCTGGTGTGACCACTCCAGAGACAGCAATGGGTATTGCTATGCAACTGCCTCGTGAGTGCCTGACCATATTTACACTACGATATGGGATCATTTCCCATTCCCCTTGCGCGGAGGTACGGTTCTCCATCCCACACGATACGATCTACTCGACAACTATCCTGGTGACCGCTAAAAAAAAAAAAAAAAAAACCCTGGTTGTCTAGCTCACGCAGCGATTGGCACATTTTACCGGGGGTTGAGCGGGGGGGGGTGAAAAAGAAGGATACCATGTCATAACAAGTTGCATCATCGTGTTGGTTGCCGTGCGTACGTTTACATTTAACGTTTTTATTTATCGCAGCGGTCTTCGTTTTAGTTTCCACGGCATTCTTTTTTTTCGCGGTCGAAACTCACCCTTGTGCCGCCCGCACGCACACCGTCGGGGGTGGCAAATGTACGGCGTGGTAAGACAACGGCGGCATTATTTTACCTAAAATACGTTGTGGAAGGCGGCGCCCCTCAACCCAAAAATCGTCGGGATGCCATTCTTTTTTCTTGCCAGTAAGAACATTTTTTCATGCCTAGGTCATCGTGTTGCATTTTTCAGTTTTGCTCGAAAATAATATTTTGGCTGACGAGATGAAGAGCTCCCCACGGGAGGGACGAGCCTCACAAGAAGAACGGTGCACGTTTACTCTAGCTTGTGTCATGCACCCTATGCTATGGTGCCAGTTTTTTTTCCTTCTTTCTTTCTTTTCCCATCCCATTTATTGTCCTCGCGCTACTCTCGTGCTCCCTCCCAGTAGTAACTCAGATCCGGGGTCACATAGCGGGCCCTTCTCCCCCCTCCCCACTTACAGTATGTGCCTTCATTTTCATCATTTTTATCGCGAGAAGAAATCAGCATTCTCTTCCCTCGTCGACTCGCGTCGAATGGTGCCAGGGGGAATAGCGCGTGTCGCAATAAACCCCTTTGAGGCTTGAGAGGGAAGAATTGACGACGAAAACTGAACGCTCTGCGCGATAAATGAAGGCACGTACCGGGGGGGGGCACAAGAAACAACATCGGTGACCACGGCTTGTCCAGAATATGGAAACAAAAAAGTGTTGATAAAAAAATTACTCTCACCCCAGATTGTCTTTCCCGCCCTTGCTCTGCACACCGGCGCTGTCTTTGAACTGCAGCTCCACCACCAGCTTCGTCTGCACGTTCAGCGGAATCCTGTTTGGTTGCAAAGAAACGAAGCCATGGCGAAGGACCCCGGGGCAGCGTCAACCGTAAGCTCGCACCTTGCGCGGCCCTGCGACGCTGTCCCGAGGTCGGCCGTACGTGTTTGATACCAACTTTTTCAGGGCAGCACCGTTCCGCAGAAAGACGCATGCTGCCCCCCCCCCCCCCCCCCCAACTTTTCATCAGCAAAATGGCCGATTTTTTTAGAAACCGGCTCCCGGTCGTATCTCCCGAAACAAGGTGCCCTTTGCCACCCGGACGTCACGGTTCGATAGTCCTTTACAAGCAAGAACGTACGTGAAGATATTTTGTTTTTATAGCGATCCTACCTCGTGTCGAACAGCCGTGAAACGTTCGCTCAAGAAAGTCAGTTGGGTTTTTTTTTTGGGGGGGGAGGAGGGTATCGTAGAATCAGTCTAAAACCTACCTAGAGGTGCACCAACTATTCTCAATGAGTTACGGTAGGGAGGGTACCCCCTTTTCACTAGTGTGTTTGAGCTATCATATCAAATCGTATCATATCATATCATATCATATCATATCATGTCATATCATATCGTATCATATCATATCATATCATTTTGTATCATATCATGTCATATCATGTCATATCATGTGATATCATTTCATATATTATCATATCGTATCATATCGTATCATATCATAATATCATACCATACTCGCGCGAGTGACTCAGTACCTCGCGGAAAAAAACACGTTAGGCGATATTTTTGTAGCAGCGTAGATCACCCTCCATTTGCGGATTGGTTTCGTCAATCCGAAACATCAAGAAACGAAAGACAGCAAAGGAACGAATGGGTTACTCGCAGCCTGGGTCTAAGGAGCTCAGAAACTTCTTAGAATATTCTGAACCTGAACCCCTAACGTGGGATGACTCAAGGTTAATACCAAGGTTAACACATTACCCGGCGAAGATGTTGCGAGTTTCCAGCAGAGCGTACGATTCCACTTTTCCGGTCGCCTCGTGCTTGACGGAGCTTCGGGCGATGTCCGCCCACTGGGTGGAAAGCATCTTGCCGTGCAGCCGCTTTCCGACGTACAGCCCGAACGCCAATCGGACCTGATTTTTGCATTAAAAATCATCACGCATGAGAAACATCGGGTTACAGTATAGATAGATGCCTGTTTTTCCCCCTTCAATGCGGTCCGTGCGCAGAACAAGGCTGAACGTGTTATTGAATGTGTTAGTCCTCTTGACCCTGCCATCAGAAGGGGAGTCACCGACCTGTATCCTTCACGAGGGTATACACACACCGTGACACGCGCGATCGAAGTATCACACACAGCTTGCAAAAATGACCAAAAACCCTTGTTGGTGGATCTCACACACACAGCTAAAGTGATTTATTCCATTTATGTTTTCAATATATGTATATATACTTCCGGGTTGACAGGAAGTATGTTGCTATAAGGGTGCCCCAAACTGTTTATGGGGCTGCTCAGCTGAGGACCTCCACAAAAAATCGTTGCAAAAATAGCCCCTCTTATACGGTGTGCCACGAGGTGATCGATCGCACAAACTCCACCCCCCTGCCTTCACGACAAACTTGCTCCCGCGCTGCGCTTGAGTGACCCGATGAATAAATCTCATACCGTGTGTGTATGACGAATACCCAAAAGTACATTTTAGACACTGTATCTGACGACTATTAAAGTACCGTAGATTTTAGATTATCTAAACGAACGAAATAAGGTAAGCGTACACTTCCATTGTGGAGGAGCCCATCATTGTTCGTAAGTTAGTAAACGTTTTGGTCGAAAAGCGTTACAGAAGGACTTAGCCCCTAGCGCAGCACGCCTCGCAAGGTGACTGATCGCACCAAATTCGCCGGCAGTGCAACGCTCTTCTTGCGTTTCTCAGTAGGGTGTCTTCTGCGAATTTTTCCAAACCAACTCATGAAATCTTCCGCGAAAAAGCGGGATAAGAAACATGCTTTCCTACCTCGAGCTATGACGTTCATCGGTCTTATTATTATTGTATAAAACTATTTTAAATACGCCAGCTGTGAGTTCGATAAATTCAAGGCTATACAACCGCCGAGATTAGACTATGAAATACCTGGTACGCTAATTCAGTCCCGTGACTGAGTGGTCTGTTGAATAAAGCTATACAAACCCACGCATGGCATGCTCAGCGGTGAACGATTTACCGACCAAGCCACAGTCACCTATCCATGTAACCAACACCTTACCTTCCCGATAACCTTGCTTCCGCTCCGCTTGGGCAACCCAAGCAGGTAGTCCCAAAACACGCAGAAGCCTCGACTTTGATTGTACGGCCTCTGCATGATTCCCCCGACCCCCGGCCTCCACCCTCCTACGGCCTGCGCGGCCCTTGCCTCTTCCCCGTAGCCGTGTTCGCCGTGCTGGCTACGCCATCCGCCTGCCCCAAACATGGGATGAGCGCCGCCCCCTGGGCGTCCGCCCGAGAGCGTTTGCTGTACTTCCATTAGCTGCCGTTCCTTGGCAAGGGTCTGTGGATTGGCGAAAAACGCGCGAAAGGCCGGTCGGTGCCATGAATGGAAGCACGCTCTTGTGGGAACAAATATTTTTCAGCATTTATTTGAAGAACCTGTCACTCTTTGGCGAGACTCGGAGGATCGATCGATCGATCGGCCGATCGTTTGCAAAAACAAAAACCGCGTGAGGCCGATGCTAATGGAAGATAAATATCTTGTAAGAAAAACAGTCTTCAGCGACACGTTCACGCGGTAATTTTGGAACTTAGTTTTTTACAAGAGTGTTTCCATTAGGATGGGTGTAAGATAGATACGCATGCTTCGGTGGGACCGCGAATGTTTTTTATTGGGACTCACCTTTTCTGTCCAACGGGCTCTACACCTCCGCCAAAAGCTGCGTTTGAGGGGGGGAAAAAAAAAGGTACAACCCCGATGCACAATCCCGGCGACCTAGGTATGCAACAAATACGAACTGAACCACCAAATGGTATCTTGTCACAACGCTGGCCACATTGACGAGCTCTGTCAGTTTACAAGTGTTTGAGCCGGAAAAAGGTGGTGTACCCCAATCGACAACGGAGACAAAAGGAAGGTACAAACCCGATGCGCAATCCCACCGCCTAGGTATACAACGAATAAGAAAAGCCTGCCGCACAACTGGTATGACAAATGGTATCTTATCTCAACGTTGGTCTAGTTGACAAGCTTTATTTGACTTGGAAAAGGGTACTGTGCCCCTAGACTATACATCGAGTAAAAAGGAGGGTACAAACCCGATGCGCAATCCCACGACCTACGTCTACAGCAAATAAGAAGAACTAAAGCACAAAGAAGAACTAAAGCACAAACAGCACAGTATCTTAACGTCAACCAAATTGACGATTCCTGTCAGTTACAAGTGCTTGAGCCGAAAAACGATACTGCACCCTATCGACAACGGAGAAAAAAGAAAGGTAAAAGTAGACGCACAACCCCACGGCCTCCGCCCATATACAACGAGTAAGAACAACCAAAGCGGTACCTTATCTCGACGTTAGCCTAGTTTGACGAGCTCTGCTTGAGCCGAAAAAAGGTACTGCACCCCCTTCGAAAACGGAGGAAAAAAGAAAGTCGCAAAGCCGCTGTACAATGCCACGGCCTGGGTGTGCGAAGAATAAGAACTAAAGCACCGAAGGTATCTTATCTCAACGTTGGCCTAGTTTGACGAGCTCTGCTTGAGCCGAAAAAAGGTATTGTACCCCTATCTACAATGGAGAATAAAGAGAAGGTGCAAACCCGATGCACAATCCCGCGACCTAGGTATGCAACAAATAAATAAAATAAACAAGCGCTAAGCCACCAAGTGTCATCTTGTCTCAACGTTGGCCACATTGACGAGCTCTGTCAGTTACCAAAAAAAGGTCATGTACCCCTATATCGACTACGGGAAAAAAGAAGGGTACAAGCACGCCGCACAATCCCACGGCCAAGGTATACAATGTGTAAGAAAAACGTGTTCAAGGCTACGGTGCCATAAGGGGCACTCTTAGCGTCATTCTTAGCGTCATTCTTAGCGCCACTCTTAACGTCATTCTTATCGCCACTCTTAACGTCACTCTTAGCGTCGCTCTTAGGACCACTCTTAGGGCCACTCTTAGGGTCATTCTTAGCGTCTCTCTCAGCGTCACTCTCAGAGCCTGCCGTCTGCAGTGGCTCTGGATCACTCGTGCGAGTAACCCCCCTGTTCCTTTGCGGTCTTTAGCTTTCGCGCGAGTATGATAGGTCGATATGATATGATATGATATCATATCATATCATATTATATGGTATGGTATGATATGATATGATATGATATGATATGATATGATATGATATGATATGATATGATATGATATGATATGATGTGATATTATATGATGTGATATGATATTATATGATATGACATTATATGATACGATATGAAATGATATGATATGATATGATATATGATATGGTATATGATATGATATGATATCGAAAACCCAGAGGTGAAGAAAGGGGTATTCCCCCGACGGCGGCCTTGACGGCCTTGGTCAATGGTATCCCAAACGTTAGCCTGGTGAGACCAGCTATGTTAGTTGCAAGTGTTTGAGCCGAAAAAAGGTACCGTACCTTGATCGAAAAACGTTGTAAATAAAATGTGCGTAATTTATTTCTCGATTCCCTATCTTCTCTTTAAGGAGCCGACCATTTTCTTATTTTTATAACACCATACTTGGTATGTTTTGTTTTTGTTTCTTTATTTTGTTTGTATAATTTGTATTTTCCGCAGCAGCAGCTACCATGGTATATTTCGGGTGCTATAGTCGCCTATGGAAGACGCCTCACGGAAAGCGCCTCAAACCCTGAGCCACAGCTGTTGCGTCCGCTTTATGACATGTGAAGAAAGCTTACGCTCAGCCCAATCTGTCTGGAACTAACAGCGTATCACTAAACCGTGCGCCTTGTCGTGTTGCATCCCGTAAGGATATGCCTAAAGTTTGGGCATTCTACAACCCCTAACCCGTTCAACTACATTGCGGCGCTGGTGCTGTAAGGAACGCTGGGTTCCGTTAGAGGCTGGCATCGGTCGACACGTCAGTGGTTGCAATTGTCGCCGAAGTTCAATGTTAAACAACATCAGTAGCGCGAGAAACTCGTACGTTTTTTCAGGGTGACCAAATATAATATTCTGTATTCGTACTGTTCCCGATATTAAAGCCCCGGGGGGAGAAAAAAAAAATAAACTGCCTACCATACATACCAGGTATGATAAAGCAGTATAGTGGAAACTACAGTAATAATTTATAAAATAGATGTGATGTTTTACCTAGCTCAAAATTCCCCACCTAAAGTATAAATACCAATACTTAGCATTATAGTGGACAAAAAATAAGACACCTCAAAATAAAAAACTCACTCATATAGTATATTGCGAGTACCAACAACGCAGCTTGCAAAGATGAGTATTGACCTGAAATTCGTCAAACTCACGGCCGACGTCCTTGAAAATTAGTCATAAAATAGATGGCAGAGTGATATTTACAGCGTTAGCTCTCTGAGGCATTTTTCGGGCTGAACCAAGCGTCCGAGTGAACTGGCAATAATAGTGAAGTGCTGTGAATGTAGGCTTTCTTCACCTATCACGAAAGCGAACGTGACATGTGCGGTTGAGGAGATATCGTGGTTTCCATTGCATAATGCGTTATTCCTACCGCTAGAACATGGAAAAATGTGTTACAACAGCAGAAACCTTGTGGTTTCTGCTGCAAAAACAAAACGCTACAGATGGTTTTACTCGAAATATCAACAACAAACAAACACACACACAAAAAAAATGTCCGGAGCGGACTCCAACGATCGAAACTGCGATAACGGGTTGTCGTTCAGTTGAGGAATGCTAACAGAGTCAGACGTGTTTGAGCCAAAAAGCGATGCTACCGTGCCCCTTTCATCGCGCAAGTCGTAGAGCAGTGGAGCGGCAGACAAAGAGCGGTGCGCTCCCCGAAATCTGGTCGATCAACTTGGCTGCCGACCCTCCGTACGAAACATCGCCGTAGTTTGCGGGCGATCAAGCAAATCATGAAAATGTGTCGTCGGCAAAAGAAACACCGCTGAAAAAATCGCGTATCCCTCATGCGCTTTTCATGTATGTATATATATATATATTTAGCAACGCCAGTTGTGAGTTCAACTTTTTTTTTTTTTTCGGACGCGAAGACTGGTTGTTGGGCTCCTTCGCAAGACGCAAGACCACTTGGTACATTTTCCGATCCTCGAATGGTGTGCCAAACCAGCGACAAACGCGAACGCACACGAGCGCCGATGTGTGGTCAAGGCGCCCGCGACCGAAAAAAAAAACAGTAGGGAACATAAAGGAAGGGTAACGCGTCTCCCCTACCTTCTCTATTTTGATGGCTTGGAGGTTCCTCTTTTGCTCCGTGACCCACTGTTCGTGGGCAACGTTCTGCTGGCGCGTTTTCTTTTCCCTGGCCATTCTCTCGCGCATGTCCTCCAGCTGCTGCTCCAGCTCCAACCTCTGCATTTCAAACTCCAGACGTTTCACGGCTTCCTGTTGCGGGTGTTTCCGTGATTTTTGGCAACAGTTTTTTTGTATCCGAAAAAAATAATATGCGAAGAGGACAGTATTAACTGGCGCGGAAACCTCTACCCCAGCACGCACGAGCGTGTACACACCGCCCCCTCCCTCGTCGGCCCAACACCTCACACACCGCGCTTGGCCCAATCCATGTCTACCTGGTCGGTGAAAACCCGGCGAGCTCCATCCCGGCATTGTGGGAATTCAAGGGGGCATCGTCGGGATTCAAGGGTCTATGGTTCAACAGATTACGGCCACGCATGACGATGAGCACATCCCAGCTAACTCTCCCCTCGATACCTTGTGCTCCGCATCCATCTCGACCATCTTCAAGCGATACTCCCGGTTCTTAGGCGAGATATCCTCCCCACCCCCTCCTCCCACATCGTCTTCTCTCCGCGTGTCGCTCTGCTTCCGCGTCCCCTTACCCCTCCCATCCCCATCCGTCGGCGTTTGTCCCCGCAATAATCTCCCGGCGCCCTCTCCTTCTTCCTCTCTGCTGCGGTCAGCTCCCTGTATCATCGGGGGTATGCACCAACGAAAATTCAGTTGCGCTACAAAAAAAGGTACAATACCTCCTTTGGGGCAGAATATATTTGTGCATGACGGGGGTGCCTCAACTCATCAACTACCCAATATACCACCTGGTATGAAGGTATGATATACAGGTGAGAGGGAAAGGGAGGGGAGGAACGTGTACTCGATAATCATGCATGGCCGTAGACGTATGACCAGGGGGGGGGGGGGGGGGGGCATTTAATGGATTCACCATACTGTTTCCAAGACATTTCATTGTTTGTTGTGGCAGAGGGAGACGATACGGTGTACATCCCATGTTGCGTTTTACTAAATTATTCGTCGGGGGTATAACAAAAAACGGTTCGCGCCAAGGCAGGGGTAATTTTTTTTTTTTCCTGAGATTCCTCAACTAAGGAGTACTTGAAAAAGGAAAAAAAAATGTGCTGAAAACGAGAAACTGCTACGAGTATTTGCCGGGATGAGCAACATCCGTAGGACAAGCGAGCGGGCGGTGGGTGTGTCACGCTGCTTGCAAAGGGGGAGGGATCGACCCTAAATGTATCAAACTCACAGCTGGCGTGTTTGGAAGCTTTTTTTTCGTTTGTTTGTTAATCCCATGGCCTAAGTGAAGGCATGCAACGAAAAGTCGTGCAGGAAACAGAACGAAGTCGTGCAGGAAACAGAACGAAGTCGTCCGGGAAACAGAACGAAGTCGTGCAGGAAACAGAACGAAGTCGTGCAGAAAAAAGGAAACCCCGTTATTCAGAAATCGATCCGTTTTTCGACAAAAATAACTGCAAACTCTATCGTATGTATGATGGCACGCGTCAAGAGTATCACTTTTTTTGCGCCAGAAACAAATTCCGACTGGTCATCGCGCCTCCTCAACAGAGAAAGGAACCACCCGTTACGGTTACAATACCGTTTTTCTTTGTGCTATGTCGTTCGTGGTACACCTGGGGCTATGGAATTGTTCGTCAGGTTAAGCGTAAAAGCTTGCGCTGTCGGAGTAGTAGTAGTAACGGTGAACGCCGGTAGGGACAGGACAGCTCAAGCTATCGCTACACCACGGGAGCTGAAAGATGCGCCAGCTAGCGCTGGATTGCGAATGTAATTGAGTGTTAAATCGACACACGACGTGCATGAATACAACTATACGTAGCTTTATTCTTCCCCATCCATCAGAAATGAAAAAAAAAGGTTTTACGGTTGTTTCTGAAAGTCAATTTTATATTGGGTTGAGGTACAGAGCTCCACGAAGTCAGGAGCCACCCATATGTTTTTCGGAATAACGCATGAGCCAGTCTGTCGCTTGGGCACTGACCTGCTATTATCCCCTTCTACTACTGCTCTAGTCTACTGTTACTCCTTGACGCCTATACAAACCCGGTTTGGGGGGAAAATACTTGGAATTAGTATAGGTAGGGGGTTTGGGGCTTAAAAGGGGGTCACCAGCCCTTACCGTATATTGCGTCGGATACCCTGCAGCTCCTCCACCGATCGCCTGTCCTGCTCCAGGGAAAACGGACGACGAACCCACCCCCCCGCCACCTATTGAACCTAGCAAACCCAAATTATTCCCGCCCCCTGGACCCGTCCCCGTGGAATTGAGGGCTCCTTGGAGTTGCATCATCATGCGGGCGTTTTCAGCGTCCAAAGAGGCGATGTACTGCTGCATGCCGGGAGCTGAGAGTAACGTGCAGGAGGAGGAAGGGAAGCGTTAAGCCGTGATCGCCCCGACGACCTAGGCCACTGGTCTTATTCAGATGCGTTCGATTATTTTTTTTTTATTTGTATTTTGTCTGACGAGTCGTTCTACAGCCGAAGAAGGCTGCCAGCGCTCCGTGAAAAGAGACATCTATCAACTTTAGTCACGCTTTTGGGGGGGGTTGATCACCCTAGAAGCGCTTACCATAGGACACACGAGATAACCCATCCACTGCGAAGGATGAATTCGTGAGCAGATTTTTCCCCAAAAGCAAGTTGGGACACACAACCAGAACGGTGGCTTTAAAAGTAACCGCGTCAAGTTTCCTTTTGATAACATCTCACAGCCCTTGCGCTAATTTCGTTGTGAAGGAAATTTGTCTGATGGGGGGGGCGGGGGGGGGGGGACCTTGCGTGTTGTTCGATATCCACACGATTCGGACCGCGGAAAGATCGATGTAGCGATTTCGGCTAAAAATGTTTTCCTGGATAGTGGGGCTCCTTAAACCCAAATTCCTCGGAAAGCCGTTGATTTCCTACACTGTTAATTCTTTATACCGAGGCCATGAGCCTGTTCATGGAGTCACCCCTTCAATTTACTCAAGTATCAGATATGCTATTAATAGCATAGAGCTTCTGAAGGGGTTATGAGCCTCAGAACACAACAATGGTTGACAACAATGGTTGGTGCACCCCTACCTGGCATCCACTGAGAGCCAGCCGTCGCCGAAGACCCAGGCCCGAACGGCACCCCTCCGTGTCCCCTGCCCATGCCGAACCCGTCGACCCCGTACCCCGCTCCTCCACCCGCACCCATGCCGCTCTTAAGAAAGTGCAGCTCGCTCTCCAGTCTCTCCACTGTTGCTCGCAGCCGCGCGGCATCGTCGTTCGCCTGTCCTTCTCTCCCCCCTCGCTCGAGCTGGGACGATGAGTAATTTGTCCCTGATCCTTCCTGACCGTTACCGGTACCGGCTTCCATGGTTCGCGGTCTTCTACGCCCAGTGGAAGGCGTTTTATGGCCTGCGTCATCGTCTCGACTGTTGCGGTGAAGATGATCTGCTGATTGGCTGTTGGCGCTAGCACCGGCTGAGTCCAGCACGGCGACGGCGTTACGGCGACGAGCGTGGGATTCGTCCCCTTCTGGACTGTTGTGCGGCCGCTGTCCTTGTCCCCCCCCAGGATAGCGAGAGCTATCACCGCTGCCGACGTGTCGACCCTTGGCACCTCCTACACCCCCCTGGTGACCATGCTTTCCTCTAGGAAGATGCCGGCTGCCACCACCATGCACGTTGCCTCCTCTCGCTTCCCAAGTCCCTTTCTCATCGTCATTGGCGCCGTCCGTTTCAGGTCCGTCGCCGTGTGATCGATCGTGGTGGTTGCGGTGGCGGTGGTGGTGGTGGTGATGGTGGTGGTGTCCATGCTCGTGGCCACGACTATCCCGTCTCTTCTTGCCATGCGCAGACGCGGCGGCCCCACTGTGCACCGAAGGATGACTCCCTTCATCATCGGCTGCTTCTCCTACTCCACTATGTTTACTTTTTCCGTCAAGGGGGAGAGAAGGTACGCCGGCGGGGGGCTGTCGCGATGTATTTCCCGGCGCGGACGAGGAGTTTCTGCTTGGAGAGTTATCGGCAGCGGTAGCAGCGGCGGCGGCATCTCGTGCTCTTTCGGCGTCGGTCTTTAGCCAATCATCGAGGTACGCGTCTGCCGTTGCTTCCGCATATTCCCTGGTTCGGCCGTCGAGAAGCTAGCGGTTACGGGCAGTGAGAAAAATTGAACGGCGGGCACGGGACTCACGGTTACCGTAAGAGGGTGAGTAGGAAAGCTGGAATGAGGGACGGGATTCACGGAACACTACGGTACGAGTTTGACCGAGAAAGCTGGAACGGGGCACGGGATTCGCGCGGCCATACCGGTTAAGAAATTGAGTGGGAAGGCTGCTTACAGCGCATACGGGCGTTGGGCCTTTGATGTACGAGAGAAATTGAGTGGGAAGGCTACTTACAGCGCATACGGGCGTTGGGCCTTTGATGTATGAGAGACATTGAGTGGGAAGGCTGCTTACAGCGCATACGGGCGTTGGGCCTTTGATGTATGAGAGAAATTGAGTGGGAAGGTTGCTTACAGCGCATACGGGCGTTGGGCCTTTGATGTATGAGAGAAATTGAGTGGGAAGGCTGCTTACAGGGCATACGGGCGTTGGGCCTTTGATGTATGAGAGAAATTGAGTGGGAAGGCTGCTTACAGCGCATACGGGCGTTGGGCCTTTGATGTATGAACGAACTCTGTGGTCGTTCACCCACCATTACGTACGCAGGGATAAAGGAGCTGGCGATGAAACGCAGAGAAACGCTAGCTCGCGTGCGGCTCAGGGGAGGAGGAGGGGAGGGGCAAGAGTTTGAACAGAAATGGGGCACGGGATTACCTGGGCAACAACGGTAAAATTTTGTGTGGGAAGGCTGGAACGGGACACGGGATTCATGAAAAAATGTGATAAACGGTTGAGTCGAAAGGCCGGAAGGGGAGACCTGATTCACCAGACAATGCGGTAAAAGTTCGAGTGGGAAGGCCGCAATGGGGCACAGGATTTGCGTGACAGTACGGCAAAAGTCTGAGTGGGAAGGCTGGAGTGGGGTACGGGGTTGACGAGACAATACAGTAACAGTTTTGGAGGGAAGGATGGAATGGGGGGACACCCGAATGTCGCCTATTTTATTCGAAGAACGAGCATTTGGAGGCGGTTTTCTTGGTTTTTAAGGGAAGGTTGACGTGGTGAGAGGTGCGAGCGGCTGGCACGGGATTCACGGGAAATACGGTAATAAGTTGAGGGAGAAGACTGGAATAGGGCACGAGATTCACTGGACAATAATGATAAGGGTTTGAGTGGGAATGTTGGAGTGGGTACGGAATTCACGGGGCGATGCAGCAAGAGTTCGAGTAGGGAGGCTGAAATGGGGCACAGCACGGTAAGAGTGTGAGTGGGAAGGCCGGAATGAGGCACGGGATTCACGGGACAAAAACGGTAGGAGTTCGAGTGGGATGACTAGAGCGGGCACGGGATTCACGAGGCAATAGAGTAAGAGTTTGAGCGGCGAGCGCCAGTTCCAGCGAGGAAAACAAAAGAATGAGAAAACGAATACGAAAACGAATACGAGAACGAAAACGAACAAAAGGAAAGATTATGCTTTTTAACACAAAATTCAGGTTCATTCCAAACGCGGTCGCTATAGTGGAAACCGAGGGACACGCCAGCTGGCGCAGGAATGCAAATGCAACTGAGTTCAATCGACATACACGACGTGTATGGAAATACGTGGAAGTGTGGTGAGCTTAATCTTTACTTTTCCCCCGTCCGCCGTAGGATGTAAAAAAAGAAAAAAGACACAAAATATCCGGAGGGGAAACGAAAATGATCGATCTTCCACGCTAAGCTAAAACTCGCGGTGCAACTTGATATAACAATGCCACCGACAGAGTGACGCAGCTGAGTACACACCCAAGGCACCTTTGAGAGCAGGCGGTGCTCGCGGTCTAGCCCGCTCCCTCTGGAGTGCCCTGGACGTTGTGTTTTGGTGGTGGTTGTTCGTTGGCAGTCGTTGGACTACTGAGTGGCACCCTCATCAGTAAATATATCGCCACAGCTGTCATTGCCCTCTGGTTTCTTGCATAGTCACCCCTTGGTCATACCCTACCCACACATGCTGGCTTCCACGGCGGAAAAGCCCCGTGGCGGCCTCACGCACCACCCTTCCCACGGTGCGCTTGCGAGCCGGTCATCTCATATGTTCCTCTTCGCCTTTGGTGTCCCCTATTCGATAGCATTGACCCCATCTCGAAAAAGCATGGTTGATTGTAATGTTAAAACACACGCAAAAAAAAACACGAAAACGGAGGAGGTATCGGGATCTCTGCTGCTTGTTGTTGCTATTTAACCAATGAAGCTCGATTGCTCTGTAGTTCTGCTTCTCGCTTCTTCTTATTTTTCTTCTTTTTTTTTGTTTTTTTCCCGATAATGTTCCCTCGTTTGGACTGATCCTAACGCACAAGATTTCACGGGGCAATAACGGTAAGAGCTTGAGCAGGGAGGCTGGAACGGGGCAGGGGATTCACGGGACAATATGGAAAGAGTGTGAGTGAGATTGCTGGAATGGCGCACGAGATTAACGGGACAACATGGTACAAGTTTGAGTGGGAATGCTGGGATGGAGCACGGGGTTCCCAGGACAATACGGTAAGAGTTTTTGTTTGAGTTGGAAGGCTTGAATGGGGCACGGGGTTCCCGGGACGATACGGTAAGAGTTTGTTTGAGTGGGAATGCTGGAATGGGGCACGGGGTTCCCGGGACAATACGGTAAGAGTTTGTTTGAGTTGGAAGGCTTGAATGGGGCACGGGGTTCCCGGGACGATACGGTAAGAGTTTGTTTGAGTGGGAATGCTGGAATGGGGCACGGGGTTCCCGGGACAATACGGTAAGAGTTTGTTTGCGTTGGAAGGCTTGAATGGGGCACCGGGTTCACGGAACAATACGGTAAGATTTTCTGTAAAAAGTCTGGAATGGGGCACGGGGTTCCCGGGACAATACGGTAAGAGTTTGTTTGAGTTGGAAGGCTTGAATGGGGCACGGGGTTCACGGAACAATACGGTAAGAGTGTCAGTGAAAAGTCTGGAATGGGGAACGGGATGGATTCACGTGACAGCATGATAAGATTTTGAGTGGGAAGGCTGGGATGAGCCACGGGCTTCCCGAGGCATCACGGTAAGAGTTTGAGTGGGAAAGCTGGGAAAGGACACGGATTTCACGGGACAACACGGCTAAGAATTTTAGTTGGAAGAGCGGAATGGGGAAATACCCGAATGTTGAACATGGGTTTCCCACAAATAGCATTCGGAGGCGTTTTTCTTGAGGCCCAAGAGAAGAACGATGCTCCGTGAAGCGACAGGTTTGCGGGTGGGATCGGCACATGGAAAGCCTCATCAAAGAAATCTTAGCAGACAATTTTTGGTTGATTGGAATATCCGCTTTTCGCCAGTGCGTCGTTCAGGTTAAAGTTGCACCGAATTTGATACGTTTCCTGTGTTGGTATACCGTCGATTGCGTCAAAACTGTTGCAGGTGGTTTGCCGTTGCAGCGATAGCGAAAAGCTGAAATAGAGCACCAGATTCACGGGACAATGCGGTAGAAGGTTTGGCTGGGAAGGCCGTAATGGGGGCATTGCCGATTGTAGTACGTATGGGTTTCGCAAAAATAGAATTCGGAAGCGTGTTTCTTGGCGCCCAAGGGAAGTATGATGCTTCGCGCAGCGACAGGTTTGCGGGTCAGACCGGTGGATGGAGACCATGTTCACGCGAGTGGTAAGCGAAGCAAAAGTTGCAAGGCACGGTGGCAGATAAGCTTGAACGTAGCTACCGGCATAGATGCACCGCAACATTGAAACCCGTACCAAGCCAGAGGCTCTCGCCAACAAGTACCCCCCGGTTGAAGCAGTGCATCAGGAAGGTCTCCGTTTGAGCCGCGTCGCATGGGAGTTCGCCCGGTTTCCATCCCTACCAGCACTTTTACAAGAAAGTTGTATTAAACTTGGCCAATATTTTTGATTTTTTTCCGATTTAAGAGTTCTTGAATACTAAGAGTACGTGTTTGTGTTTTGCGTTGTACTGATATTACGGTACAACGTATTTTCACGCGGTAGTGGAGCGGCAAAGGTGACAGCTGCGATTGGGCATCAGGCGCTGCATGACGACCATGCCGCTACACTTTTTTTTTCATCCACTATTGTATGTAACTATATTACGGAGATCCACCGTTATCAATAGCAGAATTGATTATTCGACCACAAAAAGGGGGGCAAAAAAGCACCCGATTTTTTGTTGGCTGGTCTTGCCAGGGATACCGAGCCTTGATCGATCACAGCAGTCGTAGCGTAGGAGATCTCGCCTGAAAGGTGGCGATGCTTTTCCTTTTTGGTGTGTGCAATTTCATCCTGTTAACAATGGATCTACCTAATGTTGCATGAACTGGCACAACCCGCTGCACTACGACGATATTATTCGTTTAGAAAATCTACGGAGATGTGACCAACTAACCCGGTCGGCGTTCTTGAGCGCTTTTCTGGTGGCCGCCGCCGCCCCTTCGTACTCTTTGATGTATCCACCGCTGACTGCTTCCGCGTGCTCCTTTTCGAAGTTTACCTACGATCGCCGTATGGCGCAAGCGATGAAGTTACAGGCAAGGAGGGGAGAGGGGGGAAGGGGAGTCAAGCTAAAAAATAAAAGGAAATACGAAAGGCAGGGGCCAAAGCGAAGAAGTGACAGGCAATATGAAAGGCAGGGGTCGAATCACGAAAAAAAAACAAAAAGAAAAGGGCAAGGTCAAGCGAAGAAGCGACAGCCATTACGAAAAGGCGGGGTTCGAAGGAAGAAACACTAGACAGTCCGAGAGGCAGGGCTCGGGGTATAGCAGCACACCAATGGATCTTACAGCCAAGCAGTACCTCCAACACCAAAAGTGGGTGCTGTTAACGCTGGAGCCGGTTGGGGTGTCGCCACGAGAAGGACGCACGTGACACCCGTCAACTTCAATTCAGTCAAATATACCAGTGGGCAGTAAAAAAGGTTGAGAATCAATCTTGCAGGAAGGCATTCCCGAATGAACGAAAACAGTACAAATCAATTTCAAGATTTCATATATGTGAGTTTTCACCTCATTTTTTACGTTAAAGCAAGCGGAGAGGCGTTCGGCAAACAAAAAAAACAAAGGGAGACAATCAACATATTGCTGGTCACAACTTCAATTTCCGTGAAAGCGGGCTGCCATCTCCGCTTCTCCATCCCAGTCTCTTTCTACTTGTTTTTCATATATAGCACGTGCACGGAAGAGGCACCTCTACAAATAATAGAACAAAAAAAGGGACCCAAAAAAAAACAATGTGTCTTTTTTTGCCACACCTTCAGTTTCTTTAAGCGGGCTGCCTGCTCTTCCATACCGGCCTCGGTCATGAGAGCCGCAAGCGCGTCCTCTGCCCCCTTCGCAGGACCATCCGCTGGAGAACAGAAAGAATGAAAGAAAAAAAACGCGAATTTACGAAGGCGGAAAGAAACAACGGCTCGATTCCAGACTCGCGTGCCCGAATCTCCGTTTCCCGTCCGACGACCGGAATATCCCAAAAAGAACAGAACCAGGAAAGTTCCGAGTTTTTTCTTTTCTTAAACACACTTTTTTTTTGTGAGTCCCTCCAACTTACACGGTTGAGGATCACCCGAAAAGAACAAGCCGAGGGATGGCAATGTTCGAATTGCTTTTTTTTCCAAACAAACGTTTTCTGCATCCCACCAACGTCGACACAAGTTGACCACACACAGTAACCAGTATCCACCAGTGTGAATCTTTGGTGAGAGGATCTACAAGCGTCTTCTTCACAGTGGTTTTGAGTCGCTAGGGACAGCATCCCCAAGGGGTACGGGCGGTAGCGGAGAGGAGATGAAGCCAGGGGAGGAGGCGAGGGCGTACTCGTTATCGTGCAAGGCCGATGTCCTACGACCATAGACAAGTCGCCGGGAACCGTACTCCCAAAGGGAAATGGGCGGCAGCGGAGAGGGGAGGAGCCAGGGGAGCAGGGGGAGGGGGGGAGCAGGCATTCACAGTCACCGTCCGGACACTGCGCCGGAGAAATGGATATTCGTGAGACAAAAATGTGTTTTATGTCAAGCACCAGTCGGGGGGAGGGGAGTGTTCTCATTTTTATTAAATGGCTGGAGTCCTAAGACCGTAGATCTTTGCATCCTAGAACGTCGGGCGGGAGCACGTCGGGTTTTCGCCGATCAGGCGAAAATTGCTTGTACCAAACGCGAAGCACCGTGGGGTGTTCGGCGAGTCGCATCATTGGGAAGGAAGCGAGAGAGTTTCGGCAAATAAGTTTTCGCCGTGAAATTTAAAATGGTACTTTTCGGAAGCTCGAAGCTCGATGCTCGAAGTTTTATTCAGGCCCGGGGGCGATCGCTGTAAGAGCTCGTTCTAGATTTCCATTCTATCTAGATTTCCATTTTATCTACAAAAGTTTGGAGCTTTTGTGATTATCGCATTGAAAGTCATCGAGATGCGAGATTCGATATTCGAGATTCTGACATGACTATTATGATCATATGGCTCCACGCTTTGCATTCGTCGTCAATGGCCCCGTTACCCCACGAGAAGCCACATAAGTCGATTTGCAAACCAATCATGTGCTGCTGCCGCTGCTACGTACACACTTACTGGACCCAGATGGATGCGCACGCGCTGATTTTCTGATTTCGCTTTCAATTTCTTGTCTGAGGCTGTTACGGTTGGCTTCGCTTATACCAGGTATGTGTTACTTTTTTTTTCTTTTTTCTTTGTTTTTCCTGAGAAGTATTTTTTGACTTCAGAGTTTATTGGAGCACGTCTTGTCACCACGAACTTAGGGCATTTTTTTTCAACTTACCCCTGTCCTAAAGAAAAAACAATCTGCCCTTGTCATGCACCATTCTGCGGAAGGGCCCCAGGAATCCAGCGTATCGGCTGGGCAACACCGCTCCAATTTTGGACACCAACTGTACCGATAGTGATTAGGCCGCTGCGGCTCTCCCCGACATGGCGGAGTCTCTCTTTCCCACCTTCTTTCCCAATCTTCCGCACTCGTCCTTTGACGTCTTCCAACTCCCGTTGAAGCTTGGCCTGTTCCTGCCGGAGAGCTCCGGCCCGCTTACCGTAGCTCTCTGCTAGCGCCACCTGAACGACAACATTTTTGAACACGTTATTAACGGTTTCGCTCCGAAGCACTGACAGGATATCCCGCTACTAGCCATCCTATTTCCGATAGAATTCCGTCCTAACAGAACTCCGTATATACCATATCTCGCGTATGCGTCTTGCTGCAAGCGCCAACCAACAGATCATGTCAAAGGAAAGCTTGCTGCCTGCCCGTGATGGATACAATCTAGCTTTGGGTCTAATGTCTTTTGGACAGCTTGCTGGTTGGCTCAGATGAATACAGCCTGCGTAGCTTTCGGGCAATTGGCCCAGAACGTTTGGCAGAGGACACAGCAGGAGCATCACATGCAACCGTTTTTTTCCCGTCCCGTTTACCGTAGCTCTCCGTTAGCAGCAACTGAACAGCAGTGTCTGTTGGTCGTTTTCGATTATTGCTGCGGTTACGGATAAGCGGAGGGAGACATGAAATGCGCTTATCCCTATTGTTCTCCGTGGCCCGTCGCGTGCCTCGGTGAGGGGTGATCGAGAGCCCCCCCCCTCCCTCACTCCTCCTCTCCCCCTTCTTGCGTGTTTCGTTAAGGGCGGCCCGCTGACTGGCTGAGGCTTGAACGTCAACGTTTGTCGGTCACCAATGACGATTAACCCGCAATTCGATGCGAGTTGACGAGGGGGAAAAGGGACTGAAGTGTCCTCGCAATAAAAATGAAGGCCTTCTAGCATGTTTCGGTAAGGACGGCCCGCTGACTGGCTGGGGCTTGAAGGTCAACATTTGTCGGTCATCAATGATGGTTAACCCGCAATTCGATGCAAGTTGACGAGGGAGAAAAGGGCTGAAGTGTCCCCGCAATAAAAATGAAGGCGCATACCGTGGTGGGGAGGGGGGAGAAAAGCCTTCTTGGTGACCATGGATCTGAGTTGGTTACATCTAGGGAGGGAGAAGTAAAAAGCAAAAGTGCGAAGATAATAGCAAGGATGAGCAAAAAAACAAAATGCGGTTATGAACAACTAGGAAGAGGGCGGCATGAGGCGCATTTGCTTGCTTTTCCCTCGGTGCCCCATCGCGTGCATGCGTGCAGCCGAGGGGGGTGAGCCCCCCCCCCCCCCCCCCCCCTCCCCCCTTCCCCTCCGCCCCCTTCGTATGTAATTTGGGGTAATTTGGTAAGGACAGCCTGCTGATTGGCTGGGGCCTGAACGTCAACGCTTGTTGGTAGCTATAGATATTATTGCGGTGCATGAGGCGCTTTTGCTCTTTGTTCTCTACGCGCCCTGTCGCGTGCGTGCGTATAACCGAGGAGGCGGTCATGGGCACCCCCCCCCCCCCCCTTCCCCGCACCTAGTTATGTTTATTTGAAAGCACAGCCTGCTGGGTGGTGAGGGCCAATACACTCAAGCTTTTAATCAATTCACCCAGCCTTAGGCCGTGGACACAGAGCAGGAGCATCATGTGCAGTCGAACATATTTTTTCAATCCGCCACTCGCATGTATACTATACGCCAAACGCCAAATTGAGCAACAGCCTTGCCACATGATGGAAATCCACAGCAGCCATGCACCGACACACAGGCGCACATCTACCTATACGCCGCGACCACGTTCGATTCTGTCTGGTGGTTGCCACAACGCAATGGCGACAGCGATAGGCTTGTTGTCGCTGATGTACCCCGGCTCAAACGCTACACCAACGAGCCACTGCTAGTCCTTGGTGCGGGTCGCCATTTCAGGAGATTTCTCTTTGGTGCGGGTTTCCACCTCAAGTTGTCGGAGACAATCCCTGCCAGCGGACCCCAGAAGCCCGTCACTACGGCCTATTACCAATAACGGTGATATCTCCGAATCACTGCGCGCATTAGCATCTGCTTGGGGCAAGCCGCCTGCTACGATCGAGTTACAGCCCTTTTCTCTTGACGAAAAAAAGCTTTTCTGAATTACTGGGTTTCTTAGCCCAATATGGTCGGAACGCCGCATTTTGTGTTTTTTTCGCTATATTTATCGTTTTCATGAATAGGCCTTGGGACGGATGGTTCATCGAGTAGCACTTTCATTTTCTTCCCAGCTACTTGGGCAAGGGTAAGGGTAAGGGCAAGGTCAAGGGCAAAGGCAAGGGCAAGGGCAAGGGCAAGGGTGTAAAGTCTCCTCAAGCCAGGATATGAGGAAAAACTAGGTGCAAGTATACCGTACCGTAGCGTGTGTCGCAACAGCAATGCCACCACCCCTCTCGGGCGTCTACCTCTCCCACGCTACGAGGGGTGCAGAAGATTCGAAGAAGTATTTGAGTTCCTAACTTGAGGAGGAGGTGAATAAAATCATCATCATCATCCACCATCATCCATCATCATCCATCATCATCACCCGAAACATGACTTCGAAGGCGTTCGTTCGCGCAGCCCGACCAACATTGCTATGCGCCACTATATTATAGTACTCCATACTAAACACACACACTCGTAAAACTGGCGTACTAACCGAAGGTTCTACACTCGAGGAGATCAAACGCACTATAGAGGTCAGAACGTCAGAACGTCACAAACGTTTCGGCCCAAAACGTGCAGTCCCTACCGCACTGTAGAGGGGTGACTCGTTACAACCGACCTTGCCACTAGTTCACAGGAAGACCCACACCTCGTGCTGGATGTTAGGTCGGAAATAAGAAAGTACAAGGGTCTATCAGGTTAACTCTATAACTGCATAGGGCTTAATTTCGATCACAACTAGCAATATATAGACTATCCCCTATCCCCTATCCTTACTTTTGAATGAGTCTACCGTGCTAGCGCCTTGTTTTCAATCAGTCTACTAAGCTGGTGCGTCTGGACACCGCGGAAGGAAGAGCGCCTGCTCTGCCTGGATGGCTTGGCGTTGCCCCTTAGCGGCGGCGGCAAGCGGGCGGCCGTCCTTGTCAACCCCGCCCTTCCCATCTTGAATATTTGGACCCACCTAATCCAGTGCGCGATGATAAATCTACAGTGCCCAAATATGCAGCTTTTGTGCTCTTAAAACCGCCAATTATGCCCAAACATTCTACTTTTACGCATTTATAGTCTAAAAAAATGCCCAAATTATACAACTTTAATGCTCATATACAAGAGCCCAAATATTCCCCAATAGGATGCCTTTTCGCTCTTAAAAAGAACGATTACGCCCAAACATGCTACCCTTATGATCTTGAAAGGTCATCTTAAAAAGGCCAATTAGGCCCTAATACGCAACGGGTATCCTCTTAAACAGCCCAATCATGACAAAAGAATGTTAGCAGAATGGACAAGCCTAGGCGGAAAGGCACCTGTTCTGCTTGGATGGCCTGGCGTTGCCTCTTGGCGTCGTCGGCAAACGGGCGGCCGTCCTTGTTAACCCCGCCTTTCCCATCCTGAATCTTGCGACCCGCTTCATCCATCGCTCGGTGATAAACCTCATCCTGCTCCATGATCTGACGCCGTACCTGTCGAGTCGCGTGCAAAAACATTACGGAGATTGCCCAGTCGAGTCGCGTGCCAAATACTAGGGGAGGATTTGATCCACTGGAGTCGTGTACTACGGAGAGGAGATCCAACACCTCGGCGTCTGTAGGTAATCAATGTGCCAAACGCGCTACAGTACGGGACACATAGTAAGACAAAGGACAGGAACGGAGAGGAGATCCAACACCTCGGCGTCTGTAGGTAACCAATGTGCCAAACGCGCTACAGTACAGGACACATAGTAAGACAAAGGACAGGAACGGAGTGGAGATCCAACCCCTCGGCGTCTGTAGGTAACCAATGTGCCAAACGCACTACAGTACAGGGCACATAGCAAGACAAAGGACAGGAAAGTCAGGGTGGTATTTACAGGGACATGGGAGAAATTGGGCCATTTTGCCGGGGGAGCACACAAAAAAGAGAAAACGGAGCCACACTCCTACAAAGGTAAAAAAACGACAAAAAAAAAAAATCGGAGCGTTGTGATTTTTCGTGCGAATCGAGAAAACTGACGGGGGTTTTTTGTACAACTTTTTTACTTGCTTTTCGTAACCCTTCCCCTGTCTGGCTCCTTCAAAATGAAGTGTGCTTAATAAATGTGTTATATATGTGTATATGTATATATCTATTGGTGCTCCCTTTGATATTCTCAAGTTAGGGTAGAAGACACGCTACTCTATCCCAAAGAAGAAATCCAACCTGGCCCTGTATTTATGTTTCTTAATAGGTAGGCCTGTTCTGTGCTGTACTCCGAAAAAAAGAGCAACGGGCTTAAGGCCGGCCAAATCAGCGTGTCGCGTCTTGTTACGCCTATCCTAACCCCTACCTGGTATACGATGCCCAGTCTCAGACGAGAGCGGGTCGGCGATAAGACATATCTGGTAGGAGATAAGAGCGATACTATGTAACAAGCTTACGCTATACCTACAATGGGACCCGAAGGGTGCGCCAGCTAGCGTTGGGCTGCGAAAGCAGCTGAGTTAAATCGACACACGACGCGTATGAAAATACGTGGAAGTGTGGTGAGCTAAAGCTTTATTATTCCCCATCCGCCGGAGGAGAAAAAAAAAAAAAAAAAAATGTAACAATGGTCTGTTCCCAGGGGCTCTTAAATCTCTTGTGTCGGGTACCCCGCTTTAGATTTGAATACAGCAGGGATCCCCCAGCACGGTACAAGCGGTGGTGTCGTATGGTATAGAGAGCAAACTGACCGCCTTATCAGGGGAAGCCGCACTATTCACTCCGGGTTATTGGCACTGTAGTGCGATTCCCCAGTCTTGCCAAGCGATTTTGACCGCCATATATAGGGATACCGCATTATATGGGGATACCGCCTTAGTGAGGAACCCTCCTGCTGCTGTGGAAACTAAGTAAATAACCCCCGTCCCCAACTATCATACCCTTCATGCGACTCGACGAGCACCTCACGGCGCTTCGCGCCTGGTGCAAGCAGTTTGTTTGACTTGGTCGGTGACAAACCCGACATGGTTCATCCCGGCCTTGTACAGGCCTACCCATGGATAGCCATTGATATTAATACTTCGAAGTAATAGTAATAGTATATCCAGTAATGGTAACAACAGTTGTTCCGAATGAAGCTCATCGCGCGAGGGGCGCTACGTATTAGTACTATTAATACTTATAGTAATACGATATACAGTAATGGTATACCCAGTAATACTATGTACAGTAATACTATATGCAGTAATACTATAGTCTATACAGTAATACTATTTAATATATACTTCGCCCAAAAAAATCTGACGTCGTGAAAAACTCTTTTTTTTTAAAACGAAAGGTGCACTTCGAGGAAGATTCCTTGGACTAGCTGTTCCTGAACGAAAAACGCGAAACATATATAATCTATATGTATATGCTCAAGTATGGCATTCTAACGATTTTGGCGAGTTCCTCAGTTGACTATTTTAATGGCGTCAGGGTATTTGTAGTACAAGAACGGCTCAGCAGGATATTTTCTGGTTTTGCAACACATGGAAAGGCGGAATTACTAGGATACGAAACCGTCAGTACAGGCAGCTTTCGACGCCTGTCTAAGCTGTGAGAGATTAATTCACTCTGCATTTGCTCTACCCCAAACCTTTCCCCAGCGCCAGCTACCACATGATATACACCCTATATACCGCTGCAGGCACGACAGGTTTGTGTAGACAAGAAGGCCGGCCACTCAACATTATTTTGGCCAAGAAAGGACCACTTCTTTTGCGGCGCACGTCACGAACGTTAGCCTCCGCGGGAGGCTTTCTTGAGAGGCGAGACCAACTCGAACCCAAGCGAGTGACATCGATACAGCGAAACCAATGCACCACCGTACAGTAAGTGTATACCCTGGCACATAACACGCAAGACAATGAATGAAACAAATCCCATTCGGGGGTGCAAATTTCAGCGAAAAAACAAGAAATTATCTCTCAAAACTAGAGGAACACACACAACGAAACGAAAGCGACGGGCTTCGGAGAGCACGTTGTCGACATATTCTTCCCAATAGACGCGTCGACATACGCTACGGTAAACAAAGGTGTACCAACCATTATTTTATTTTTTTGCAAGTACTGGAGCTTCTTTTTTTGTTGCCTACTCTACAAGGCAAAACAAAAGAAAGGTTTTGAGTAAACTGACAAAAAAAGGTGCACCAACCATTGATTCTTACCAAAACTCATGGCCTAGGTATAAAATAAAATAAAATAAAAAAGAATTTGAAAAAAAAGCCTGGGTTACGGAACAAGAAAAAAAAAGTTTTTTTTCAGAAAGTGCTATTTTACCATTATTACTTACCAGGTAATACGTGATACTTGATGCGTATCTGGTACTACTTAATGTTATCGTCATCTATCGTAATCCACCGTAGCACCCGTCGCGACGGGGCTTTGAGAAGATGTCGTCAATAGCTCTCCATAGACGCGTCGCTCGGCGTTTTTGTTCCCCCCTTGTTTTTGTTTAACCCTCCGTCGGCTGGGGAAAAACAGCGCTTAAGCTTACCACTTACCACACTTCCACGTATTTTCCTACAACATGTCGTGGGTCGGCTAAACTCAACTGTATTCTTCGCAATCCGTAATCAATTGTATTATTTGCAAACCCAGCGTCGCTCGGGGCGCCTACACTGCTGTTCCCAATGGCGAGAAGACCGCCTAGGGAGTTCGTCGGAGGTACCGCGCGGGTTGCATCTCTTGGGGTTGACCAATGTTTCTGACCTCCTGGCCTTCTGACGTTCTGACCGATCGATCTGATTGGTCGAGCTACTCAAGCGTGCACCTATCGGTTACAATGATCAGTTTGCGAGTCTATTCGTTTTGTAGGCTATTATAGCATACCTCGTACCTAATTATATAGTACGGTAGTAATTACAGCCGGGTTGCGCGAAAAAACGCCTTCGAAGTCACGTTTCGGGTGACATGTTGAGCTCCTCATGATATGGTTGGAGCCTAGAAACTTCTTAGAATCCGCTGCACTCCAACCGTGATATGAGTCGATGTTTACTACTTTTAGCACTGGTCTTATTTTGGGTGATGCATGGTACGTATTGTGCTCCACGCCTCGCTCACCTCATCGATGGCGTCGATGTTTTCCTTCTCCTTGACCTGAAGCAGCTCTCTCTCCCGCTGCAAAGCCGACAGCTCGCGCCGCGTTTCTTCCTCCATATCCACAAGATGGCCTCTGTGTTTAAACCGTATTGCAGTCACCTTGTGAGAAAAAGTATCCGAAACGCAGCTACTCCACCTCTATCAATCGGAATGTAGTCGAGGTGAAAGCTACCGTAACTCTGCGCTTGCAGCTCCACCATAAACGACACAAAAGATTACTGTCGTGGCCAGCCACGCAGCTCAACAACTCCAGTTGACCTGCAAAGAACGCACAAAAACAAAACCCAGCTTATCTGCGCCTCTAACGTTGGAGCCGCTTCGTAACGAAGGTATTCAAAAATGCAAGGCAACCGTAACTCTGTGCTACATCACTGCGAATACCGCATACTTCCATATAAGACGAACGTGGCCACCAGTATGGCCCACCGCGCAGCCCAGCACAAGGTCAAGACTCTAACGCAATGCTTCGAAGCATGTATGTGCGCACGGCACTCCCGTGTTGGCTTGTTGGTTTTGTCAACCATGTGACGCACCCTACAATAGAGGTGTCCCGTTTTTTTTTTCCAAGACCTTTCAAAAAAACTGATTTGGAGTAAAGTAAAACCTTTACCGGAAAAAAAATCAAATGGTCAAGGTACACAACGAAAATCATGAAAAAAATGGCCCATTATTTATTTTTTTTCCGGCGATTTTGGGTTAAGGAGCCCCGTCCGTCATTCAGAAAACATTTCAGACCAAAAACTGCTACCTCTGTGGTAGCACGCATCCTGCGTCGGCGGTACCTTGGTGGTGAGGTTCGAGAACACCGAGTGGACGTTTGGTTCTCTTTGCCCAAGCGGATGAAGTGGTTTGCATGAAACGCGTACGACATCTAGTACTTTCTCGGGGATGTGTCCACTGAAAGTTATCAACGTCGATGGCTCCTTTCAAAAACTGGCTCTGTGCCCTTAAAACTCGAAACTTTTATGCGATAACCTATAAGAGCAAAAAAATGCGGAAAATACTTCTTGCTGGGCGACCCAAAACCTCCCACGCACGATACAGCCGACCTTGTTTTCGGGAAGGAAAAAAAAAGGAAAATAAACAGGCGCCAGTACCAACACCACAGCTTCCATTAATAAGCGACACACGCCAAATACCGAACATTGCCTCGAACGAACTTTAACGGCGATCTTTCTGCATGACCAGTTTAGTGAAAACGCTGGGCGACGCGTCTGTGCAAAGGTCGCAACAAGATATTTTGAAAGCCGTCATTTTTCGTTCATGGTGCCCTTGTAAAGAAGGGAATCGGCTCTCGCACACATCCCAGGGGCGTGGGTTGTACACTGTCGTATACGGTAAGCGACACACGCCAACACCGCAAGCGTCTCAGCAGCCCACGTCACCGCCGCAACTTGTCGGCGACACGCGCTATTGCCGCACTTGTTCCAAGCGACACGCGTCGATGCCGCACCTTCTAAGCGAGTGCAGATCCTGAGCTATCTTGTTTCTCTCGTCCCTATCCTTGAGAAGCAACTCGCGGTGGGCCTCCTCCGCCTTTTGGAGCTCGAGCAGCTCCGCCTCTCGCCCTTCCTTGTCTACCATAATCTATTGAAATTGAAGCGACGAATCCATTGTGATCATGATGTACGGCTTTAGTCAGTTGATTTCGTCTAGCAGCTCCACCTCTCGCCCTTTTCTTATCCTTCGCAGTCTAAGACAAGCAACGAATATGTTGGTATGTATCGTGCAATTTTAGTCAAAGCAAGTCTGCCGCATTCGTTCAGCAGCTCTGCTTCTCATCCTTCTTTGCATATCATAAGATTCTACGTCAGGCGACAATGCCAAAACCTCCGTTCGGTGGATTTTTAGCCAACCTAAGTCTAACGTATTCGTGTAGCAGTTCCGCCTCTGGCCTATGTATACCATCTACGTCAGGCGACGATGCCGATGCTGCCGTGAGGTGATGTTTTAGCCAACGTAAATCCAACGTACTCGTGTGGCAATTCCGCCTCTGGCCAATGTCTACCATAGCCTAAGCTAGAAGCTTCGAGATTTGTTGTCTCACGAGGTGCATGTTTAGTCACAGTATGTGTCTATTGTATTCGTCCAGCAGCTCAGTCTCCCGCACTTACCACCATTACCACCATAGTCTAGGCTAAGCGGCAATTCCATATCCGAATGTACAGTTTTAGTCAACAAACTAAGTCTGCCGTGTTCTTGCAGAATTTTTTTTTCACCTTCCGTAGTCTAACCTAAGCGGCGATTCCATTGCTATCATTATCGTTGTCGTGATGCGCATCTTCAGCCAAAGCAAGCCTGCCGTACTCGTATTCGTTTGGCAACACCGCCTCTCGCGCGTCTTTGCCTACCGAAACCCAGGTCAAGCGACGAGTCCAGTCTGTGCTATATCGCGATGGAGCAATCTGTTCTTCAGTCAACAGAAAGCCTGCCGTTTTTGCCCTGCGCAGCTTCATCAACAAGAGGCGGCGGGTGCTCGTGGCCCCTATTGTACGTCTTTTCACGAGTAACTACCAACAGCACCAAAGGGTGTGTGTCACGGCAGGTGTACACCTTTTTTACTTGTTTTCCGGGACTCTTAGCACGATGAGCATAAAGAGCTCTCTCTATATACCTCACCCAAAAAACAAATTTTGAAAAAATGAAAATGAAAATGCAACCCGACGAAAAAGTCCCATGGCCTAGGCATACAGCGAGATCCAGGCTAGGGTCCCTTTTGGCTCCATTTCTTTCAGTAGCTCGGGGTCACTCGCGCGAGTAACCCCTCTGTTCCTTCTTGAGTTAAATTGACGAAATCAACCGGTAATGTAATGTAATGTACGGTACGCCAACACAATCGCCTACACAACCATTGTCCGTGAGTTACTGAGTCACTCGCGCCGAGTATGATATGATAGTATGATATGATATGATAGTATGATGGCTCAAGCTCGGTCACAGTGAAAATCGGGGGAGGATACTACAATACCGTAGCCTTGGTCGCGAATAAGATACAGTAGCACGAAAAAGGCATGGCGTTACTTGAGGAGGGTTAAGGAGGCTTAAGGAGGCTTAAGGAGCCCCGCCTGTCATTCAGAAAATGCTGTAGCCAAAAAAACAAAATTGCCTTTATCGTAGCACGCTTCGTCGTGGAAATATTTCTTGGTGAGAGACTCAAAAAAGCCTCGCACACACTGTAAAACCGAAAACCGCCGTTGTTTTTTCTCGGAACGAGCACAATATTACGCTTCAGTTCTCACGGCTTTTCAGCGACACGTGTCCATTCCGGAGTTCTTCATCGACACCCGCACTCCACCGCAACACCTTCTAAGCGACACATGCCAACGCCGTGCCTCCTATGCGAGTGTAGATATTTAGCGACCCTCGTTTCTCTCGTTTGTTCCCCCCCCCCCGTCTCTATCGGGGCGGTCATCCATAAGCAAGAAAGTAGGCGCAAGGTGCCGAAGTTCGTCTTACGAGCGGTTCTTGGAAGGATGCAGTTCACTCTTGATGCAACTCGCCCAACACCTCACGGCGCTTCGCGCTTGGTGCAAGCAATGTCTGGTTGGTGAAAAACCGACAAGCTCCGTCCCGGCATAGTAGGGAAACGAGGGTCATATCACTATGGCCATACGACTACGGCTACAGCATACACAAACTGAGTATACCCCCCTCTCTATGGTATGACGAGTCACCTAGTTTTTCCGAGTTTTTTCCTCACATGAGTACCTCAACAGACCAAGGTTATGTTATGGTGATGTTATGATGATGTTATGGCGATGTTATGGTGATGTTATGATAATGTTATGATAATGTTATGATGATGTTATGATGATGTTATGATGATGTTGTGATGATGTTATGATGATGTTATGGCGATGTTATGATGATGTTATGATGATGTTATGGCGATGTTATGATGATGTTATGATGATGTTATGACGATGTTATGATGATGATAATGATGATGATGATGATGATGATGATAATGATGAAGATGAGCTCCTTCATGGTAGTTAGGAGTTTAGAAGATTCTTGGAATCTGCTGCACCCCCGAGCGTGGGCTGACTCTAATCCTGCGATAAGGAGTCCCAGTCATTCAGAAGCAATACGGACGAAAAGTGCCACCCCCATCGCTGCCCGGCTCTGAGCGAGTTCCCAATTTCGAGCGCTAAAAATAAAACAGCCCCTCCCCCCCTTCCAGCCGCCAACCGCAAACACACGCAAGCTCACGGCAGGTTACAAAGTTTCCTGTGCTCCGGTGATATCCTAGTGACAGCTATACTTTCAACACGTTACTTTTTCGCGCAATTTTTGGTCACCCTCGCCGCAAGAAGCAAGGACGTTATTAATTAAGCGGAGTGTGACGAACGCGTGCCAAGGTGGAGGTGAGCCGATTTTGCTCCTGGGGGCTCCTCTCACAAGAGGAGCTCTATATACCCCGACCCAGAAACCGATTTGGACATAAATGAAAAGCGCAACGTGATCAAGGAGTTCATGATCTCAACATAAAACCGAAAAAAAAAATTGAGACACAACAAGAACGAAATTATGACCGTTTTTGGTTATAAGGAGCCCATGTCACTCAGAACACGCGTCAGCGGAAAAGCACTGCTGTACTCCTATCGTAGCATGTATGAGTCGACCTAGCGGTTACATAGCCCCACCTGCTTTTGCTTCGCTCGCAATTGAACGACCTGGTCCGACCGCTCGCGCTCCAGTTTAAGCATGAGGTCCTCTCTGAGCTCTGTCACGTCTAGCGCCCTGCCGAAAGGCCCACGGGTAGTCAACGGTGAATCCTCCGCCCGAATATACGACGACGAGGAAGCGGGTGATTCCAGTCATCGGTCGCTGAGCGACGACGAGCACATGTTCAGCTCGCTTCCTGCGATTTTGCAGCATGGTGGCATTCGCACTGCTTCGCGCTCTTCCTAGACTCTTGACAAATAGCATCGGCACTCGTGGGGTTTAGGTCGTAAGCATCGAAAGCACACAACAAGCTACACTGCTACTTCCGGCTTGCAGGTGCTCGTACCTGTGCTGTTATAAAAACATATATCTTCTTCCGTGTCTTTTGTCAAAAGTTGGTGCGTCATGATCTAGCAATCGATGCTAGAGAGTCTACCCTAGCCGCCGCAAGTGATGCTATAATACCTCTTGGTGTTAGCGCACTTTTCGTTCGCCAAATGGACTGTACGTTTCTACGGGTCCCGTATAGCGGGAGAAGGAGCTACTTTCCTAGCGACCGGAAACGCTGACCCGTGCGTCGCAACTACCAGGTACAGGGCATCCTACGTTATTGTGTTTTCTCCATGGATAAAACCAACTCTAACCCTAACCCTAACCCTAACCCCAACAACCCATAGGAAATAGAATCTACCGATGGCTGCCCCCTGATGACGTCACTGGTGGTGAAATGGTTAAAAATATACAGCAATGTGTATCTCTGCAAATATAGCTAGACTATACTGGCGTAACGAGCAACCTTCCCTCGATGCTTGCACACCACGATGGCGGTGGGTAGCGGTAGCGGTAGCCGTAGCGGCAGCGGCAAGGAGATCCCTTTTGGTGCCCTCGTTTGCAGCGGTTAAGGGCGAGTGACCCTTCTATTTATTCGCGACCTTGAGCTCGCGCTGTTATAATCTTGCGACATGAACCCGTAGAGACGATATAAACGAGACGATATGAACCCGCAGAGACGTAGCTTTATTCGATTCCACCGGAGCCCCGGATTGCTTCTGAGATCGGAGGTACGTCGTGCCTCCGATCTATTTCCTAACTATCCCGAATATAAAACGCCAACCTTATCATACGAAACCCATCCAAATGATCTCAAATTCGGATAGTTACAGGCCTTTCGAGGCCGTATCTTAAGAGAATGGTAAGCCACGCTGCGCCCCCCCAAAAACAAACCCTAAAAACTATTTTCGTCCGTGAGATACAGAGTCGCTCGTGCGAGCGGTGCAAAGTCGGTGGTGAAAAATGGATGCGTGCTAGAATAGAAGTGCACCAACCATTGTTTTCTTTCTGAGGTGCCTCGCTCTAGCAGGTTATTTTTTTTTTTCCTTAAAACTGATTTGGAGAATATTGAAACTGCCACCGTCGGATGAAAATTCTCATGGTCTAGCTCATTGACCAAAGGTATACAACGAGAATCACGCATTATTTTTTTTTTTGCCTATTTCCGACTGATTCAACGATAGCCCCCCCCCAAAAAAAACAGCTATTTTATTTCACGAACGTTTCGTGGGTACTCGACGCGGGGAAGGATGATATGAAAAATACACAATCTTCATATATTTTCTTGTTTGCAAAGGACTGTCGAACGATGACGTCGGAGGGACAAGGGGCACACCTCATTTGAGGGGGTACGGCCGGGAGCTGGTTTCGAAACCGGCGATTTCGTTAAAGCAATGTTAGGGGAGGGGAGGCTACCGTAGAACGATGCTTCGACGATTCTGGATCAAGGAGCCCAGTCATTCAGAAACCCTTTCATGTCAGACGAACAGTGCTACCTCTATTGTGGCACGTGGCTATGTATGGTAGGGGGGATGTTACGACGGTGTTATGATAATGTTCTGATAATATTATGGTAATGTTATGATAACGTTATGATAACGTTATAAAAATGTTATGATAATGTTATGATAATGTTATGATAATGTTATGATGATGTTATGATGATGTTATGATGATGTTATGATGATGTTATGATAATGTTATGATGATGTTATGATGATGTTATGATGATGTTATGACAATGTTGTGGTAATGTCATGACAATGTTGTGGTAACGTTGTGATAATGTTATGATAATGTTATGATAATGTTATGATAACGTTGTGATAATGTTGTGCGCATGTTATGACAATGTCATGACAACGTTATGATAATGTTATGATAATGTTATGATAACGTTATGATAATGTTATGATGATGTTACGGTATACCCCACTTTGTCTACCGTGTTCGAGCTATCATATCATACATACTATCATACTATCATACTATCATGCTATCATACTACTATACTATTGCTAAGGTATTAGTGGGGTATTGGTCCGTTTGACCACTTACAAAAGGTTAACCAATAGCTTACCCAAACTAATAACACTCTTCCCCCCTGAAACGGCGGGATAGCAGGTCGGCCGGGTATACGGGCGGACCTGTCAATATTCAAGCGGTTTCATTTCCTGGGGATACCGGGGAGAGTGCTTTTCTAGTTCCGCATGTGGAAAGTGTGAAAAAGTTTGTTATTGCTGTGGACGGTGGGATTTGAACCCACGACCCAAAAAAACCATGGTATGCCGACGACGCCATTTGTTAAGGAATTAGTGGGGTATTAGTCCGTTTGATCACTTGCAAAAGGTCAACCAATAGCTTACCCAAACTAAGCCTTTTAACACCATCGTACGGTCATACTATCATACTATCACACTATCACACTACCACACTATCATACTATCATAATATCACACTATCACACTATCATACTATCATACTATCGTACTCGCACGAGTGACTCTCTAGCTCACTGGAAAAAAAGGAGTCTATGCGATATGTCTGGCGCACCCTGGCTAACCCATGCCATTGCGGATTCACATCGCAAAGGTTAAAAAAACAGCCCCAAAAGCTTGATACACCGCGAAGAAAAATGGCAGTAACTCGCGCGATTAACCCCGAGCAACTGAAAAAAAATAGGTCCCCTAAAGTGGCCCCCCCAAACGTAGTCCTGGATACAGCCACATCGCGACAACGACCCTCATAGCGGGCCTCTTATGGACCGGCCAGAGCGTGGTCGCCTTCCACTCCAACACCCCCCCTACCCTTTAGCCTTGGTCTATTACGGAGGACGATAGTAAATAGGACCAAATATTGTTAGTAAAAATAGATGAATATATAGGTTTTTGTGTCCACCGTAGGTCCTATTTACTAGGGTCCCCCGTAATAGCACCCTAGTACAATCTCTGCGATAAGCAACCTTCCGCTGATGCTTGCGTGCCACGGCAGAGGCGGCACCGAATTTTTCAGGGGCTCGTCGATTCAGGAGCTATTTTTACCTCAAACCTAAGCATCGACTTTAGACACGGGCTGCAGCAGATACGTTAGAGAGGTGCAATAAAATACGAAGTAGCAGTTTTTTGGCCTTTTTTTTTGTGAGTGGCAAGGTTCCACAAGTGAGGGTGGTGACTATTTATGCTGTAACACATCGTTGGGATATCTTGCGTCTCACGTTCTGTAATACCTGGACCTTAATTCGTTAAAAATCGAGGTCAACCGTTCCGCTGTCTTTTTTTGTCGAAGTCATCGGAGAGCTCCTCATGTGAGATCACACGATGATGAGGAGATCACACGATGACGAGGAGATCTCACGATGGTGATGAGGACACACGATAGAGTCGAGTCGGCACCATTTTTTTTCTTTCCCAGCAAGATTCTTGATTTGAGGAGCTCTGAACCTCACTCACAAACTGATCTTGAGTCAAACTGAAAGTGCAAACCCGATAAAAAAAATCTCATGGCCAAGTTATCCGGGGGGGGGAGAAAAAAATAGATCTCGGAAAGACAAGAACGGCATTCTGACGACTACTATCAATACTGGTGGGTTAAGGAGCCCCGTCGTTCAGAAACGAAAACGCCAAATAAAAAAAGTAGCTGACCTCAATAATCGTAACACGCGTCTGAGGAGCCGCCGAACAAACTTGGTGCTGTCTCTATCGCAGCATGCGTCTTTAACTCGATCAACCTTTTGGGAGTTCACAGGGAAACACATACATGTCAAACATAAACGACGGTTGCAGAATCGACCACACTCGAGGCAAACCGGGCCGCGTGGGTTGCATATATACGACTTACCCCAGGATATACATGATAAACTGATGAATTCTTTCCAAAACCGTCACATTTATCCCCTCAAAATAATGTATAGTTTCCACGCACAGATTGTGCTGCCCCCCCCCCCCCCCCTATGATAAACTGGCGCATTTTTTTTTTCCCAAAACCGTCATATTTATCCCCTTGAAGGATTTATAGCTTCCACGCACAAATGGCTCGCCCGTCCGCCCCCCCCCCCAGTCCCCCCCCCCCCCCCCTCCAACCCCGCTCGCTTTTGATTAAAACCAGGCCCCCACGTCCTTCAAAACCCCGCCCTCCCCTCACCGGTTATTCGACGTACAGGATTCACTCGATGAACGGATACATTTCCCTCCACAGCTTGTCAGAATTTGTACCCCTCAGAAACGGGTTTTATAGTTTCCGCGCACAGACTGAATAACATACCCTGTTGACCCTGATAGCTACACTGTAGTTGTAAGGGGAGTCGCCGACCTATATCCTTAATGAGGACACACAGCCCGTAATACGCGCGATCGGAGTATCACACACAGCTTGCAAAGATGAGTTGCGACAAAATCTTCGATCTCACAGCTGGAGTGTATTTTCATTTTTATAATATATATGCAATGCGCCTGGTAAGGAGCTGCGCGGCAACATGGGCAGCATGCTGGTATATCGTACTGCTGGGGGACGTTTTTTTTTTCCTGACGCTTGCTAATATAGAGGTAGCCACTTTTTTTTGTCGATTTTTTTAATCTGAATTTGCAGGGCTTCGTAGACCTACTATTATGGAAAAAAAATATTTTCAGCTCTCAGAACTGAATTCTGGGCCAATCATATCAGTTTTACTCGGCTGGAATGTCGAAAACACCGATACACTCTTCAAGATCCATCGCGTGGTTTTCCGAGGGCTTTCTGGAGCAGTTCTCCGTTTCTCCAGAGTATCGTTTTGACTTTTGGCGCAACGAATCAGTTTTCAGAAATTTGCAATGTTGCTCAAAACTGGGGCCAAATACAATGGATTTTTGAGGATATTTGGCAAAAAATTATGAGGTCGTCAGAACTGGAAAATTGGACGAACAGACAAACTACGAGTCTGGAGAAACCGATAAGCGCGTCAGAAAGCTCGCGGAAAACTACGGGGAGCATTCTGAAGAGTCTATGCGTAGGTGTTTTTGGTCGTCCCGCCGAGTAAATCGCGTATGATCAGCCAAAAATCTCAGCTCTTGAGGGCCCAGAAATAATTACCCATACTAGTTGGTCTTAGCCAAAAATTGTTGGGATGGCTATATTTTTTTTATTTTTTTTAACGCGTGCTACGACAGGGAGGCAGCAGCACCACTTTTCTTCTGAGATTCCTATGATGGGGGAGATACGTCCCCCCGTGGCTGTGTGCGATCTGGGTTATGCCTGATCTGGCACGAGAGGCAAGCACTCGGCAGATGCTACTCTGCCGTTGCGGTCAAGTTTCATCCGCAGAGCTGATGACAAAAGGACGTCCCAAGGGCGGTGGTGTGTTTACTATTAGCGCGGTCTCGAAGCGGAGAGAGTGTGCGTGGTGCATGCTCGATCGATCACATCTCAAGACCCTATGAAAGCGAACGAACCACCCTGAAGAGCAAGCGGTATGATTACTGCAAAAAACATACCGGTGCAAAACACCTCGGGCCAACTGTAAAACTACAGCAGACAATCTAGGGTTCCGCCGCCATCTACGATGATCTACGATCTTCGAGATTCGCATGATCCTATCTATGATCCTACGAGGTACGTGTGTGTCTGGCACTTGTGTATGATACGTACTACGTACGCACATATCATACTCCTTGCATTGGTATCGCCGAAGCGCTTCGTGCTGCTCCGTACCAAAGGCTAGTAGTACTTATCCTGAACAACCGAGCCGATCCGATACTCTCTGAAAATGTCTACATACTACCTCGTGTATACCAGTCGTGTATAAAAGCGCGTCCTGCTGCTGCGTCCTCTACCAGGTACGAGCGACGTATACCAGATGACTTACGTATGATGTGTTAACGACAGCGAAATCGATAGGTTACGACGGACTACCTGGTACTCCGTTGTGCCAGTAGCACGGTAACTATTATCGATATCCTAAATTTGGGAGCTTAAGACCTCTCCCAAAAACGGATTTGGAGAAAAAAAAAACTGCCACTACTGGATAAAAAATTCCATGGCCTGTATGTACACAACAAGAATCAGGCGAAAAGACAAGGCTTATTATTATTGTCGACGATTTTGGATTAAGGAGCCCCGTCATTCAAAAGCCATTTCACACGAAAACTGCTACCTCTATCTCGTAGAATGCGTCTTTTTTGCGATATAGTTTTTGGTATATATACCTATAATAGGACATGGGATGATTTGATCCTCACAAAGGCACTACTTTCAGTTTACTAAAAATATATACCAGTATATTTTTTCAAGTTTTTCAGCTGAGGAAGACTCACTCAGAAAAGAAAAAAACACGCGAGCCCTCTCTGCTACCGTACGTACGTAGTAGCAAGTGAGTGTCTCCTCTGAAAGCTTTCAAAACGTCGCAATCAATCGTCGTTTTTCTTTTTTTTTTTGGTCGCTGTCGCTACAAATGGGCTCCCGTGAAATTAATTGCACGTACGTGCAAGGTTTTTAGATTTGCACGCAAATTCAAGAGCGATTTATGTATAGCGGCTCCCTATGTGCAGGTCCGCACAAAACGACGGTTACGCTGCCCAGACCAACTCGACCCCAGACCCGACCCTAACCCTAACCCTAACCCTAACCCTAACCCTAACCCTAACCCCAACCCTAACCCCAACCCTAACCCTAACCCTAACCCTAACCCTAACCCTAACCCCAACCCAACCCTTTGGGGGGCTCTCGGTCTGCTCTCGAGGTCGGCAGGGGCTGTACTGAGTTTACGTGCAAATCTGAAAACCTTGCACGTACGTGCAATTAAACGCCTGGTGCTCTAAATGGGTTCCGGAAAAGGTGGAGGCAAGCCGAATGTCAATAACAACATGATCAATCCCATGGCGTAGGTTTGTATGTACTGTACCACGAATAATGTGCAAACAAGCTATCTGTTCGGGGTAGTCGGGAAATGAAACCGGGGCATACGCCTCGGCTCTCAGATGCTATCCGGGGCTCTGTGGAAGTAGTAAAGCTGCTTCTCTACTAAGAAAGTGAGTACTCACCCAGGGACCTGCTCAATAGATAGGCAGACTTGCAGGGGACACTCTCTGTGTGTCCTCACCCCCAATAACACACCCTGGTAATAGATATTGGTATAAGTATTCCGATCGCGATGGGTAGTTTCTGAGTGGAGTCCTGAGCCTGGTCAACCAGAAGTAGTTGGGCCAAAAATTGCTACCCCTTTATCGTTTCACGCGTTCCTTCTCTGGGGAAGGAAAAACGAGACCAAAAGACGTTTGATATTTTCCAGGATCAACCTGGGATAAAACAGCTGTGTGGACAGAGAGCTCGGCACGCGCTTCGCACTTCACACATTGCACGACGTTTTCCCGTTTTCCGCACGAGATCCCACACTTTATCGACAAAAGCTCCAAGCTGAAACTTTGACGAAACCGTGGCGAGAAAAGGAGAGATGGATTTCACACCTTTCTTTTTCTTCTCGGTGTCGCACTTCGCGCACCGCACCTCTACGGCAGTAAGGATAGATCTTGCCCGCACTTGGCAAGACCCATTCGTATGAAGTGGACGTAAACATAGAGGTTGTCATTATATTAACATTAAAATAAAACGGTCCTTACAGTTAATCCAGAGTTGTAGGCACGAGTACGAGGTACCACGCCTGGTGTGTGTACCTCAGTCGCTAACTGTTTTGAACCCCTGCGACGTTTACGATGCGACGCTCGAGGGGTAAGCAGCGCACTTCACGTACCGCCATCTCTAGTATGCTGAACCTTGCCGAAGCTTGGCGGCACCTAAGAGTTAACAGCACCTACTTCGCGTACCAGTACCAGTGTCGCCTACCGGGTGTATCCTTCTCGATCGCTATCTATTTTGACCCCTGCGACGTCCACGATGTCGCTGGCCTCTTTGTCCGCTCCGGACAGTTGCAGAAAATTCTTCGCCCGCGCAAGGGTCATACCGCCCGGCCCTCCTAGCTCCATCGTGCCTCCACGCGCGCGCGAGATGTATTCGTATAGCTCATGAGCCGTTGATCGTGGCAAGGGTTTCCAATTGTGTTCGGGTGGAACGTGGAGGCGTGTGGGCTGGGGATGGGGGAGGCATAACTTGTGCCGCATTTTGTTCGACCACGTGATTGGCTGGATATCTCATTAGGTTTTTGGACAGATGTGAGGATGACAAGCCGAGGAGACGAGGAGATCATGACGTAGAGGGCGAAAAAAGGTAGAACCCGGTAAAGGGTACGTTGAACAGCGGCGAATATACGGCACGGCGCCACAGGCACGCACGGACACATCAGAGGTCACGGATACCAACACGACAAACAAAACTCGTTGTTAGCATCAAACAGCAAACAGCAGATCATCATCAGGCACCATCATGCCATGTCCAAATGTCATGTGAACGGATGTTTTGTATTTCAGCATCGCATTCTTCTTCCCATTTGTCATGTCCTTCGTTCGATCGCGCTCCGTTGAAGTTGAAAAATATACGAATACGACTGCAGTGTGCAACAGCAAATATGCATCACTTCCCCACCAAGACTGCCTACAAGGAAATGATGAAGCCCGCGTATCATGAGGCGACTGATACCCACGAGCCCACACTAATTTCTGGCTGAGTGAGCTGTACCAGCGCTTGCGCTAGGCCACGCTGATCAATGGCGATGGATATCCCCTAAGCCCTAAATTAAACCGCCTACCAAGGGTTTCGTTGTTTCAGAGGGTGTGACATCGCGCTTTCTGCTGCCACCGCACTGGTATACCTCTTGCTATTGAAAGGTTAGACTGCGCCCTGCGCGACCATATCTCCCACACGAGACGCCCCGGACCTGTTGTCGCATTTTACGTTATTTGAGGGCTAGCCTCACCGGAGCCCTCAACGTCAGCACTCGTGGAGAGAGAGGTCACAGCAACGGTGAGGATCTTCGACATGGTAATATTTTATCTGGCAAATGTTCATTTGGTTTCTCAGAAAGACTGGCGTTGAGCACGACAATAATTACACGCCATGATGCGGGAGTGCAAAGCGTTGACCAAGCAGACACGAAGCGGAGCCTCTCCGGATCGAAGCTAGCCCGCTTTCAGTACCGCCGCCCGCCCACGTCGTTTTCGCTCGCAACTTGTTGCTTGGTGGTAGGTGGCATCCTTCCTTGCCTGCCCGGCTTTGTTTATCGCGGCGAAATTTACTGCAAGCTCGAAAACTGCTATCTCCCCCTCCTCTCGTCCGGCAGCGCCAAGCAAGCTCAGCGAGAGAGACTCTCTGTCTTGCCGCCTCGCCCCGACAACCCCCCCCCTCCCAATCCACACCGACACAATTTACCCGACTCTGTCCCTCGCCTTGTTGTGGTCGGGACTCCGCTCGTTGTCGGCAACACCCTACGTCGCGTGCCCGAAGCAGGCCAGTTTGCGCCACTTGGAGATCGCTCCTCAGAATCCTACACGCCGCATTTTTTGCGCCTGTCGCGTGCGGAGCTGGGAGAGGTGACTGGGCCCAAACGATCGAGGAGGTCATTGGGAACAGCCCATCGAGTTGAGGAGCTTAGATTGCTCGCCCTTGTTCGGGATTTACCGGCTGCTGGATCTCGTGCCGAAGTGGGGGGGGGGGGGGGGAGGTCGGCGGCGGTGGTATTGCGCTGTCGGTGTCGGGTCTAGGAACTATCTCCTACTTTCTAGGTGGTGAGGGCGGTAGGGGGATTTTTCGGTGCACTTGGCGCCTTTCCTTTCCTTGCAGCACCGATTGCAGCGATACAAGAGGTATATCTCAACAATCAACGAAGGCCTGGTGGCTACAGCAACGACTTGTGCCGGAGAGGTCGCTAATAATTACGGTAGTCGGTCCTACTCTTTAGGAGCTCTTTCGGAAACGTCGGGGAGGGGGCGTGCGGAGAGAGCGGGAGCTTCCAGGTGTCGGTGTCTGGCTGGAGCTGACGATTGGATTGCTTGCCCTTCTGCTCTCGAAGGGAGGAATCGTAAGAAAAACCGAGAGCCCTGCAGCCATTGCCTGCCGCCGCACCAAGAGCGACCATGTTTGCTGTTGAGCTAGCGGGGCATGGAGTGGTAAGGGACCCCGGGTTCCCCCCTTATCCCGTTTTCGTCATCAGCGTGACGCAGCCCTTTCAAAGGTGAGACCAGCAGGGTAGTGCAGCAGCAATCCGGCGACTACCACGTATGGCTTGGTATCTGATCATCGTACATGATAATGTCGAAAATTGAAAAATTGAGGTTGTTGGATACCACTATGTTCAGAAATATGAAGTTGTTTTGATGCCTGTTTTGATGGTGAAACGGACCTTATATTAATGTACGTGGTTGTATGGTCGATTTTTGCGAATGTCAAGAGTCCGTATCAAAAAGTCAGGACGGAGTCATTTAGTGAGTCGAATTTGGTCAGTGGCGATGGCGGCGATGCAGCAGTTGCAAGCAAATAGGGACGACACGACCATCCACTTCTTCCTTTTTCGAGTACGAGCACAGGGTACAGCGTACGATACGCACAGCAAAAGCAGCCCCTCGGTACTGCTGTATACTATACGAGTGAACACGCAAAGTGGTGGTTTGCTCACCAACCATGATTCGATATACAAGTGTTGTTGAATCGTTCGAAGTATCGGAAGACCAAAAGTGTCAGGCCTCTGCGCACGTGTGCGCGCGCAAGACAGGGAGTGGTAATTTCGTCTTGCTGAGACGATCGCCGAAAAACTGCTACCGGCACACAACGGCAGCCGTCAGCGGTGACGCCTCGTGTACGTGTCGGTACTATCTTATCATACCTAGCTTTGGTCCCAGATACCTGGTACGTATCACTTTTGGTTTTGTTTGTGTTTTTTTCCTGGGGTATTCCTCCACTCCAGAGTGACTGGAGCCTGTCCCGTGACCACGGACTTATTATGCGAGTAAATGTGAGCACAACACCAACACAACTATAACCAGGTTTTTGCGAGGACTCTTTACTCTCCACGCTCCACGCTTACAGTTAGTGTAATGTTGCAGCAAGTACGAAGGCAGCAGTACCAGCAGGCTACGAGCGTAAGGCAAGTAAAACGCATACCAGGTACCTGTCTTTGACGTAAGTTGTACGGCGTTTGCGGCATGTCCACAGCAGCAGCAGTTCTATCGGATACCATTATGTATGGCACAATTCGTATATATGCCAGCAGTGCGTAATGCTGGTACTGCTGTGTTGCCGGCAGGGTGTTATGCACATGCACACATACCAGCACCTGACGGTATTGCATCGGTGCCATTTGCTGAAGGCGGCGTGCTGCAGGAGGTACGTGACAGCTACAGACTGAATACGGTTACCTGTGCGCCTGTGGGTAACTACCCTGTAATGGCATGGAGCTTGGCCATGTGACAGTGAACCACCCTGTCGGCGCGTCAGCACACTTTATTGGCTTGTTGACGATGATCACAACAAATCACCGTTCCCCCCCGCCCTCATCGTCCACCCTCAAGATTTTTGTTTATGCATTTTGGACCTCCCGTCTTGGTGACCAAACAGATTGATTTCTGCACAGCACCGAAATGCTCCGCTTCGGTAGCTCTGGTCGTTACATGACACCTACATGACACATCAAGTGGCACATCGAGTGACACAACCCCCACGTGTTTATTTATTTATTTTGCTCGTGCAATACCAGCTTGAAAAGTTACTCGTGCTACGCAACACCACCTTGCAAAGTTACTCGTGCAACACGAACTTGTAAAACTTTACTCGTGCAACACAACTGTCTGATTGGTCAAGGCTGACCTTTTGGCCGCCTGGATTTTTGTGGGAAAACGCCACCAAACCACGCGGCAAGCCCGCGCGACCGCCCCTGCCGATTTGGACCTCATGAAAGGGTAAGGGTTAGGGTTGGGGTCGGGCTGGGCTTGGTCCGCCATGGAACATGGAACTTGACCGAAAGGTGTTGCACAAGTTTAGGTACAAGATGGTGTTGCAAATTGGTACATTGGTACGTTGTAGGGGTACCCCGGTGGTCTCCGTGGTGCTCTCACGAGAGTGCGAGTTTTCATGTCAACCCTATGTCGACCCATTACTTGCTCTGTCCGATATGTGCACCCTAATGAATCACGCCTCCTGCAGATTAAACTTCGATACCGCTACGAAGGAAACCCCGTTAGTGGTAAAATCGGCGTTCTCTACAACAGGGAGATTCGTACTGGTAGTTGTACTGGTCTTCATACTATTAGTAACTGTCATTGATGCTGGTGTTGATACGTGCAATAATACCAGTCAAGGGAGTCGATATATCTTCAAAGAGTAAAATCGTGCGACCAGAGTACCACGCTACTTGCAAAGATGAGTACCGACCGACCCTTGAACTGATCAAACTCATAGCTGACGTAAGTACGAGTACGACAAAATACCTGGTGTTGACGTTGGTACTGGTACTGGTAGTACTTTCGTATCAATGACAATAAGTACATTAAGTACAGCAGTACCTCGTAGCAGGATTGTATTTCGGTCAAAAAGTTACAGGCGGCACGCTGCTGTATGCAGGGGTGCGGGGTGCGGCGCGGGGGACGCAGACGCGCTGCTCGGTGTCCGATGGTGTGGTGCACCTGGAGAACAAGCAACCATCAGTGGCTCTTCTCGCTTACCGCTTTTGGGACCCCAGATATCGTGACCCTAAACACACGAATAATGTCAGGTGCGGTCCTACCCACCCACCTTCATCTCCTATAGAGGGGGCGCGCAGCAGTATAATGCGACTCGTTTTATGCCGCGCACGTGTCGGAGATCTCCGTGCGCTGTTCATACCGTCCGTGTGCGTGGTCCCTCATTATTGCGGTGCGGTGCCTTGCCAACCGACAACACCGGCACTAAACTGGGACCCCGCACTATCTCGGGGTAGTGCGGTCCACTGTAGGACGAGGTCGTCACGAGCGATTGCCACCGCACTCAATTGGTCCCCCGCACTACAGGGTACTTCACTGCTGTTGAGGGGCCATGACTTTATGATATGATAGTTTGAGTACACGTCCCCTGCCTCTGCAGTCCGGGCTTGTTTTTTGTGGCGGGATGCTGTAATCGTTGTTTCTTGGACAATTCACCCCCCTGAACTCTCAACGCGATTACTAACAGTATATTAATACAGGACCATTTACTATGAGAAAGGTACATACAGCAAGCATAACGTCAGCCGTCGACGGGTGGTCAACTGACTGAGGGTCTCAGTGGTTTAGTTTCGGATTGCCCGCTACACACAACGTGAAAGCGTCGTCACATCTTGGTGCAGTTGGTACCGGGTATGGTTTGGGCCTAAAGTACCTCTCTTCACTAGTGTTCTCTTTTAAGTGTACCACTGTCCACACTAATTCCAAGTTACCATGGTTTGGTTCAAGCCAATTTGCCCTCTTCTTACCGCAGTATTCTCTCACCTCACCCTCTCACAAGTCGGGGTGCCCTCTGTGTAGTGCAGTGGGTAGGGTTACACCCAAGTCGTGGGGGGACACACATTCTAAAGCCTAACTGGTACCTGGCACGTACATGGAATATATTTGCCATAGTGTACGTGAACATTACTTACACTTGGACCCGGTCGCCCCGGTGGCGTATCAGGTTATCCTCGAGCCTGGTATAGGTTAGTTTCGTGAGTTCGAATCCCCCCGAGTGCATATTCGTATAAATTCGTGGGGACTTTTCCTTGTGCACAAATTGACTTGCGGAAAACGCGAGAGCTTGAGTCAGCAACACTCGATGAAGAATCGACGAGCAGTGGGATTTCTGAACCTTATGCGCGATAAAATCGAAGGCAAGAACTGGGGGGGGGGAGAAGAGATGGCACCTGTGACCTCGGCTTTTCCAGAAGCTGGAAAGTAGAAGTGTGGAAAAAAAAAAGAAACTTGCCCATACTCGCCTGCATTCAAAGATGTCGGCTGACGGTCCAGTTGTGGCCTACTAGTTTTTGTGTGTGGAGTTCATTGACCCTTGACGGTTGTCCGGTCCGTCAAGGGGAAAGAGTGTTGTCTACCGTCAACGGACATCGTTGCCTGCATTTGCCTGTATCTACCTAAACTTACTAAAGCCTACCTACCAGGTATGGTAGGTATTTATGACACGCCTTATCATACTCGTAACCTACCCTAACCCCACCCCACCCTAACCCTTACCCTGATGGATACACATACGTACGCACACGTACGAGGCACCTAGGGTTAGCGCTATTAATAGGGGATAGCTATGGGGTTAAGCACAGTATATTAATCGTTCTGGGAGTCGGAAAGGCGACCAAAACAATCGGGATGTGCGTTCTTATCGGCCGTCTCATCTCGCACTGCTTGTCAACACGTAGCAGCATGGGTAGGATGATGTCGGACGCGCGTCGTAAACTCCTCGGAATGCTTCCCGGAAAGTGAACTGACCACCCGCTTCCCCGGCAGCCCGCGTTGACTTGTCTGGTGGGTGTTCTTGGTAATCGTATGTTGTTTCAAGTTTCCCCTCTGGAGTCCCAACACCAACAAGGTTGATTGTATCGCACAGGCAAACATCAAAGATTTTTTAGCTCTGTTTATTGGATGGACTGCTGGACTTGACGGCATGTGTTACAGTGTTGTTGATACTTGGTTGGCGGATTAATTTTCCAACTGTTTATTACAGTCGCAGTTAGTACAGTTCCCCCAGTAAGACCTGAGGCGGGCTGACGAAGGCGGTATGCTGTTTTAAGAAGCCACCTAATTAATTCTAGCGTATGAGTGCATTTCTTCAGTCTGGGTGCCCAAGCGATAAGGCGGTCAAAATCGCGTGGCACGACTGAGGAATTGCACTCATCATAGCCTGAACTGAATGATATGGGCTTCCCCCAATAAAACGTCCGCATGGCCGCCGTTACAACTGGAAACCCCTTTTTTTTTGCAAATACGCTTGAAGCTAGTAAAGGGAGGGATTTACAGGGTCTAAGTGGGTTAATGGGGGACGCCTGCTGCAGCTGGCGTAGGTAGGCAATTTTTTAACAGCGGAGCACGAAGGTTCGTTGGTTCGTGTCGCTGTTTCCGTCGGTACGTGTCGCTTTTTTTAAACTTCATCAAGTATTGTAGTGGCTGTCCATAGTACCAGCAGGAAATACCGGCACTACAGCGGCAACCGGCATTGCTCCGCATACCGCATGTTCCCAATACTCCAATACTTGATCTTCCCATCTCTGCTAAGATTTTCACAGGCACTTTAATGGGTAATTAGCCCCGCTAAAACAGCACTATAAGAGGGACCGCTAGAGCAATGTTCTTGATGCTGCACACAGAAGATGGGAGGAGGGGTATCATCGTGTCCCTGTTGCGAGCTTGGCATGAACACTAGAAGTAGACGGGGTGGCAGTCTCGTCGGCTTCCCAAAGCAGTTGCAGTATGTAGTTAACTCGGGATAGTAGCAGCAGCAGCGGCAGCGGCAGCGCTCGACATACATCCTCGTACCTGATACTTGTACTCGTAGCACTTTTTTGTAAACCAAATATCTGTTGACGGACTACCGCACAAGTGTTGACCCGTCAATGCATACGAAGAATTGGACATGCTGATTTTCGTAAGGAGAGTTCCCCTTGACGGACGTCCGTCAAAGGGAAATAGTGCCGTCATGGCAAATTTGTTGATGAAAACACCACCAAAAGCCCACACAGAGGTCACACGACACAGAGCTCAGAGAAGCGGCGATGAAAAGCGGCCGGGGACACGTGTAATCTGAGACCAGACATGGCATGACATGCGCAATAAGCAACTCCAACTCGGACTGTGTGACGCTTGGGTTTGCGTAGCACCCGCAGAAAAAGCGCCCGCACTGCAGTGCGCCGCCAAGACCAGGGCGCCATCACGTTTCATCGGCTACGATACTGGGGGTACCACCGCAGGCCCGGGCAGAAACGCCCGGAAAATACCCTTGAAAACTTTTCTTTTTTCAAATTATTTTTAGATATGCGCCGCTACTAAAAAAGTTGCTCGTAGTCGTCGAGGGTTGTTGTTGTTCTCACATTCACTCGCATAATCAAATCGGTGGTCACAGGACAGGCTCCAGTCATTGTGGAGCTGAGCAATACCCCAGGGAAAAACACAAATAAACCAAAGGTGGTACGTATATCACAGCTGACGCAATTCACATATAAAAGTGAAATCGGGAGTCAGCCTACGATGTGCCAGGTCCGTACTGGTGCATACCGTATTCTACACAAGATAACACACCCACATAAGATACCACACCCCCCACAGAATACGACACCCCGGTGATAATTTTTGGGGCTCGAAATATAGCGCCTTAGTCTAATACCAAGTAATATGGCGACAGAAGATACCACACCCCCCACAGGATACCACACCCGGTGATAATATTTTCAAGCGCTCAAATGTATCACCGGGGGTGTGTTGTCTTGTGTAGAATACGGTACGTATCACTACTCGCGCCTGGAGAAACCGGAGAAACCGGGGTGAACACACGTGGACCCACATACCTGGTACACGACGGTCAGATGCCCAACACGGATAACTCCCCCAAACTTCCACTCGCAAATAAACTCCTGTGACTACAGTACATGTATGTTTATAGCGTAGTCACCGCCTCCGGGATGTGGTTGGTTTGAAATCGCGGGGGTGTCACAGGCTGAAAGGGGGACAACACTTTTGTAAGATAAGAACATCGCAACTGAGGTAAATCGACGCACGACGCGTATGAAAATACGTGGAAGTGTGGTGAGGTAAAGGTTTATTTTTTTTTTTCCCCATCCGCCGGAGGATAAAAAAAAAAGAAAAAAAAAACGAGAACTAACTACCTGTCGAGCGAAAATAATTACCCGTCAATGTAAAGTAACCCGGCAAGTAAAACCGGCCAGGCCATACTCGTACGACTTTATTGCGTGGTCGATGTACCTGTATAGCAGTACTCGTAGGCAACCAGTGTTTAGTCGGAGACTTGCGGTAACGTGTAGTAATCAACTCGGCCTACCCTACCAGGTAATATGTTTTGTACAGCAGTAGTGGTAGTAGTAGTAGTAGTAGCAGCAGCAGCAGCAGCAGCAGTAGTAGTAGCAGTAGCAGTAGCAGTAGCAGTAGCAGTAGTAGCAGTAGTAGCAGTAGTAGCAGTAGCCGTAGCTGTAGCCGTAGCCGTAGTAGCGGTAGCGGTAGTAGCAGTAGGAGTAGGAGGAAGAGGAGGAGTAGGTAGGCGTAGTAGTAGTGGTGGTGCCCTTATAGTGCAAGTATGCACTATAGAGGGAATGCCGGCACCATAGCGGCGACCGGCACTACTCGGCGTGCTGCCACTACGTATTGTTCCCATGCGCTGCATCGGACAACCGGCACCATAGAGGGATCACTACTCTACTGTAACACGTAGTCAACTATTAACTATTAATAGTAACTACTGCTGCACAACTCGAATTGGCGTTTTTCAATTTTAATCGACGCGAGTCGACGAGGGAAGAAAATGCTGACTTCTCGCGATAAAAATTAAGGCGTTATTATACCGTAGTGGGTAGGGGGGAGGAGGGCCCGCTGTATGACCCCGGATCTGAGTTACTGCTGGGAGGGAGCACGATAGTAGTGCGAGGGTAATAAATGGGATGAAGAAAAGAAAAAAAAAAAGAAGTAACTACTAGCGTAGTGGGTGACGTACCATTAATATTACTACTGCAGTACTGTCAGCCAGCTCACAGCGGTATATCGACCACAATGCAAGGGTTGGGGTTGGTGCGTCACTCCTTCACCATGAACCACTCCTACTCCTACTACGACTACTACTACTACTACTACTGCATGAACTACTCCTACTTCTACTGCTGCTACTGCTGCTACTGCTGCTGCTGCTGCTACTGCTGCTACTACTGCTACTGCTGCTACTGCTGCTGCTGCGCACTCCCACTACGTACGAGACGAATGAAAAATCTCACATCCTAACCGCAAGTTAAGCCTAAGCCTAACCTTGACCCTTTTAAGACTTGATTATATCTTAATTATGGTATAGCGACACAAAAACGACGATCGCGATGTTTTCCAGTGTATACTTGTAAAGGGAGCGCTCAGCAGTAGGAGTAGAATCATGCTGGTTACACTTATAGTCGTGCTTCGGACGCGACTTTGATCATCGCCAACCAGCAGTGGCCGATGCCGTCATCGTCTACTGCTGTGTTTTCGTCGTCAATGTCTCCCCTGAAGTCTCAAAAGAGGTAATTTGTGAGCCTCATTAGCGTGTTTGCGATTTCCAACCCCTGTTGGATCGGAAAACATTTAAAAATGGTGATGAAAACCGACGATTGTCTGATTCCAAAGCCAATCAAACCAACCCACCAAAAACGTAGCTTGGAATAAAACATTCGCCAACCAACCCACCCACCCACCCACCCACCAAAAAATAGCTCGGAATAAAACAATCGCCAACCAACCCACCAAAAATAGCGTAGAATGAAACAATCGCAAACCAACCCACCAAAAAATAGCTTAAAATAAAACAATGGCAGGAAAGCTTGCTTCTTGACCAAGTTTTTCGCCGATCTTTCCGAGGCTTTTCACGGGTCATGACCCGCCCCACAGATCATGCCAGTAGATTGTGAAAACCTCGCGGGTCGAGTGCGGTTGGGTCAGGGGGTGTTTGAAGTCTCACGGGACGGGTCGCGTCGGGCGGGGTACTCTGACTCGTCCTGACCCGTGGAAAGCCGTGGATTTTTGGTGGGTTGGGTTGGGGTGGCATTGATTGTGGCGTTGGACGGTTTCAATACTATTAATATCATAGTATGTTTCCCTGCCGAGGTCCTGTTGTGGCGTTGGACGGTTTCAATACTATTGATAGCATAATGTGTTTTCCTGTCGAAGTCCTATTGTGGCGTTCGACGGTTTCAATACTATTAATAGCATAATGTGTTTTCCTGCCGAATTCGTAGCTAGAGTAGTAGGACACATCCCGCGGTAAAAGTGCGCCATGGTCTTTTCTGAGTCTCCTTCCTTGAGGAGCTGTACACCTTGTACCTTGTACCTTGTACCTTCACGCAAAGATCGTACAAGCATCTATCATAAGATTAAGCTGAACGTGCAACCCGTTGGCCAAACTCACGGCCTAGGCATGACAATTATTCACATTTAATATAGCAAAATAATCATGACAGTCCAACGATTCCGACGGTATTGGGGTTAGAGTTAACCCTTTTGGCACATTTAGCACCGCACTCCCGACGAGGGGTCAAAGCACTTGCATTTAGACTAGAAATGCTCACCTTGGGAGCTGGAAGTGCCCCGTCATACGCCTTACTGTGTTGACGCATTGCTGTGTTTGTCGCCGTCCCCGGGTCCCTAAAGGGTTTCTCAAGAGTATTTTGGGTTTGTAAGGATACCTTACTGATTTTTCCGCGAAAATATTTTCTGGCTGTATGGCCGACCCACGGTTTGCTGCGATTTTTTGGTACGAGGGATGAACGACGGTTCGCGCTTCGCGCTCTCGGCCTACGACGGCATATATTCCTGCACGTCTTGAGACGACTGTTTGTGATACCTCGATGTAGGCCATAGATCTTGATCTATACAAGACTCGCGTACAGTAAGATCTGTGTACACTGCATGTGGAGACGAATGTTGGTTCTGACAATTCCCAAGATGGGAAAATTCACCGAAAACGGGCGTTTCGTCCCGATTTCGGGCTGAGATCGGGACAAGGTATTTCTCCTCCAGATGTTGTCTCGAGGTTAGGCCGCAAATTCTCGTGAAGATTCGGCAGCCCCCTGGGCCATTTGCCGGGCAGCTGCGGCTTAACCCTCGCGCACCTCGATCGCCATGGTCTGTAACGTGTTGTGGCGCTGCGGCGCGTTTGTGTGTGTTTCGGCTTTTCGAAATCATCCGACAATCCCTCTGAAAAATGCCGACGAATTAATAGAACATTGCTGTTAGCTTCTGCATCTATACTCGGTTTTACCGTACACTGTTTGGAAAACTTGCATCGGCATCTTGATCTTTAAGCGGCGAAACGAAAGTCAGGAACATCTTTGACCTGGATCGGGGTGCCATAAACAATGGCCTAAGCGGGATTAGCGTGCCTGTGCATAACGTTGTGTGTGCGTGTGTTCACCAATGAAAAATCCCGAAATATGAGTAGTTGACCAATGAAAAGATTTATCTAACCCGCTGTAAGCTCTACTGTTTTCGGGAACCATGCCCACGGTAGCAATGCACACTACTATTAATAGTAGGTATTAATACCATGAGAGAAAACCCCTTGAGAAACTCAGGTGGGAATGTCTGGGGAAAGAAGAAATTCCGGAGTGGTTGCTGCTGCACGTGTTACTGCTGTATGCTTGTATTGTATAATAAGACCCCGGTCGTCCCGGTGGCGTATCAGGTTATCCTCGAGCATGGTATAGGTCAGTTTCGCGAGTTCGAGCCCCCCCGAGTGCATACTCGTATAAGTTCGTGGGGATTTTTTCTTGTGCGCAAATTGGCTTGCGGAAAGCGCGAGAGCGTGAGTGATCAACACTCGATGAAAAATCGACGAGCAGTGGGATTGCCGAACCCTATGCGCGATAAAAATTGAAGGCGAGAACCGGGGGGAAGAAGGGACGCACGACACCTGTGACCACGGCTTGTCCAGAAGCTGGAAAGTAGAAGCATGCAAAAAAAAAAGAAAGAAAGGTGTTGTCAATAGTGTGGACCATACGCTTTTTATATAAAACGTAGCCTGGGGTTGTATCCCTTTTCTTGCCATAAGACTGGTGCTGTACAGCGACTACACAAATGACAACTGCGGTGGTGTTGTCGTAGGAGGAATGCGGTGTTGTTGTCGTCTAATGCAATGGGTTAGTCTAGTTTAAACCTTTTTACCGCTGTTACTCGTGCTTGGTTAAAACTGCGAGCGAGGTACCCTAGTCTTTTTGTTGTTTGTTGCGTTGCGCGAACCGATTGCCCTCCCCCGGCGGTTGCTAGTACGAGTAGCGTTCCTTGGCGTGGTAACACTGCGTGATTTTCTGCATCCGTGAAGAATTTTTCCAATATGTGCTGCAGGTGATTTTTCTCCAAGCTTTTTAGACGGGATGGTAGAGGTGGTGCTTTGTCGAACCCCGTGCTCAAAAATAGGCTTTGGCTTTTTTCTTGTGGTCGGCGCCAGTATCGGCCCGATAACTTGAAGCAACCGGTGTATACAAAAAACCAAGTTCTAGTGTGTTGTTGTTGTTGTTGTTGTTGTTGTTGTTGTCGTCTTCGTCCGTGTCTTCGAAGTGGTCTATTTGTGTTTGGCATTGCACGACTAAATCCCCTTGCATACTGCAGTTGCAATACGTATCTATGTTTCGCAGTTTGGCCACCACTGAGCTTGTCTTTATTTATATTAATAGTAATATTAATAGTAATAGTACTAGTTAATAGGAGGAGGTATGGGCACGGACACTGATTGTGCTGCATGTCGACAGTACGATATAGGTTTAATGTGAAGAATACGGAGACGGTGTTTTAGCTATTGGCCCTGTTGAGACTTGGGGGGGGGGGAAGCGTGTGACGCGTCCGTTGACAGAGGTAGCCCTTTTGGGCGAAAACTATTTTCTGGGCGAAGGGGTTCCTTGACCCTTTTGATGCCCATGTACAGCGATTAAACCAGGGCTGCTCGCGGGTCATGACCCGGCCCGCCGATAATTCCAGGAGGTTCTCAAAACCTCGCGGATCGAGTGGGATCGGGTCAGGAGGTGGTTCAAATTTCCCGGAACGGGACGGGTCGGTTCGGGTCGGGGCAGATGGCTTTCAAATCTCGCGGGCCGGGACGGGTTTCCCTGACTCGGCCGGATCCGTGAACAGCGCTGGATTGAACATCGCATAAACGCGTTCTTATAAACGCCTTCTTATCGTGGTGTTGAGCGTGCAGCACCCGGCGGTGCTATCGTAGCTGTGCGCGTGTCTTACGGGTACTTGTGTTGAAGTTGTCGAGACTGTAAAACTCGTCATCAGCTACTACTGTAATAATCTAGAAAGCACGGGTTGCTTTGTGTGGAGGATGCTATCATGATCATGCAATCGTCAGTTTTATTGGTCAACGTTTCCCTCTGAAGTCATACAGAAGGGAGGAAAAAACAGCAGTCGCGGCCGTCCAAAATTGTCGGGACGTTTGTCTTGTTTTGCAGACATTTTTTCTTTTATGGTTGGGCCATGGGGTTGCGCTTTCAGTGCAGTCTATTCTATTTATAAGTCACTGTTTGGGTTATGTTTATGAGGTATATAAGGTATATGAGGTATAGAGTAGTTTACTCCTCTTCCTCATCAGGTTAAGAGCCTCGGAAACAAAAGCGGCCGATGCTCTTATGTCACCTCTTCCGAAGCATTATTTATATGTCGTCTACAAAAAGTGTCGATGCAGAATGGGTTCCCTGGGTCCCCCGATGAGGCGGTGGTGTGGTGTGGTATAGAGAGCACTGTGACCGCCTTATTGGGGGAAGCCGCCTTATTCACTCCATGTTATGAGTACTGTAGTGCAATTCCACAGTCGCGCCAAGCCATTTTGACCGCCTTATATCGGGATTCCGCCTTACCAGCCCTTACTCAGACTGTCTTATCGGAGAACCCGTACTACTGTATGACGACTACAGCATCGTCTATACGAGGCAGACCGGAGGCTGCTGGGCTGAGGGATGTGTCGGAAACAAACAAAAAACGCGCAGGGACATGTAAGGCTTGCGCGCGGGTGCGTCCTAAATATATATAATATTTATGCATGTCCAGTTGCCCGCTCTTCCGAAACGGTTGATTTAGACCGTACTTTTAATCGCTTTTTTGGTCGCCATCCTTGAGTCCTCTGCTCAAGGATTAATGGACTACAATAAACACTGCCCGGTATGTAGTCCAAAGGCGCTTCGCTCCGCGATCGGCCTTCGCCCGCTACGCTTGCTCAAACAGAACAAAACGTGAAGTGGACATAAATCCATGCTTTGATGCAGCTTTACGACTTGCAATTGTCAAGAGCTCCGCGCTCCTCGAAAATGGCCCGGACGTCGCGTTCACGCATGAATGAGATCATCCGTACCAAAGAGAAAAGACAAGGAGAGAAGAAAAGAAGTATTAATAATGTTGTATCGTAATGAGTTGGAAGTAAAGGAAAGCGACAAAGTGTACAGTAGCGGAAAGCGCGAGAACGTGGGAAAGCCAAAAATCAATGAAAATCGAAGAGCGTAAACAGCGGAACAATGGGAATGCTGCACTCTATGCGCGATAAAAATGAAGGCATGTACGGGGGGGAAAAGGGAAGACACCTGTGACCGCGGCTGGTCCAGAGGGTAGCTGAGGGTAAAATCGCTTACGAGTTGAGCTGGAGGGTATTAGTGATTTGCTGGTGTTGGTGATTGCGACGATATTATATTTGCACCAGGCCGTGCAAAATGCAGATTAGATACGGACGTGACCCCACCTACCCCGCCTCGGTTCGTAGTCCCTACCTTCCGTCACCCCTCTCGCCCGTGACGGCCTTTAGATGCCACAGAAAACGTAAGCGTTAACTAAGCCGTTTATGTTGCCAGGTACCCTGTTTTCGTTCCCTATTTTTGGGCAAAATCCCTTCGCTTTTGCTTGTCTTTCTTTCGACTTGATATCACTTTAGAAAGTTGTTCTATTATAGAAGGGTTAAGTTAAAGCTCACTCTTTGTGTTCCTCTATCCCCTTTTTTTTTCCTCCCCATTGCATTTGCTTGTCTTTAGTTTGACTTGATTTCGCTGCGACTATCATTATCATATTCTGGTTATTTAAGGGGAAATCTTACGTTTTTTTTCTCCCCTCACCCCCCCTCTTTTTTTTTTCTCCCGTTTTTCTCGAATCATATCGCTCTTGTTTTTGTCGTTCTTGGGCCTTGGTCTCGACCTTCCACCCGCGCTGCTGGCATTCTTGGGCGATGCTATTGGGGGTGATGGTGGCGATGATCATCCTAAACCGCGATGCTGCTGTTGGTGGTGGTGGTGGTCATGTATTATCATCGTTAACCTCGGTGCTGCTGTTGATGGCGGTGGTGGTGATGGTAATAGTTGGACGGTTTACCGAAGATACTCTAGCTTCCGCAGCCTGGGAGACCACCTCCGTAACACGGTGGGGACGACGGGGGGGCTGCCCGGATGCCCACACATGACGGACGATGTGCTAATGGGGTCGGAGGACGAGGTGAGAGGTTAAACCCTTACCCTTTCGCCACTCGAAAAGTGATACTTGATAGCTTGTCGCCAAGAACGTGGGTGCAGTTTTAAAGGGCTTGAGAGCTTTGAAACGCCCCTTCCCTGTCGTCGTCGTCGTCGTCGTGTTTTTTTGTTTTTTAACGACACCTCAGCTGTGAGATCGAAGAGTTCGTCGAAACTTAGCTTTGCAAGCTGCTTGTCATGGTTGTTTATCCCCCGGTGTACTCACTTTGTTGCTGCGCGACGCAAGGACAGATATGATATTAATAGTCTATTTACTACTCTTAGTTCGAGGAAGTGGTGGAGCTAAGCCTTAGCCGAAAACTGACTCCGAGAAACGTAGCACACACGCCTCGCGCGATGAGCAAACCCGCACAATAATCAGTCAAGGATGCGTATTTCTCTTTAGCGGTAATTACCGGACATCAACAGGGCTTGATGGAATTCTATTTTTCAGAGGAAACTTCGTCACGTCCCCTATCCCCCGGCTAATAACGCCTCCACATAGAATGGAAACCTTTTTTTTCTTTTTACGCTGTAAGGCTGTAACGCTGTGCAGTGTGCATTATGAGCAGCAGATAATAACCGCACTGGAGGTGCAAACGATGTTGGGTATTGGGTAGTTTATGTATTTTTTTTAGCCTTATCCCGCGTGGACCCAGGAACGACCAAACCAAGGAGAGGGGCAACCATATCTACCTACCACACGTCATACAGATCATATAAATCATATAGATCATGTACATCCTATAGATCCTATATCATACAGATCATGTAGATCATACAGATCATGTAGATCATACAGATCATGTAGATCATACAGATCATATAGGTCGTGTAGATCGTGTAGATCATTTAGATCATGTAGATCATACAGGATCGTGTAGATCATAAAGGTCGTATGTTTGTAGTACAGATCCAACCCAGGAAACACGAGCTTCGTTTTTTATAACCTACTTGTAGCACATGTGCCTTAAGTCCCGAGAGGACTGAGGCTCGCCTCAGGTGGTATTAGGGCGCTTGGTTCAGGCCCACTTTAACGCCTTTACAACTGGCAACCCGTTTTTGGGGACAAAATATCTTGAATTTAGTATGTAGGGATTTTGGGGCTCTAACGGGGTTAAGGCACATAAATCAGAGATAAGGCACGTTTTTGAGGACAAACTGGTTGAAATTTTGTGAGGGATGGTATTTGTTTGCGGTAGTTAAAGGGGTAAGGCACATATTAATAATATTGATATTGATAGTCGGATAAGAAACGTTTTTGTTGTATATAGATAAGGCGTGCCTTAAAAGGCTTTTAGGGCCTACCGGTCAGTTTGGCCAACATGCTTCACCTCGATCCAAGCATGCGTCACGATCGAGAAGCAAGACGCGATGAAGACATCAAGTATGAAGACATCAAGACTGTCTGTAATCTGTCTGTAGCAAGACAGAGTATGGAGACCACGATACCGCTTCGACTGAAACTCCGAACAAAAACAAACAGCAGCAGCAATGTAGTTAGCCTACAGCAGCAGTATCTACCAGGTGTATCGTGGTCTACTGCTGTAGTATTCTTAGATAAAGTATCTCGTACCAGGTACGTCTCTATAGTGCCAGGTATATTATCAAATAACAATACACACAATACACTCCACCTGTGAGATCGAATATTTTGTCGAAACTCGTTTTTGCAAGCTGTGTGTGATACTCCGATCGCGCGTATTACTGGTGTGTGTCGTCATTGAGGATGTAGGTCGACGACTCCCTTGGAACTACAGTGTAGCTTGTACCAGGGTCAACAAGGTGATGTTCAGGTATAAGGCTGGTTCAAGCAAAAAAATACAATTTCTCTCCCCCACGAATACCGCTCGCAATATCTGGTCAAAGAGTGAATATTTGGTATGGTTTGGTATCATACTGATCCCCATGACCAGTGGAAGAGGGTGACATGGCCAAGAAAAAAGAATCCGCCTCGCGAAACTCGTTGTTGTTGTTTTGTCACATTAAATCTGGTCAGAATGTCGAGAGTCCGTGGTCACACAAAGGTGCTGGAGCCCTAGGAAGCTCCGAAAAAACAAAAGAATTCAAAATTTGTCCGGTAAATACTACGCTTTCCCGCCTAAAACGCACGATACGAAGAAGGCGCACAAGTGAAAAGATCCAGTGTGCAAACTGAACTCACATGGCCGCGGGTATCCACTCAACTACAGCATAGAGTTCCCCCGTTCCCACAACTAACCAACCGTATCGACCAACGACGGGCCTTCAATGTTTTCAATAGTATTCAGGGTTTTGCCGAGCGGGGGCGAAAAAAAAAAGCGCCGCATTTTGCACGAGCCGGTTAGACGTACTCCAAGGCATGTCTGTAGAAATTTTCGCGCAAATAATCGAAGATCTGACCTCCCTGTGTTCACCATGAAGCAGAATCTAGCAAAAAAATAGGTTCCTACACTAATAATAGAACCCCTTCATTTCAAGGAAATGATTGTTCTTACTCATTTTTTTTTACGCACTAAATCCAAACGTCCTCGCCGTTTTTTAAAGGTAAGACTCTGAATTTTTTCACACGTGTTCTGCATGCCCATCCCGAGCATCCCGAGGCCTGCACCCCCGGTAGGGGGTTCTTTTTTATTTTTTTTTCGCCGAAACGGTTGGGCTAAGATGACCCATATTTTCCGAACAATATTAACTGACGAAAAATCAGGCCAAAAAAAATGGAAAAGAAGGAAAAACATCGGGTGAGGTCTTCGCAAGGTCACGTAGAAGACGCGTGCCAATTTTCATGGTCTGAATCGAAAAAACGGCGTGGACGTTCGCAGGGGATTAAATTTATGGTTTTTAACGTAAACCAGCCTGTACGTGGACAGTATTCGTATATTCCAAGCACCCGCGTTTCAAGGTACGGAACGTTGAATTTCTGGGAAATCTGATTGGGTAAGAACGGTTGCGCAGCCCGTCGCCTCTAAAGTTGCGCGTTTTTTTTTTTCTTTCTTTCTTTTCCTCTCGCTTATACTATCCAGCTTCTGGACAAGCCGTGGCCACAAGTGTCGTCCCTTCCCCCCCCCCGGCCCTTGCCTTCAATTTTTATCGCGCATAGGGTTCAGCAATCCCACTGCCCGTCGATTTTTCATCGAGTGTTGCTGACTCACGCTCTCGCGCTTTCCGCAAGTCAAATTGTGCACAAGAAAAAGTCCTAACGAATTTATGCGAGTATGCGCTCGGCGGGGATCGAACTCACGAAACTGACCTGTACCAGGCTCGAGGATAACCTGATACGCCACCGGGGCGATAATAGCATCAGGCGACTGGAGATATGGAGGTGTCGAAACGCGTGTAGGGCAAATACTGTCCGACCATTTCCTTCTTTTTTAATGGAAAAAATCGATACGCACCATTTCTTCATTTAATGAAAAAAATCGATATGTTATTTCGTAGTTGTTGTATATCGCGTCAATATTATACGATTTTTGCACCAATATGGATATTCCGGTAGATCGTTTACTCACCACAATAGTAGTTCGATACTAGTACTGTTTTCATACGCCACAACAGCATGTCAACAGCGTGTCGAGGGTGTGCCACTATTAATAGTCAGAGGTATCATTTGCAACCTTTCTGCTATCTTGCCTCTTTACGCTGACGAGTGCAAATATCAGGAATCGTGATTGCCATGAATCGTGTTTTGGTTTGCCACAAACCGCGATTGTTTTGTCAATAATCATGATTTTTTTCGTCAATAATAGTGTTTTTTTTGTGAAGAGCTGTGTTTTGTTTTTGTCAAAAGTCGTGATTTTTTGTCACGAATCGTAATTTTTCCGCCACCAATTATGATTTTTTGCGTTTGTTGGGAATTATCCTATTGGGCACTTGAGCAGTCCTGCCCGCCCGACCTCCTCAAAAGTAATCGTCCCCCGAATTTGTCGTGTCTAGTCCATACCGTGGTCCATTTTACAGTCTGTCTCGTGATGTTTGATGTTTGACGTGTGGTGGGTGAAGTTTAATGTTCGATGCCGCTGGCTAAACGTTGGATTTCTTATGCCTCAGCCTAAACGTTGAAAGTACGATATGAGGCCGCAGGGTTGATGCGTTGCTGTGTGTTGTTGTTTGATGTCTCAGGGCAGTATTAATAGGCGTTTACTCTATGATGGCGTGATACTTGATTCGTCAGGGTCGGTGGATGCTTGATGCCTCAGGGCTGATGTTTGATGCTTGATGCCTCAGGGTTGATGATTGATATGTATATAGACTAATGCCTCAGGTTTGATATTTGATGCATCAGGGTACGATGTGTTTGGTGTTTGACGGGTCGGGACTGGTGTTTGATTTGATGCTTGGTTATGATGGTTGAATTCTGATATTTATTTTTCATGGCTTTCGTCTGCATCGTGATGACACGAACCCATCGTAACCGTCCCTCCCCGCTCCACTCCATCTACCCCTCCTGCTTCCCATGCGAGGGTCTATGGCCCTACGGACCGCGGCAATGCATAATTTGATACTTTGATTGCATCCCTTCCGCCCCCGCCCCCGCCCCCATTGACCCGCTGTACTTTCCGACTATATACTACTGCCGGCTGCTCGTGCCGACCGCTGGTGTTGGCTGCTCCGCTCCGCGTTTGCTGTATGGTGTTCTGCGCGCACAGCTGGACCGCGCGAGGGTGGTCCTTCAGCAATGGCTTCACCAAACACTCCTCTTTCCTGGGGTGAAGGAAAGCCAGGTGCGAACGGTGGTAGCGTAGACGGTAGCGGTGGCGGCGGTGGTAGCGCTACCCGCTATTTGTAACCCGTTTAGGTCCAAAAAAAAATACAGTTGAGCTTGAGATCGCGGCGTTTGTGGTATCTCGTATTTGCAAGCTCCGAGTGATACGGTACAGGGCATCTAATATGAAACAGAAACGCTATGCCACGCTGGGTTTCTTTTTCGGAAGGGGGTTTGCTCCACACTAATTTCGGTACAACGGCGCATGCATTTATTATTTTCCCGTGTGTCCCAGTCTTGTTTTCTTGACGCCTTGTTTTGTATTACCCGGTACTAGTATCAAGTGTCCTGTGCTGCATTAACACATATTAAATATATCAACGACACGATTATGATGATGATCATGCTGATTATGATGATGATTATGCTGATTATGATGATGATTATGCTGATCACGATGATTATTATGATGATTACGATGATTATGATGATTTAATTATTGCGATGATTATCATGATTGTAATGATTTTAATGATTGATTGTGGTCGTGTTGATATTATGATCATCGTGGTTACTCTGATATCGCAATAATTACAGCTTCGGCCACACCAAGCAGCTCAGCGATGCTATAGTGTCGGTAATGCCAGCACAATATACCGGCACTATTCAGTGCACCGGCACTATTGGGAATAGGGGTGCTATATAGAGCTAATACAAAGAAATCCAGTGGTACCAGGCGATTTCACCGGCACTAAAGAGGTCAGTGGCTTTAATCTACAGGCACTATAAAGAGCACCCCGCTGTTACTGCTATGCTGTTCGTTCTTCCCAAACGCTGGATATTAACCCGCTCGTCGTTTTTTTTATCGCGGTACATGGAGATCCCAAAGGGGTTGATGTTGTCTTGTCTTGTCTTGTCTCCTGATTGGTTGTTTAGCTCGCCGCTGTGCCCCCACCCCCCATAACTCAATGTGTGCCTGATCGGTGAAACCCCGACGTGCTCCACCTCGGCATTGTAGAGATGCGAGGGTCTCTATGGTCATACGACTACGCCCGTGCGCGAAATGAGTACACCCCTAGGCATGCGAGGGTCCGTGGTCACGCGGCTCCGGCCATGCATGAATTGAGTACACCCCCCCCCCCTCTCCCGTGTGTTCGTTCTCCGCTCGGTGGGTTCAGCCCCTGCGGAATTTCTTGTGCGCCAGCGCTAATGCTCCGCCGCCTAGGCTGGAAATCCGGTGGGCGAGCTCGCACTGCCCCAGTCTGGACGAGATGCAGATGGATGAGCTGTTTGACAGACATCTTGAAGACAGGGAGGTGTGTGCGTGCCCTCAGTAGTCTGGCATTTGTTCGTCGGCTTGTACCGAGATAGGCTAGTAACCGGCCTTCGTCCTCCGGAGTTGTGTATTTCTAGTTTCAATGCCCTAGTCTTTTTGTCGTGCTGGGCTGGGCTGGGCTGTGCTGTGCTGTACTCGTACTCCGAGATGGGTCTTGTTTTGGTGTGCGGATAGATCAACTCTTTGACCGTCATTTATTTGCGTGCAGCGTGTTCTTTGTATTTTATCGGGGCTTCTCATGGGCTAGCCGGCCGGCCGGCCCATCAATTTTTCATACTTTTGGTTTTTCTCAGAGGGCAGGCTGCACTCGGGCGGCCTGTGGGTTTATTACTGGTGGTTCTGTCCCATTTCACACATATCATGGCCTCGGCACGGGCCGGCCTGTGAAGTACTTGGGCCGCCACATGGGCAAGGTAGACGCCGTATGGTACTATCAAGAATAGCACCATTTCATGGGCCGTAGCCCGGGTCGGCTCTGAAAACATGTGGGCCGCGTCATGGGCTGGGGGAAGCGGCCCATGCACGTGCCCACATCTCATGGGCCACGGCCCGGACCGGACCGGGCTATCGGCCCATGTCAACCCCCGGTATTTGTCAGGATGTGACGTTCATGAACGATGTCATGTGCTTGGATGAGCTGTTCTAATTTTATGCGGTGTGTTGTATTTTACGATGTATATTTCAGGATGTAGACGACGTAGAGGAAGACGACGAGGGCGAAGCATCAAGAGCACTCACTGACGGGTCTGGGCAGCACCAGCAGCACCTCCACGAGGCGAACGTTGGCTGCATCGCCCCGGATGACTCCATGGATCAAGCCGGACAGAGGTCAGTGACAGTACGTACGGTACTAGCTGCGACCTATCAACGGGCGGCATCGTCTGTTGTTGTTGTTGTTGTTGTTGTTGTTGTTGTTGTTGTTGTCATTGTTGTTGTTGTTGTTGTCATTGCTTTTGTTGCTGTTGCTGCTTTTGTTGTTCGTGTTGTTCGTGTTGCTGTTGGTGGTGGTGGTGGTGTTGGTGTTGTTGTGGTTGTGGTGGTTGTTGCTGTTGCTGTTGCTGTTGTTGCCGCTGTTGCTGTTCTTTTTCGTGTTGCTTCCTATTATCAGGCTGCTGTTGTGCTTCTTGTTGGCATATGTTGTTCTCACCCTTGTTTCTTGTTCTTGTTCTTGTTCTTCCACGTGTTGTTGCACGTGCTCCCGTTTTTGTTCTTGCTGTTGTTGCGGTTGTTGTTCTTGTGCGTGTTCTTGGTCTTGTTCTTGTTTGATAAGAGGGTTGCTATTTTTGCGCGGAGGGGTGGGGGGGTCGTCTCACTTTCCTCCCCACCGCTCGGCGGGGGGTTCTGTGTGCCAGGTACTTGGTACTCATTATATCAAATTGTGTAGATTTGAGCTTTGAACTCGTTTGTGCTGCTTTTTAATAATAGTCGGTGTTAGTTGCCGGATTGCTTGCGCAGTGCCTAATTATTGTTTCTTCCGTTTTTTTAAGGGTGTTGTCCCCCTTTTCGACTCGCGACACCCATACCCCCGGTATTTAATTAAGGCCAACGACATCGCGCAGGGGAACCTTGTTGCAAAAAGTTCACCGGAAATTTCTTCAAAATTTCGCAATATCTCTGCCAGAACATCATATATATATACTCCGGAGTATATATTTTTGCGTCGTGACCGTAAGGCCTATGCAAACAATCCAAGCTATCGTTTACCGTTATCGACGAAGAATTGACAGAGTTATGACCCCATAGGCATTAAATCACCCCTGTTAACAATGCATCTCCGTAATAGTATAATAATAGTATAATACGAAGTATTAAAATAGTATAATAGTATAATAGTATGAAGCAGGTTTAACCTGGGCATCGAGTTCTAAACGTATACCTGGTATAATGTAAACATCACAAGGATTACAGGTTATGTGGTCGTTCGAACAGCCCAACTATTCGAAAACAGACAGCCCGACGTCTAACACCAACGCAAGGCTAACTTGCGGCTGTATTTTTCAGCTCTTCGTGTCGAGCGTGCAGTCTATTAATAGTACTCAACGATTCTTCGATAGTGCCCGAATCGGCATTGTCTGCACGGTCCCACCAAAAGCTCGGCGCAACACAAGGCGCAACCCAACCTGGAACTACTCCGGGGCGAGACTGCACATCTCAACGCACCCAGCAGCACGCCTGCACGTGCTAGGGAGAAGGGAAGACACCTGTGACCACAGCCTGCTTGTCGAGAAGCTCGCCGGGGGTAAATAAGACCTGTTGCGGTTTGAGCTGCAAAGTAAGATGTGATGAGTAAAAGTTAAAATTTCATGTGCGTGCGCGTTGTGCGCGATGGTTCTGCCTCTTGCTTGCGGAAGACTCCAAATTAAAATTTCATGTGCGTGCGCGTTGTGCGGCATGGTTCTGCCTCTTGCTTGCGGAAGACTCCAAATGCGAGACGGCGTGTTTTATGCAGGAGGGGTTTTCCGATAAGGTGGTCTGCATCGGGTGGCATCCCGATACAAGGCGGTCCAAATCGCTTGGCGCGTGGTAATGGTGATGGTGGTGATGATGATGATGATGGTGATGATGACGATGATAAGGACGATGATGATGATGATGATGATGACGACGACGATCATATTGGCGATGATGATCATGATGAAAATAAAAATGCTGGTAAAATATCATTCAACCCTCCTGAGCTTTCTGGCGTGTTGACTTTCACAACGACGCATGTTTGTCCCGCCGCTTTGAGATGAGAATAAAAATACAACACAATAGTACGAAAAGTCACCGCTCTTCCTCTCCCTCCTCCCCTCATGATTCGGTTGGCTTTCAGCATGGAGCTGGAGTCGCGTTCTTTGCTGCGTGGAGGACAGCGGGGGTATGAGCCGGCAGGCTGCGACATGCCTAACGAAGAGGTGTGTGTGTGCGTATAATAGCGTTTGACCCATGGGAGTTCCCGGCGCAAGTGGTGTTAGGCGCAGAGGGAGTTCTTCCCTTCAAATGGCGTTATTGATGAACTCTAACCCTCACCTCCCTCCCTCCCCCCCTCCTCTTTCCCTCCTTCCCCGTTGAACCACGCCTCCTCGACGTTTGCAACTCCAGGATATTGCATCAAGCGTGCCGATTGACATCACGTTTATGGACCCTTCCGTGATGCAGTGGGGCAACAACGGGGCTTCCGGTAAGCGCGTCTGTCTTGCCAAAAAACAAAAGAGAGCCCGCAGGACCCCAAAATGGCTCGAAAACGGCTAAAAAGGATGCCTTAAGAGGCCTCAAGAGGCACGAAAGGAATCGAAATTAGAGGCCGAGAAGGACGCGAAAAGGACCGAAAGGGGGACCAAAACGGACCCGAAATGGCCGAAAAGCGAGACACGTCTTTGAAAAGGGTTGCCGAAAGAGACCGAAATATTTGGGAAACGGCCAAAAAGCCTATAAACAGACCAGAAGAAACCGAGGATGAGACTAAAAGCGACAGCATATGCCGAGACGATCATACAAGGTATTGGGCAAGCCGAGAAAAGAAGCCGGTCGAGTCCAGTGGCTGCCGTCGGCGCGTTGTTTTGATTTTGGCCTTGAGCAGGGGCGGGGGTGGGGGCGGCAGCAGCGGTGCCGCACTTGGACCTCGGCTGAATATTGTCGGGGTTTTTTATCGTAATCCTTCCATCGTTGCCATTACCCTGTTAGCCTTGTCCTTGCCCCCGTTACCCTCGACCAAACCCGTACCCGTACCCTCACCCTTGTTGTATTCCTGCTGCTTTTCCCTATCCTGTTCATTGTCCTTTTCCTTGTCCTTACCTTTCCGATACCCTTACCCTTGCTTTTGTTTCACATTTTCAGCGAACGCCTCCTCAAGTGAGTCACCCAGCCCCCCCGAAGAGCGCCCGGCAGATGCCACAACAACCGGGCATGGAGGGGGGGCGGGGGTCGCGGAGAGCGGCGGCGGGGGCGGCGCGGGAGTGGGGGACTCGGGCATGGGGGGCGGAACCCCCGTTGCGCTGGCCAAGAGAAAGGTCGGCCTGGACAGCTTCAAGATCGTACGCGTCATTGGAAAGGGTAGCTTTGGGAAGGTAAGAAGGGAGGTGGAGGGATTGGGGGGTCGAGGGGAAGGGGGCTTTTGTGTTTGCCTCCGGAGAGCGCTCTCTGCTTTGTGAGGTTACGTCTCAAAAAAGGCCGTTTCATGTACGTAGACACGCGTTTGTTTTTTTTCTTGCCAGGTTGTGCTCGATGGTGACAGTCGCTTTTGCTTTGTCTGTGACCATGTTATGAATAGTTTTTCGTTCGGTTCGTCACTATGTCATTTAGTTTTTGTGGGAACGGCTATCTTGCTCGTTTTTTACCCTTTTTTTACTCTTGACTCGAGTTTTGAATATCCTTTTTTGTTTTTTTTTCAGCTTTTCGGAGAAAAATATTTTGATTTTCGTGCGGAGAAATCGTCTTGGAATTAGCATGGGGATACTTACCTTGAAGCAGTGCTGGAGTTTTTTTTAAGTTTGTGTTGGGGCGGTCCCGAAGAAGGCAAAGCAATCAAGGAACGCAAAGAAAACCTCCGGGGAGGTTTTCCGAGAGAAGGGTCTAGGCAGGCGTATTCCGGGTGGAAGCGCTGAGAGCGAAGCAGGGCCTTAGTCAAATGGATTCCTAGACGAATTAGTCGCCAAGAAAATTATGAGTGTGTCTATACATTTTGTTTGTCTGGTGGGAGCCGCACGATCTGCAAGACCTAGCACATGTTTCCTGAGTTAGATCTATCTGTACAACGCAGATCCTGCACTACACATGACAACGACCTATATCAAATCTAGATTTTATAGATGATTCAGATGATCTGTCATGATATAGATGGTGATATAAATCGTCATCTGTCATGATCTAGATTGTGATCTAGATCGTGGTCTGTCCGACGTGTGTTTGTCTGGTGCGAGCTGCCTGATCTGCATGAGCTTTTAATAGCACTTCTTACCTCGGTGTGATCTGTACTACATATAACCTGCACAACAAATCATAACTACATACTGTACAAGGTTCCCCTCCGGGAAGTGCCTAAGGGAGTTGCGCAAGAACGACCCCCAAACATCCAACATCTGACTGTCTGTGGGCAAATAAGATGTACCTGGTGGTAGTGAAAACTATGTTCTTGTCCGCAGCTCGAGAAGCGGAGCGTGGGGAAGCGCCCTCCCGGGTACGGTTCGCTCTCTCGCCGTCGTGGTGGAGAACCGTAAACACGTGGTGATCCCATCAGTACGTACGTGTCCAGCGCCAGTACTCGTACGATGGGGACTTTTTATACGGGCGACTCTTATGCAGTAAATTTTGCGTGGTAAAATACAAGGACGAATAGGTGAATTTTCAACCGGCAAAAAAAAAAATCAGCAGTTGTTCCGTGCGCCGTCTTTCTATCGTGGTTTTCATGTTTTTTCTTTGTTTCCTGCTGTTTCGTATGGAAATCAGCAATTTCAGAATAGGTACTCTTCGTGTCTTGTTGAGCCAGATATTGAACTTAACGACGAGTGATACACGCCAGAATGGGCAATCATCCCCCTCCACCGCCAGTTCGTCGCAGGGAGTGCGCGGAATGAGGAACTGTAGGGCTTCTATTGTCGCTGAGACAGTGAAGCCCCTTCTCATGGAGCATCAGCGCCTATATCCACTGCTGTTTGCTTCTTAGATCCAAGAAAAAATACGCTGGATTGTTTTGATCGTCGTCCGATTTAAAGTCGTCCCGTCGTGGAGACGAAAGAAACTCGCCTCAGCATAGCGAGGACTCGCCACGCGCATGTACATGATGTATCCCACTACTGCTGCTCTGCGGTAGGGTTGTACACGTATCGTTGTGCCGTCCCCATGTTTAGTACCTGTCATCTGTGGCGTGAGCAAAATCTCCGACACAAAACAATATCCCTTTGGTATGTAGTACCGGAAAATACTGCCTCTTTGGACGTAAATGTAAGGATTGGTTGGTATATCAATTACTATTGAAAAGGTTCCTATATTACCGACCGAATTGGCGCAATCTATGGACATGCAGTATAGATGCGTCCGAAGCGGCAGCACACCAGAAAGATGGGGTATGGTGGGGTGACAAATGCCACGCTCCGATCAAATAATCAGCTGCTACAACAGCAGCCACACGCGCATACAGTTGCAGGCTGCTGCTGCTAGGGGGCTGGACTGCTGCTGGGCGTCAGGATCGCGGCGTGGTGCTCTATGCAAAAAGAGGGAAAGAAACGTGTACCCTCTACGAGCTGAAAAGCCCGGTTTGCATCAAAATTTTACGTACGTACGCGGGGATAGGGGATGCAGAAACCCAATCCCCGGGGATATTTCGGAAACCCGGGGATTTGCCTAAAGTGTGCCCAAGGCCAAAAAAGTTTAAAAGGCTTGCCATGCGCGACACACAGCACGGATCGCGCCCAAACCTCCTGCAACGTGAGCTCGACGGTCGAATTGTGCCCACCCCACCCGACGTTTGGGACAAAGGTGCGAGCACGAAGAGATGTGCCCGAAGGAAGAAAAAAATCTCAATTATACAATATGCATATACCGGATCTACTATAGATTTTCTATATGATGTTTCACGACCTAAATTATCCGTCATGATCTAGATGATATGTCATGATTTAGGTTGTGATCTAGATTATTTGTCATGAGCTAGATTGTGATCTGCCCTCATCTAGATCGTGATCTATCCCACGTGTGTTGGGTGCGAGCCGCATGATGTGCATGAGCTATTAATACCTGGTAGCACTTCTTACCTCACTTAGATATATCTGTACGACAGATCCTGCACAACACACGAAAACGACCTATATAGGATGCAGATTATATAGATGATCTGTCATTATCTAGATCGTGCTCTGTCGTGATTTAGATCGTGATCTAGATCGTGATCTGTCCGATGTGTGTTTATCTGGTGCGAGCCGCATGATTTGCATGACCTATTAATAGCACTTCTTGCCTCACTTAGATCTATCTGTACTGCACAGAACCTGCACAACAAATCATCACTAAATATATAGGACCTACTATAGATGATCTACATGATATGTCATGATCTACATGATCTGTCATGATCTAGATTGTGATCTGTCTGACGTGTTTGGAGGTGAGAGTCGTTAAGTCTTAAAACGCGATGTTTTCGTTACGTTCTTATTTTGGTGACGAAACGTTCGTTTCAGGTGTTTCTCGTCCGAGAGAAGGTGGCGGGAGACATCTACGCGATGAAGGTCTTGAGGAAGGACAACATCATCAAGAGAAATCAGGTAATCCTCTCGCGACAACCCAACCACCACCAAGACAAAGAATCAAGGCATGTGTTTGCGTGGTGTGGGATGTATATCGGTGGGTGTGTTTTGTGTGTTATGCGAGCCGTGTTTGGGTTGCGTCGGTGGATGGGTTGGTGTGTTTGTGCGTGTACGTAGGTACCTCATTCGCCTTGGCTGGGAGGTGTAGCGATCGGTTCGTCAGCTTATGACCGGCTCGACTTCTGAATATCGTCACCATCTCTTCTTGCCTGCCGACACGCTCTTTCTCGGAGTGTTTAGGCTCGACATTTCAACCGAAGGATGTTGTGCGTTTGTGTGTTATATTATGTGAGCTGTGTTATTGTGTGTGTTGTGGGCTGTGTGCACGTGTGTGTTAGACGGGCCGAAGCGGTAGTGCACCCATCGTAACCCTATAATTTATACCAGGTACATCTTCAATACTAGTGTCACGGTGGGTTTTTATTCGTTTATGCAACCTTCTGAGGGAGATGTTGCGCGGCGAAAAACTGATACGAGTCGCACCCGGGCCGACCGCTAACCGCTCCCAGGTCGAACACACCAAGACGGAGCGAAACGTGCTGGGATACGTGAAGCATCCGTTCATTGTTGGCCTGAACATGGCCTTCCAAACCAGGGACAAGCTGTTTTTCGTGCTCGATTACTGCGCAGGAGGCGAACTCTTTTTCCACCTTGTGAGTGAATTTAAAGTGCCGCGTAAGTATTCTGATGTGAGTTTTTTGTTTTTTTTTCCGGATAATTTCCAGTGTTCACGTTCTGTTTTCTTTTGTTTCTTTAACAAGATTTTTTTGCTATGTTTGATGAATCCCACAGTGCGTGTTGTAGTGTTGGGGTTAATTATTGTTTCTGGCCTTCTGACGTTATGTCCTCTACAGTGCGTGTTGTAGTGTTGGGGTTAACTATTGTTTCTGACCTTCTGACGTTATGTCCTCTACAGTGCGGTTGAGCTACTCAACTATGGAAGTATCGGCTAAGTATGATAATTTTTTTCGAGCGTATTGGTTACAGGACTATTAATAGCGCATAAAAATGTTGCTCGGGCTGCACGAACGAATATATTCGAACTCATGTTTCGGGTGATGGTGGATGATGACGGATGATGTTGATGGATGATGACATTGAGCTAGCTCCTCATGTTAGGAGCTCAGAAACTTCTTAGAATCTTCTACGCCCCTACCGCGGGATGACTCGTTCGTTCCTTTTTTCACACACACAAACACCCCGCCCGCATTTTCCCTTTCATGTCTTGTTTACGTTGGAAGGTCAGGTGTTGTATTGTATCGGTGCCCGGCGTCGCCACCGTGTCTGACCCCTTTTTTTTGCTTATCGATCGTTGCGTTGCGTGGGTTGGTGGTAACGGCAGGCTAAGCTGGGGAAGTTTCCGGAGGCGCGATCAAGGTTCTACTCGGCCGAAATCACGCTTGCGCTCCAGCACGTGCACAGACTCAACATCGTATACCGCGACCTTAAGCCCGAGAACGTTTTGCTAGACGCAGAAGGTGGGTTTTACGCTGGCGTTGGCGTTAGCATTGGCGTTGGTGTTGTTGACGTTGATGTTGGTCTTGGTGTTGGCGTTGGTGTTAGCTCCAGCACGTGCATGGATCCAACCATCGTATACCGCGACCTTGAGCCCGAGAGCGTTTCGCTAGTAATAGACGCAGAAGGTAGAAAACAAACACACGAAAAGCAAAGCCCTGACCTCTTTCTACTCTCGCCCAACCAAGCCGTGTCACCCCCCCCTTCAGTTCCCCCAGGGTTTTAGATTGGCGTTGACGTTAGGGTTGGTGTTGGCGTTGGTGTTTGCGTGGGTGTTGGTGTCAGCCTTGATGTTGATCTTGGTACCAGCACGTGCCCAGAGTCAAGGTCGTCTACCGCGACCTTAGCCCGACAGCGCGTTTCTATTGATAGATGCAGACCCGTGGGGCGTTGGTGTTGGCGTTGGTGTCGGTGTCGGTGTCGGTGTCGGTGCCGGTATCGGCGTCGGTGTTGGTGTTCGCGTTTGAGTTGGTGGTGGTGGTGCTGGGGTTGCTGCTATGGCACCAGCGTTAGCCCTTCAGCCCTATCACGTCTTGCTAGACGCAGAAGATGGGTTTTGTGTGGCGTTAGAGTCGACGTTGGTGTTGAGGTGGGGGTTGGCGTTGGTGGAGTAGGTGTTGGTGTTAGCGTTGGTGTTAGAGTCGGTGTTGACGTTGGTGTTACTGTTAGCGTTGGTGCTATTGATGTTAGCGGTGGTGTTGGGCGTTGGTTTTGCCTTGGTGTATCACGCATCAGCGTGCAAAGATGAGTATCGATACCTTTGATGTTGGTGCTGGTGTTGACGTTAGTGTAGGTGTAGGCGTTGGTGTTAGCGTTGGTGCCGGTGTTGGTGTTGACGTTGGTGCCATGTGTTGGTGGTGGCGGTGTTGGCGTTAGTGCTGATGTTGCTGTTGGTTTTTGCGTTGGCGTCGGTGTTAGCGTTGGTGCCGGTGTTGGTGTTAACGTTGGTGTTATGTGTTGGTGTCGATGGTGTTGGTGTTGGCATTGGCGCTGATGTTGGTGTTGGTGTTAGCGTTGTTGTTGGTGTTGGCGTTAGCGTCGGTGTTGGCGCTCGCGCTGGTGTTGTCAGTGTTGGCGTTAGCGTTAGCCCTTCAGCGCGAGAACTTACTGCTACGAGGTAGATGCAGAAAGTGGGGTTTTCGTTGGCGTTATGTGTTGGCGTTGGTATCGGTGTTGGTGGTGGTGTTGATGTCGGTGTTAGCGTTGGCGCTAGTGTTGATGTTGGCTAGTGCTGGTGCTTTGGTGTTGGTGTCGGTGTTAGCGTTGGTGTTGGCGTGAGCGTTTAAAGTTGAGTTAGCGTTAGCGTTAGCGTTAGCGTTAGCGTTAGCGTTAGCGTTAGCGTTAGCGTTAGCGTTAGCGTTAGCGTTAGCGTTAGCGTTGGCGTTGGCGTTGGCGTTGGCGTTGGCGTTAGAGCATGAAGGGTGTTTTCCCCCGTTTGTCTACTGCTTGTCCCTCTTCCTCACTACAAATCTCTTAAGGAACATCCAATTGTCAGACTTTGGATTGGGCAAGGACGGCGTATGCTCCCTTCCACGTACCGATATGCTTGGTTGTACTCATCCGTCCTCTTCAATGCTTTTACCGCCTCCTCGCCACGAACTCCCTCAGGGCACATCCGATTGACAGACTTCGGGTTGAGCAAGGAGGGTATCTCCAACACCACCTCGGGGGCGCACTCGTTTTGTGGAACTCCAGAATACCTCGCGCCCGAGATTCTTAACAGACAGGTAACAGCGGTTATGGATGCTGGGTTTATGTACGGGGGGGGTGGAGATGGAGACCGAGCGGAAAAACTTGTTGGTACATAACTTGACAGGCTAGTTTTTTTTCGTGCACGGTAGATCCGCGTGCTTCGCTGTTTTGCTGTTACTGTTGCTGTTGGTGGTGTTGGTGTTGTCGTTGTTGCTGCCTTCGATTTTGTTGACGGTAGGCATCCCGGGTCCTCCGAAGTTGGTTGTGGGATCTTTTTTCCAGCTCGACTCGCAGGAGAATTTTACACTGAACGACGTTCTGGACAAGCTTGTCATCATGGACGGGTGTCAACACTTCTTCCCCCGTGCTTATGGTATGCCTTTGTCGATGGCGTCTGATTTGTCTCGTCACATGTGGCCCCGTTTTATTTTTTTCGCGTGTCCGGCAGGGGCACGGGCGAGCGGTGGACTGGTGGTCTCTCGGAGCTTTGCTGTACGAGATGGTCACGGGATTGCCACCGTTTTATTGTAGAGACAGGTGAGAAGGGCTTTCCGCAAACGGGCGGGGTGACGTTATCGTTACGGGTGTAGTTAAGACAGTAGGGGTTGTGTTTGTAGGGAGTACGAAGGCTTGACATGTGAAGGTCGAGTTTTAAGCTGTCAGTGATGTTGACATTATTTTTTATTGTAGGTAGCATGATAGTCTTATACCAGGTAAGAAATAATCTGCGTGATTGAAATAGATCAATTTTACATATTTTACATACCTCAGTCAGATGACCGATCCCTACCTGATGTAGATGTTTCAGGGAAGATCTATATGGTCTAGCTCACGTTATCCGGTGGGAGCCGTAGGGCCTGCACGATCCAGCACATGTTTCCTGGCCTCGATCTGTACTCTGTAGATACATGTCCAGCGTAACATTTGGTAACGGCAGATAGGGGATGTACCATTGACTCTGCAATAGTACTGCGCACGCACACTACCAGTCCAGTCCGTCAATAAAAGCTCGGTACTTGTGTGATGACTGCTTGAAACATTATGCGAAACTCCGAGATCTTAGGGTGGGAATGGTTAATTGTCATCCTCGCGTCAACCAATGGATGTTTCAACCCTTCGATATCGGCGTGGGGAAACGGTTTGTCAACCAGTCTTGCGTTTGTGATAGCAGGACCACATGGCCTCAATTCCCTTTCGAGCTTGTAGGCATTGGTTCTCATGTCAAGCTTACGTTTATTGTTGGACCAGTACAGTAGATTAATTAGATCATGCATGATCTGTCCACGGTGTGAATGTTTCCAAAAACAGGGAACATTTAGGACACTGTTGTAGATGACGACAGTGTTGCTTGCCAAGCGCGGACCTAGTGAGAGAGTTGCGTCACACAAGCTCGCAACTCTTGGGAGGGGGAGGGGCTCCCACAAGCACAGCCGGCCTTTCTTGTGTCTATAATGTGCACGTAGCCATGCTAACATCGAGACCCTTGATGGATTGCGCGCGCGGCCTTCTGTGCGGACCTGCTCCGTTATCAGGGAGAAATTGTTCGAGAAGATCCGGCGGGGGAACCTGTCCTACCCGCGGTACCTCTCGGCGCACGCGCAACAAATCCTGCAGGGGGTGAGTTCTTACTGTTATATTTTACTGCCAATGGTAACGTTTTCTAGCGCATTTTTATTTTTGTAGTTACTCCAATTGCCGCCGTCTTGTGAGTTTGGCCGGTTGAATGGTCAATACTGAACTTATGTTAAACGTGTTTCGGAGACATGTGATCACAAGTGTACAAATCGTCCGTAAAACCCGCCGTTTCGGGTATAGTAAGGATGGTGTGCCAGAGCAACGGGACCGCCTTGTTCGGGGAAGCCGCCTTATTCACTCCAGGTTATGAGTGAAATTCGCTGTTAATAGTCGCGCCGAGCGATTTTGACCGCCTTGTATCGGGATACCGCCTTCTATAGGGATACCGCATTATTGGGGTGCCCTTACTGTACAAGGTATTAATTCGGGGGAATGCGGGTTTCCAATTTTGACGGCTTCAAAAAACGGGGGACCCGTTTCGAGACGCCTGAGCGTCCCCCGATCACCGATGTACACACGTTGGCAACAGTTCCTAGGGCGACAGCTATAGAGATTCTTACGAATGTCCTGGATGTCCTGCTGAGCGAGTTCCTGTGGCGACAGCTATGCTGTCTTATCTGGTGGTGTGTATATTTGTGTATCATACGCGTACGTCGCACGACGGTAGCACCTTTTATTTGTTCTTGCTGCGGGTGTGTTGCTTTGTCGCTCTCGATCATTTTTCTCGTCATCTTTTAGTCATGTGCGTACTTGGTATTTAATTGTTTCCTTTCGGCCGGCTGTGTTTTGCCTCCCACCTCTTTTTCATGCAGTTGCTTACGCGAGACCCGAGCAAGCGACTGGGCAGCTCTTTGGACGATGCGCAGGAGGTGCAGCGTCACCCGTTTTTCGCTCCCCTCAACTGGGATCGCATTATGCGCCGCGAGGTCAGGAGGTTCGGTCATCAGTAAAAAACAAAAAGATAATAATAGTACGGGTCAGCAAACACGAAAAGAATAAAAATATCACCAGGCAGAGGAACAAGAGAGCAGAATGGATAATAGTACGCCGCCGCGCGTGCCGCATCTCGCGTGCTGTGCTTGGAAGTATATTGCTATCTACCTTGCATGCTGCACGTTGAGGCTTGCGTCCTTCGTGCATGCCCACGGTTGCAAAAGCACAGATGGCGCGTTTTTTTTTCTTTTTTAGACGAGCGCTCTCAGGTGCAACCCGAGCCGACCTACGGGATAACACCCAAGCCTCTCCCGATGTAGATTGTTTCGTTCGGCTCTTAGTCAACCCTTCAAAACGGCATACAAGAACACGCTTTTTGGAGGGCCGACTGCTTATAGCGCCTTTGGCTAAAAATACATTATTATTTTACTTTTTATTTTTATTTTTTCATCCTCCGGCGGATGGGGAAAAATGAAGCTTTAGCTCACCACACTTCCACGTATTTTCATACGCGTCGTGTGTCGATTTAACTCAGCTGCTTTCGCAGCCCAACACTAGCTGGCGCACCCTTCGGGTCCCATTGTAGGTATAGCGTAAGCTGTCCCTATCAGTGGTCTTCGTTACAACCCCGGCAGCGCAAGCTATAGTTGTATACGGATGCGTGTGTATGTCGACCCGGCCTGTCCCCTGAGGGTCAGTTTCGGTGGAGATAGCCACCCGGAATGTCATCTTTCCGGGTAGTGTGGGACTTGCGCAAGCTCACCCACTAACAAAACCCCTGGCCATGGGAGATAGCCTTCCGCCGGACTTGGTCCAGTTACGGTCCACCCTACCCATTCGGGCGTTGGTCCCCGGGTCATTGTGTATCTCTCCATATGTTCCATACGAGTTATTGGTGTGTACTATCAGTGCGCAGAACGAATAGATTGTAGTATAGGCCGAAATCGCCCCTGACGAAATGCAGGGGATTCGTACGAAGTGCAAGTTGAAAGAGTAACAATGCGCGACCGGAGTGTCACGTAGCTTTGAAAAACATGAGTATCGACCCTTGAATTGACACAACTCACAGCCGACGTATTTGAAACATTTTAACAAAAAATAATTCCTGAATGACGGGGCCATGTTAACCGGTTTAGTACTGCAGTGTACGGAAACCTTTACCTGACTCTATTTTCAAGGCATTTGTCCCCAAATTGGGACCGTAGTCCTAAACGGGTCGACTTGAACCCAAATCGTCGGACTAATGACATTCTTGTTTTGTAACATATATTATAAAAATAAAAGTACACTCCAGCTGTGAGGTCGAATATTTTGTCGAAACTCATCTTTGCAAGCTGTGTATGATACTCCGATCGCGCATATGACGGGTTGTGTGTCCTCATTAACGATATAGGTCGGTGACTTCCCTTGCAACTACAGTGTAGCTATCAGGGTCAACAGGGTGATGTTAGTCAGTCTGTGCGCTGAAACTATAAAACCCGTTTCCGTATATTATATACACCTACTGTAAGCCATGAGTTGTTTTATCACATCGCACTTTCTTTTTTGTCAAGCATCGCTTTTGAGGGTGGAATGTGGATTGATATATGCGTGCACCCCTCTTGGTTTTGTTTGTTGTTGTGTTTTTTCCTGGGGTATTCCTCCACTCCAGAGTGACTGGAGCCTGTCCTGTGACCACGGACTCGATTTTTCGAGTTAATGTGAGAACATCATCATGGAGTAGTTTTATCTTGTCAAAACTTGAGAAAGAGAAATGTGCAGTGCATATGTGTCGTACAACAGTACCTACTGTAGTAGACTATACCAGGTACAGCTTTATGCATCTTGGAAAAAAAACTGTGTCGCAGGCTTTGCAGCTGTACTTAAGCGAGTTAACAACTCCTTCGAACTTGTGTGTGCGCGCGCGCGCATGCGATGCGTGCTTGCTTGCGTGCTCCCTGGGTTGGGTGTTTGCCTCAGGTCGCTCCTCCGTGGGAGCCGACCGTCGTGGGATCGCTGGACACTAGCCAGTTCGACCGAGAGTTTACGTCGATGCCGATATTCAGTCCGGACCAACGGGACCACAAGGTACGCCCATTTTTTTCATGGCTTTGTGAGTCTGGCTGACTTGAGCGGTTGTGCTTGAGCTGGTTCTGGTTCCGTTCGGTAATTTTTGCGCATGTTTTTTTAGTGGGTGGCGTGTTTGTTGGTGATGACTGCGTTTTTTTGTTGTTGTAGTTGTGTTTTGCGCCGACCAGCCAAGTAACGCTTGGCCCGCCCGACGGAGGTGCAGTGCAGTAACGCCTTTTGTTTTTTTGAAACGGTTTTTGAATGACGGGAGTCTCGTCTGACACTGGAAACCTGCTTGTGGGGCATCTTACTTGGAATTGCTGCAGGGAGGGGTTTTAGGGCTCGCGGGGCTCCTTAACCCCTTTGGAGCCCCCGAACCCCTACCTATACTAAATCCAAGTGACTTTGTCCCCAAAAACGGGTTTCCAGTTGTAAAGGGGTTAATCCCTCTGCACCTAGAAACCCGCTTTTGGGACAACTTACTTGGAATTTGTGTGGGGAAGGGTTTTGGAGCTCTAAAGGGGTTATAACCCAAAAATGGTCGGAATTTCTATATATTTCCGAGTATCACACACAGCTTGCAAGGATGAGTTTCGACAAAATATTCAAGCTCACAGCTGGATGGAGTGTATTTTTTATTTTTGTAATATTTTTCTTTGCAACCCTTTTTTTGTTGCGTGTACCTAGGGGCCACAGGATTTTGCTTGTTTCCCCGGGAGAAACTTTGTATTTTCTCGACATCGGTTTTGTTGGGTGAGAGGCATGTAGAGTAGTTTAGCAAAGTGAGGGAGGAAAAAAAGACGACAGCCACGATGGAAGTAGCACATTACCCTGGTGCTCCAGTCTACAAGTGTGTGTGTGTTTTTTTTTTTTTTCTGAATCCCGAGGCTCCTTTACGCCTTTGCAACTACTGGACACCCTTTTTTGGCAGAAAATTACTTGGAATTTGTATAGAAAGGGGTTAAATACCCAACGTCGCCGGAATTTGTTCTTTTTTTTTTGCTTTTTTTTGTTCAGTTTTTTCGTTGCTTCTCAAGGCCATGGGATTGGTTTTCCCCGTTATCAGTTGGTGGGAGAGGGAATGGAGGTCTTGAGGTGCAGAACCCCAGAAAAATACATGAAAATGAAGGAATGTTTGGTGCATCTCTGCCGTAGCATGCTACAGGATATGTATACGTACCCTTGTTCGGCTTTTGTTTTATGAGTGGGGGGGGGGGGGGGAGGGGCTCCTTAACCCCTTTAGAGCCCCGAAATGCCTCCCTACACTAACTTGAAGTGAATTTGTAAAGAAAAAAAAAAGTTATAGCCCAAAACCGTCGGAATTTTCGTTTTTTGTGACCATTTTGTTTTGTTTTGTAAACTAGGCCCCTTCGGTTTTTGCTCAAAAATCAGATTTTGGGTGGGGTGTGGAGCCACCGCCCTCAGAAGGCAAAAGCAAAGGTTGGTGCACCCCTAGGGTGGCATGTGTCCTCGGTCAACCCCCAGCCCTCTGGCGTTCGATCTACCCGTCGAACTGAACCGCTTGCATCTCCGCATTCCATATTTCGAGGACGATCTGCAACCAACTAAAACAAACAAGAGGTATCCGGGCGCTTGAAACCGAGAGGCAGCGCGAAAAGAACGGAGAGTGACTATTTTCGGCGTGTGCATGTCGTACTGGTCAGCGATCGCGTGCGCAAGGGCACGTCTGAAAAGAGATGTCGCAGCAGGACTGCCGTTCTTGTATGTAACCGAACTGAAGTGCCCGCAGCCGTACCATTCGATCTAAACCTGCTGAACTGAGTGAGACCCCTACGTTTTTTCTTCGTTTTTTTTTGTTCACAGCTCGGGCAAAGCTCGACCTCGAACGACGACACGTTCGAAGGATTCACCTTCATCGACAGCTCGTCTCACTTGCACAACACCACCACCGCCACCACCACCACAATCGACCCGCTTTCGTGCGCGACGACCCCAAGCCTATCTGGCGCCTCCTCGGCAACACCGCCGCCGCCGCCGCAAGGTGCGGCAGCAGCAGCAGCTGCAGCCGCGGCGGTCACGGTGACCCCGACGACTATCCGACCACAGCGGCTTCTGGTGGACCATATGGACACCCCCGACGTTTGAAGGAGGTCGGGGTAGGATGGGTGGGATTTTTTTTTTTTGGTTGGACCGTACGAAGAGTTTGAGCTTGCTCGGGCAGACGAGCGAGCTCGAAAACAGGGGTATAATTCCACCGCTTTTGACGGGTCATGACCCGGCCCATGGGTGGTGCCAGGAGTTTTTTTTCAGAAAACTCGCGGGTCGGGTCAGGACGTTTTCGAATTTTCAAAGGCCGGGTTGGATCACCTTTAAAAACCCAACCCGACCCGACCCGACCCGCGAGATATGGCCGTGAACAGAAGCTGTACAAATCCACCCAGCGCCTAACACACGTTTTGCGTACCGGGTGCTGGGGGGTAGACGAGCAGGCGGGGGCGGCACGAATTGCACGCACAAGAAATGGCGTTGCGCTTCCGGTACTTGACTGGCGCATGCTAATACAGTGTTTGCCTCTGTAGCGCCGGTTGATGGGTAGTCCCGGTTGCCCGTTTTATTGCCCTTGAAAGCAGTTGGCGCAGATGGGAACAACCTGGAGTGACTGCGGAGTAGTGCCTGTAGGTGCCGCTACAGTGCCGCTAGTTGCCGCTATAGTGCCCGTATTTGCCGCTATAGTGCCGCTAGTTGCCACTACAGTGCCGCTAGTTGCCGCTATAGTGCAGGTACTTGCCGCTATAGTGCCGATTGGTGCCGCTACAGTGCCGCTAGTTGCCGCTATATTGCCGCTAGATGCCCCTATAGTGCAGCTACTTGGCAGGTAGTTGCCGCTATAGTGCCGACAGGTGCCGCTATTTGCCGCTATAGTGCCGCTAGTTGCCGATATAGTGCCGGTATAATGCCGGTATTTCCGGCTGGCACACACGGGCGCTAAACTATAAAAGGACCACTACAGTAGTGTGTGTAGGAGGTGACCTTCCTGTCTGCTCGGCTAGGATTGGTGCGAGGGGGTCGAAAGAGTATCGCCAAAGCCGAGAGGTCGATGGAAACGCCTCCACCACCGCTACCGTTGCCGCTGGCTATTATTATACTATTATTAGTATACCCCTATAGTGGTTTTGCAGGGTGAGGAGGTGAGGGGGTGAGGGGGTGATTTCTGCTCCGTGACCGCGACGATGATGATGTTTTTTTTTTCGCGGCTTGTTTTTGAACGTTTGTTGGTGTCCTTGCGCTTGCGTTTGTGTGGTGTGAGCACCCATGCCTACGTCGTCACGTCGTCAGTTGCAGAACGAGATGGTGATATTGATGTAACTGCCCCGGTTCTGCAAGACGAGGGATGGCGATTTTTTGGGCACTTTTTTTTTGGGGGGGGGGGGGGATGTGCGGGCCAGGGGGGGGTAAAATCGCCTTTTTGGGCGGGTGGAGGAGGTCCGTTGTATCCATACAAAAACAGAGTGATATTTCTTCCCCCCCCCTTTTTGTTGCTGATGGCGAGAAAAGTATAGTACGGCGCGCAACTCGCAAAAGCGCGCGCGAGAGAGAAAGTGCCATTCCCGCGTCCCGGGGTGGGGTGGGTGGCAGGGAGGAAACGGAGATTTGGATTTACACCCTCTCTCCCCCCACCCCCCCCCTCCTCTCGGATAAAATTAGTTTTAGGTATCCCCAACGTACGAGTATGAGTAGTGGCGCTTGCTGGAGACAGTCGGATCGGATCGCGCGCTAGCTAGCACGCTAATTTGGTCCATGAATCAGGCGAAAAAGCCAAGGGTGTTTTTCATCAGTTAATCTGCCTTTTACACGCGGAGTTGTTTCTCCAGGAAATGGAGCGTGGGAGGTTTTGTGGGCTCGGGGGACCATCCGGGGTATGCGTTGCGTTGCGTTGTGTGGCGTGGCACAGCACGTAGCGCAGAGCGCGGCACGCAAGCGCAGCACGTAGCGTTGTGTAGCGCGGCGTGACGTAGCGCAGCGCACTAACCGATTGTGTTGTCATGGTGGAGTAGGGTGAATGTTTTTCCTTGAGGTGGTAAGGTGTGTTGTTAGAGACGGTGGTAAGGGCTGCAAGAGAGGGCAGTGGTCGGTCGTTGGTGGTGTGGGGAGGGTGTAGCACGTGTTCCTCTGGGACTGGCAGCGCCTAAACCGAGTGTGGCCACGGTGGAAGGGGGCGGGGCGGGACGTAAAACGGTGGAAGAAATGTTTCGGCGGAAAACAGGCGTTTTTTTTTTTCGTTTGTTTCCCGTGCGCACGCGCACCGCTCGTTGTCCCCTTTTTTGATCGATCAGCGACGTCCGTCGTGTTATCGGCCAGATAAAATGGGACACGATGCGCGTACCAAGACTGCATTATCCCGGAAAAAATACGCGCCTCAGCAAAGATTTTTGGTCGTGAGGGGATTTTCCTGGGTACACCCCGGGTTTCGTAGTGGTAATCCACGCCTTTAGATTATAGTTCTGCAGATGATTGTGGTGACGGTGTTGATTATTGTTTCCCCCCCTGTCCTTTTTAGTAGAGTGTTGTGGAATGTGCAGAAGAACTGTCATCCGACGGGTGAGGGCTTGTTTTCGCTCGCGTCTATGCCGGAACCGGGATGACCCCGGAGGGTGTGGTCGCCGTCCGTCGTCTGTATGCTGTCTGCTATGGTGTTTTGCAATGGTGTTTGCACTGGTGTTGCGGTATGGGTGTTGTGAAGCGCCTATGAACTCTAGGCGCGAGGGTGTTCTTATCGCGATGCAGGTTGTGTGGGGATGAAAGGAAAGAAGACCGACGCTTGACCGGCGTTCCTCTTCTTAGTCTTCGGGTGGGGTGGTTTGGGTTGGGTTCTTGGTGTGTGTGGGTGGTGGGTGGGTGGGTGGGTGGGTGGGTGGGAACCGGGCGGAGGGGTTGGGTTGAGTTTTTCGGGGGGGTGTTGGGGGACGGGCGTGTTTGTTCTGTTGTTAGTTACCAAGCGTTGAAGCTTGTTCTTCTGACGAGCGTTGAATTTCGGCACCGAGAGCAAGGAAGAAGGCCATTTAAGTATGGATGGGAGGTATCACCCACCTGCCCAGCACTGCAGCGCTATAATGAATGCCTACATACCTGGCCCGCATAGCAGTGCACTTCCGTGGTGGTTGGGCGCATGTTTCAGCGCGATGAGCAAGGAGAGGTCTCAACGCTTGGCGGGTACGAGAGAGGGGTCAACGCTCGGCGGATACCGTCCTCCTATTTGATGCGTAAATCGTCAATCCTCGCGTGCAAACCAACGATAATCTTTCGCCCGCCCCCTTAGCGTTGGTAAAAATCACGCCGTTTCCCATATTGCGGAAGGTCTGGTCATCCGTTCGCATGCCACCACTACATACACGAGTCGTCCACTTTGCAAAAGGTGAAGTCACTTCCTTGCCGAAAATGATGCCGTCGCCGGCTTTGCGAAAGGTCAGGTCAACCCCCCGCGATGCACAAAGCCACTTGCTTCGTATCTATTTCGTCTCTCTTTTTTTATTTTCTTCCTTCTTGTTGATTGTATTATTGTTTTCTCCTCGGATTTCTGACAGATCACGATCTAGATCGTATAGATCATACAGGTCGTCTAGATCATGTGTCTTTTTTCGCTGTAATATGATGTGCAGGACTTTGTACATTGTTCGGTTTCCTTGGTGACATGCGGTGTAGTTGGTTTCAACTGCGAGTCTTGAAACGTACCCGTAAATACCAGTATGGGCCTGATACGTACGCACGCTGCCTTCCAATTTCGTTTTTTATATATTTTGACTGATGGGGTGTACGACTTGCTTCAGCTACTCGTACGATATATTGGTATGAATATGATCATGTAATACACGTGTTCTCAAGGTGTTCCACTTTTCTTTTCTTTTTTGTGCGTGGGGTATTCTTCCACTCCGGAGTGATGACTGACTGGAGCCTGTCCTGTGACCGCGGACTTGATGATGCGAGTTAATGTGAGAAGAAGAAACAACAACCACCTTGTTGCCTACCCTGTAAAGAAGGTGAGGTTCTCACCCCCTGGCATTCCACCAAGCCTCAGCTACTTCGCGACAGATCAGGGCGTTTCATCACGCGCTGTGTACGATCAATAACAACGGCGAAGAACCAACACCAACCAGCAGCTTGTTGTCCGGCAAAAAAACAAAATGTGGGCACCTTGAAATTTTATTAACTTCCTGAGGGATGAAGCACGCGGGCCATGTTCGTCCTCCGATCTTCCCCACAAGCGGCGATGAACACAGAGGGTATACCCTCCCCCCCCCCTACCTGACAGCTGTGTCTGCCTCAAAGGGCTCCTACTACAGTAGTAGTAGTCCTCCTGTGCGCTCCCTACCTGCGTTGCCTTAAGGGACTCCTCCTCCTCCTGCGCTGTTGGAAGGCAAACCAGGTGGATCCTTCCACTCGTCCCTCTGTTGTTTGTTTGCTACTACCCGTCCTATCATTGTCCGTGATCTCACCGGTGTTTTTTTACTGCGAAAATAGCATTGTCGTCTTGCTAGAGAACGAGAAATCATTCATTCATTCCCTTGCACTGTTGTCGCCCAGCGCCCATTAATTAATAATGGCGTTGGTGCGCTGATCCGCATTCAGTCGGCTGGTTTCTTTTTTTTGGTTGATCGTAGGCAGAGTACAGGGTATGTACGCACTGTTGTAGTGTGTATTCGAGCGCGCACAATAAAATGGCTGGAAGATATTTCATGTAATTATTGTTTTAGGGACGTCAGCTGCTGCTGCTGTAGTCTATATTATTGTTCACACTCAAAACTATTATTGCGGACGGTGTTCAACAGATCAAAATATCAACAACAGAACAACAACAGATCAACAGATGATGGACAGGTCAACAGACCAACCGATCACACGGCACCCCAGAAGACGTTGGGAACTGGCGCGGACCGGTCGTCCGTGTTCCGTTTATCGATAAATAAGCTTGGCCGTGCAGGGGTCAATTGTTCGGGGTCGTTTGACGCGACAAAACTTGAAGATTGTTTTGGCAGAGTCACGCCTGAGGGGAGCCTTCTTTGTGATTCGAGAAAGAGGAGACAAAGAGCTCCAGACAGACAGACAGACAGACAGACAGACAGACAAGAACAACAACAACAGAGTTTCTGTTCTATAGATGATAGATTCGAACCACAGACAGACAGTTAGATAAGATGTACTCCGGAGTATGTATGTGTGGAGTTCCCCGTTGTCAGGTGTGGGGCCTCCGCCGTGGAAATTTATACGTGTCTGTCCTCTTGAACGGCAGTCTAGTTTCGCTTGGTGGGTCATCGCTCGGTCGATTACTTACTCGCTGATTTTGCTCGGTCGCAGGGTACATAATAACATAAACTAACAAAAAAATAATGGCCTCGAAATCGGAAAACCGAAAATAAATTGATGGAGCTATGAGTCGGCAGGATTTCACGACAACAAACTCATCGGTAGGCACCGGTAGCCAACTACGTGACTTCAGTCGGCAAGTCGGCTGGCGAAAACCAGATAATGATGATGATGATGGTCAGTCGACTTGCTGATTTAACCCCGGCGAGTGAAGCGAGCCAAACCAGCCGCCCCCGGCCGAGTGGACCCCGCCCAAAAAAGAAAAAAACGCACCCCGCATTGTTAAACAAATCTTCCTACAAACAAGTAAGTATGGAAACCCAATCAACAACAATATAAGTCGGATAGTCGGCACCTCCGGAAAACGGCTGTGACTATTATGTATATTCTAGTCCGACTATTAATAGTAACAACTTGTTGGTGGCTAAAGTCGCGCCTACTCACAGCTGCTGCCGTAAAAATTGGGTTGTTAGCAGGCGTCATGTCACAAATGATATGTATGTTTACCTGACGCAAAGTAAGTGTCAGGGTTGGCGCACAGGCTATCTATGCTGGTGTGTGCGTCAGGTATGGATGTATTATTATGTTGATTTGCTTCTTCGCGGCATGATGGGGCCGGGCCGTGAGCCGACGTTCTCGTTCGTTTAACTTGGGGGGGGAGCGATTCGGGTGGCCTCCCTGCTAACAAGCAGTTAGTTCAAGCAATTTTTTTTTTTTTTTTTTTTCATCCTCCGGCGGATGTGGTAGAAAAATAAAAACTAAAGCTTCAGCTCACCACACTTCCACGTATTTTCATGCGCGTCGTGTTCAAGCAATTACTTATTATTATACCCCCGTGGCTGTTGGCAGCTCCTCCTACCTTGTGATAAGTCGTGGTACCGGCGGGAAGGTGTGAGGGAAGGGACGCACAGGGGTATCAGCTTCGCTTGGAGGCAGCACCGGTCGACATCCTTCTCTCTCTCCTCCTGGTGGGCATAATCCATGCACGCACGAGAAGAGGGGGGGTGCATGTAGCCACAGACACATCACATGTGCTACGATAAGAAGTAGCGCTTGCTTGATTGGATGAAAAATATTCTGAGTCCTCTTAACGCCTTCACAATGCTACTTGAAACCCTTTATTTTTACCAATTTACTTCAAGTTAGTATAGGGAGAAATAATAACCGGAGCGCTGTGATCGCGGGACGATTTATTTTTTTCCCCCCCATTTTTTAACTTGGTTTTAGAGACCCCACAAAAAAAAATATGTTTTTTTTTCTTCATTTTTTTTCTCCATTTTTTTTTCACTTGGTTTTAATAGACCCCCAAAAAACTTAATTTGTTCTAAATAAATCGTCCCGCGGTCACTCCGACTCAAGTTTTTTTTTTTTTTTTTTTTTTTCCATTCTCTATTCTGACCATTTTTGATGTGAGGTGTCGAAAAAAGAAGTGGGAAAAAGACTGTCCGGGCGCCCTCGCGTAGAACCAACTCTAACCCTAACCCTGACCCTAACAACCCATAGGAAATAAAATCTACCGATGACTGCCCCCTGATGACGTCACTGGTGGTGAAATGGTTGAAAAAACACCACAATGTGTATCTCTGTCGCGTCGCAGTGATACAATTACTTGACATTTTCAACCATTTTACCCCGGTGACGTCAGTGATGATGTCATGAGGGGGCAGTTCTACCGGTATTTCGTACCATACGGTATGGGTTAGGGTTAGTTTAGCATGGTTGAAAAAGAACCATGATAATGTCAGACACCCTGTGGCGTCGTCAACAAAAAAGATGTCTGAGGGCATGATGATGCATCAAGTAATCAACAATAATATGTATATCAACAATACCAAGTAATTCTTCCACTAATAATACCAAGTAATTCTTCCGCTGGCGGCAGTAAAACCGAGTCATCTTGTTGTGGTTTTGCATTGACACTGTAATGCAGCGCCAACGATAAGCATTGGCTTTTTATCTCCCAGTCAAGTGTATGCATGCAATACTGATTGCTGCATTTTATACCACTGCTAGGTAGATTGGATGGTTTTACGAGGCTAGGCTACTCAACACCAACAAGTAAAACTTCCTGTTTCAACAAGTACACGAATGATGTGTGCTGCATGCAAGCTGCGGCAAGTGGCGGCATAAAAAAATACGTGGATCTGGCATGGTTTTCCATTGGCATTGCGAACGTATAGCGGGGCGATACCTTGCTTACCTCGACCTTGCTACAGGCGTGCTACGACAGAGGTAGGGACAGCTTACGCTATATACCTACAATGGGACCCGAAGGGTGCGCCAGCTAGCGTTGGGCTGCGAAAGCAACTGAGTTAAATCGACACACGACGCGTATGAAAATACGTGGAAGTGTGGTGAGCTAAAGCTTTATTTTTCCCCATCCATCCGCCGAAGGATGAAAAAAAAAAAAAAAAAAAAAAAAAAAAAATGACAGAGGTAGCAGTTTTCGTCTGAAACGGTTTCTGAATGGCGGGGCTCCTCAACCCTCCTTAACCCTAAATGGTCGGAAAGAGGTCATTTTTTTTTTTGCATGATTCTCGTCGTATACATAGGCCATGATATTCTTCATGTCTTTCTTTGGGTCAAGAATGACGTGTCTTAAGCTCCCAAACTGAGGGGTAGAATTAGAAAAAAACTGGTGCGCCTCCATGTAGCCACGCGTCTTATACGATAATCAAGATGATCTACCTCCTTGCTTCCGGTGTGATGGTAGTAGTCGCTACGATTCGTTCGTAGCACCGACCAAAAAAAGAGAGGGGGGCTCTTCCCTTCGCGGCTGCAGTACCTGGTTCGTATGCAATTTGCTTACGTACGTCTTGTTTGCGATTGCTTGCGCACGTACTGGTACATACGTCGTCGTCGACGCTACGGCAGAGGCAGATGGGAAGCATTTTCTTCGTCGTTGCTGCAGCAGGCGGCTGAGCAGCATGCATGGTGTTCTCCTTCAATATTAAGTTCGACAACAACAACTAATAATACCGTTGGCTCCGGATATTTTCAAGATGAACACCCATGTAACACCCAATCACTCACAAAAGATCGAAACAGTCACCTGCTACACACCGGAGATAACAGCGTCCGTTCGCTGTGTTTACCGACCGCACAGCGTCTCTGGGTTATGCCGAAAAAGACGAACAAAAAAAAAACGGGGAACACAATTCAACGGTCGTTATTGTGTAATCAGGTCACGTAAAACATCACCGAACAATACATAACATCTGCAAACTTATATATTAGCTGAGCGAGCTACCGGTATACATCGCGCGGAGAGGCATCTTCCCCCCCCCCCCCACCCCTATAAGATACCGCCATCATGCCATCCTGATACGTACCGGAATACATGGCACGCAGAGGTGTCCCTCCTCCCCTCCCCTAATAAACCCACGCGGTGCGGGAATATACCTGGTCCTCCAAACAGGCTTTCATCTTTGGTCCCCACAGCGGACTGCCCCTGAAAGCTTACGGCGCGGTGCGTGGACATCTTGCCATGCACCACGTAAAAAAAAAGTGCCTCCCGTGTAAAGAGTAAGGCCGCATATATACGCGCCGGGTACTGTCTACATGCAGCAGCAGCAGCAGCAGCATGTTGCCATGTATCCATGGGTCAACCAACGTACTACTGTTGTCGCGTGGTCGGTCAGCCAACGTGTTGCTACCGCCGTTATCTGATCGACCAGTACATCACTGCTACCGCTGTCATGTATGTGCTCATCGTCACGCTGTCATAGTAGGGCTCTCCCCCAGCACGGTGTAAGGCCGTGGTATGGTATGGTACAGAGAGCAATATGGCCGCCTCACGGGGGGAAACCGCCTTATTCAATCCGGGTTATGAGTGCCATTCCCCAGTCGCCCCAAGCGATTTTGACCGCCTTATACCGGGATACCACCTTAATAGCCCTTGCTCTGACCGCCTTATCGGAGAACTCCTACTACATGTCAAAAAAAAATAATAAGAACTTCCAAGTCGGCACTTGCCTCCGACCCAACTTCTGAACGTACGATGTAGGCCCACGTACCAAGAAAGACAATCCAAACCAAGTGTCCATATATTATCTTCTCATATCATCCCAGGGTTCGGCGAGTAAAAAACAGTCCGGGGCCAAACAAAACTACACACAGTGCGAGTCGCGCACCCCCCCCTCCTCCTCCACACCACCAAACTGGACTTACAGCGTGTAGACATATATATGCAGATACAGCTGCTACCACAATCCGCGGGAACAAACAGCCTCAGGCTAAAGCAGTACCGCATGATAACACGCACGACAACACCCACCCCTCCAGAGGCCAAAACTTCTCATTTTCCCCGACAACGGGTACGGTGCAAAAAACACCGAGGAGACGCGTCTATGGAATCATCTCGACGACATCTTCCCAACGCCACCATTCTTGTGTGTCTGCCCCCCCCTCCCTTGCCTTGGGACAACATCGTTTCTGACATATTCTTAACCCATCGTAAGGGGTGTGTTATCTTAGCGCGATAAACGCTAATGGCTGACACGCAAAATCACTCTCGCCGTATCTCGCGCCCCTGCGTCCCACTTTCGCAACAACAGCATACTAAAGTAGAGCCGTAAAAAAAAAGAACGCCTCCTCCATCCGTCTCCTACCACCAATACTACCAGGTACAAAAAAAAAACAAGGTCACTCCCATCCGCTTCCTGCTGCCAGGTGTGTTAGGCGAATTCCTCTCCGCGGTGGTGAAAAGTAGCGCCCGTGGTATACATTCGCTCGGAACGAATGGCAAACCCACCCCACCCCGTGCCTCGTTGCCATCAAACCACCCACTAAAATATGTACACAAAAACAAAAACAACCCCCCCCACCCCCCCTCCCTGGCTCCCGCCCCCACCCCTTCCCTTCCGCCCCCATCCCCTCCCGTCATCTCGGCCTCTGTCTTTTCTCTCTCTGCTCCCCCTCGTTCTCTCTCTCCCTCAAAGCAAGGCTCCCAAGGAATCCACAGCTCCCAAGGCTCCCAAGGCAGCCACAGATCCCGACGTTCGTACCGCTCCCACGGCCCCGAAGGCTCGTGCGTCGCCCAAGGCCCCTACGCTTCCTGCGTCTCTGAAGGACCCCACGGTTTCCACGCCTCCCAAGGCTCTCCAGGCTCCCAAGGCTCCCATGGTTCTTACTGCTCCCTGAGGATTCCAAGGTTATCACGTCTCCCAAGGTTCCTACGACTTCCATGTTTCCCCAAGTTCGCTGGGGCTCCCAAGGTTCGCACGTTTCCGAAGGCTCCCAAGGCTCCCATGGTTCTCAAGGTTGCCAAGGCCCCCACGGTTCCCAAGGCTTCCGAGGCTGAGGATCCCAAGACGCTCAAGGCAGGCTCCCAAGGCTCCCACGGCCCCCAAAGCTCCAAAAGCTCCAACGACTCCTACGGCCCCCACGGCGCCCAAGACTCGCAAGGTCCACAAGTCTCACAAGCCCGTGCCCAACAAAAAAGCCCCCTGCCTGCCGGCGCAGCATTGCGAGCTCCCAAAGCTCCCACGACTCTTTTAAGGCTCCCGCGGCTCCCAAAGCTCCCAAGACTTTTCAAGGCTCCCACAGCCCACAAGGATCACAAGCCGTTGCCACCAAACAAAAACATCTGCTGCTGGTGCTGGTGCTGGTGCTGAGGGTGCAGCATCGCGAAAGTGGTGTCGAGGAAGCTGTCGGCAGCCACGGTCTCCTCGTAGCTGCGATAAGCTTCCTCGTCCGATCCCGCCAACAGGTACTGCTCGGCCACCTCCGCGACCGAGTCGACCGCGTTTCCCCCCTCGATGTCCCCGCTGTCCGCGCGATTCTCCAGAAACTGCCCGTCCAAAGGCTGACCCGCACCCGGGGTGCTGGTTTCCAGCACCCCCCCCACCCCGTCGTCGTGGTCGCTGAGCGAGGGCTTGTTGCCCGCGGTTTGGGGGATAGTTATCGGCGGCGCCCGCCTTGCTTTCTCCGCCTGAGCATCGAACAAAAACGCGGTCGGCCGTGTCCGATATCCGCCGTGCGCAGGAGCCATCATGCTCGAAGAGGAAATATTTCGAGGGTTAATATTCGCTGCGGTTGTATTCAAGGGGCTCATAGCCCTCGGGATAACACTCGCGGGAGCCATCTTCAGGGGTGTCAAATTGGCGCGGGTCATGTTCGCGGAGTTCAAAACAACGGGGGGGGAACTCGTGGGCGTCATAATCGCGCCTAGCGCTTGCGAAAACTCGACGGCCTCCGCCAATTCTCGCTCCTCCTTCTCAGAATCGCTGGAGGAAAATGACGAGACAGGGTGGGCGGGCCACGCGTTGAGGGGTTCGCCCATCCCCGTGGTGGCGAAGGCTGGGGCTGAAGGAGGGAGGGGGACGGGGATGGTGGGTTTCCAGGCTTCTGGGCATTCTTCGACGCATTTCGGGGCGGCCTGGACAACGCCACAGTTTTGTTGAATCGCCACCGCGACGGGGGTTGCTTGTTTCGGCTTCTGGAAGCGCTGTTCGATCGCCCTTATTTGCGAAGACACAATAAAGCAAAACACACGACGAAAGCATGTTTAGACAAACGAAACACAAGGCAGAATAATGAACGAAAAAAACGGGGATGCCAGGGGATGGAGGGCAAAACGTTCGAAACGATATATCGGAACTTCGATATTCGATGCCAGGTATATCGGAAGCTCGGTACAATATATCGAAATTTCGATACGACGTATCGAGAGTGCGATATGATACATCAGACGTGCGATAAAATACCCAAGCTTTCCGTATGATTTTGTAAAACGTTCGATATACCAAAATTTCGACATTTCGAAGCTTTCGATATGATACGATATCCAACACTATCAGCGCAGTAGACGTGTTTGCAACACTCACCCATGCCTATCGAAACTACTTCCATATTTAAAAATCCGATATATCGAACGCGCTATACATATCAAAGGCTCGATATTTCAAAACCATTCGATAGTACTTCGATAGTATACGATATCCAACACTATGAAGAACTAAAAGGCAACACACCTGCAATAGACGTGTTTGCAGCACTCGCCGATGCCCTGCCACTCCTCCAGCGGCGGGAGCGGAGGGGTTCCCGCAGGGCGCATGGGGTTATACACAGCCCGAAGCTCTTCGAAAAGCGCGTGCTCGTCCATCGCAGCCAGAGCCGATATCAGCAGGTGTGATATATGCAACCTGTTACCCCGAGAGAGAAACCATGAGATTGGGAATGGAAGGTTAATACCACGATACATTGGGGGGCGGGGGGGGGGGGGGGGGGGGGGGGGGGGGGGGGGCGGGAGCAGGAGAGAGAAACCAGGAAATATCGGGGGGGGGGGGGGGGGGGGAGCTCAGGATATGGAAGCAAGAGTCTCGATAACCAGGGTACTGTGAGCGAAAAAGTCTCGAGCACACACACGACCACTATCAGCAGGTACCACCTACCACCTACCATCTACCACCTACCACCTAGAATCCTCTACTTCGTATGTGTATTACTGGTGATATTTTTTGATAATCATCACTTTAGCTCTCCAGCTCAACTCGTAAGAGGTTCTACCCTCAGCGACCTTCTGGACACGTCGTGGCCACAGGTGCCTCCCCTCCCCCCCCCCCTCCCCGGTACTCGCCTTCACGGGGACATACAACCCCCGCAAACACACGCGATCAAAATATCGCACACGACTTTAGCTAAGCCCAGCTATTCCACGAAATCCTTAATCTCACAGCCGAAGTGCATTGACATCGCCTTGTGAAACCTCTCCTCACCCCATTGGAAACCTGATCAAACCCGGGAAACGTGCGAGGACTTCGACGCATCGGCTGATCCTCTCCACGGCGCCGGGCAGGTCCCGCTGGGCCGCCTTCAAAACCACGGACGTGCTGTTCATAAAAAAACCGTGGTATATTGCAGGTATAATGCAGGTATAATGCATCATCGGGTTAAACAAGAGCAGTAGCGTGTGCATCATTTGGTGAAAAAAGGCGTGTATCCTTTAATGAAAAAGACGCGAACCTACATTTCAAAATTGTGTTGCCACTCTTGAGGGAGCTAAACAAAAAAGTTGCCATGTATCTGGTACCTGGTGTATATGATGTGGTTACAAAACATGAAACTAAAAATAGGTGGGCGGCCAGAAATATAACGATTTTCCAATTCGAGGGAAATGGTAACAAGCGACAAAAACAAGGCGGCGTCAACGCCTCCATCAAACATATATCCGTCACCATGCGGGTAAAAAAACGGCGGAGGCGTTCGAAAGACAAGGAGGGCGGGCGGGGGGGTGACAGGGGTAGCTACAATACGACGAGTGAAACACAACGCGGCGTCGAATACTCTTGCGAGGAACGGCTCGCACAACAAACGGCCCGGCGCCTCCCAAGCGACCCAAAGAAAAACGAGGTGTGCACTCTGGTTGACAGTGTGCTATTAATAGGCCTGCCTGCGAGTTGGTAAGAATTCACCACTAGATAGAAAACCCAATCAACCGATTATGGTTCAAGCCTTCCGCATGCTTAGTCAAGCCTTTTAGCACTGCACTCCCGATGCGGCGACACCACACTTGCAATTAGACTAGGATTGTTCCTTGAGGGGGAAAGGGTTAAAACGCATTCCGAGCCATAAACGAACCAGTCAGACACAAAAACGCAGAGATGGTCCTTTAACCCATTTCGAACCGCAAAATATTTTTATAGACCAGGTATCACATATATTACACACGAATTTCAAGTAGTTCGTCCCGGAAACTGGAACACCTAGCCAGCTAAAATCAGCGGTCGGCATCTAATGATTAGGCCGTCAACCCCAGTCCTATCTATCAGTCCTATCTGTCAGTCCTATCTATCAGTCCTATCTATCACTCCTATATATCAGTCCTATTTATCATTAGTACACTACTGTAGCCATGTGACAGGTACCATGTGATAGATACGAGAGTGCTTGTAGAGCTCAAACGTCCATAGTACACATAGAGGGATGACATATAACAAGTGGGCAATATACAAAGTAAATCGTGTTTTTTTTTGCGTGCGATCGGTGGAATAAATATAGTTACATGTACAAATAAAATAAAAACGTGTAAAAATATGTCGGCGCTGGCACGAGAGCGGCCGAAGTCTTCGATTTAAACCGGGTTTTGAGTTGTCTTCGAGATAACTCGAGCTGAGGTCCACATCTCGCCGCGCTGTTTCCTGCACGTGCATCAGCCTGCTTGACTCTCCCGACCCTGCCGGGGTGGGCATCGGTCGTGCTTGCCTCGTGTCGTGGTGGCCTAAGGAAATATAACTTTTTGGCAATTTTTCCGTTCCGAAATGTCCAATGCGGAGCCGTACGTGTAAAACCCCTAAATTTTCCACAACAACGAAAAGGGAGCTACAGCATAGTAGTATTAATAGTAGCGTGGCAATTAGACCGTCGTCGTTTGTATTCACCAGTCGCGACTTCGCGGCTAGCTATCTTCGAACATTGCTTAATTTTTGTTTGTTTTTGCTCCCGTTCGCGTACTGTACGAGTCTCGCTTGTTTTTTTTTCTTTTCTTGCAATTTTCTGTTACTCTTTTTTCTTCATATTTGGGTCGCTTCCACCTTTTTTTGCTCTACCTATATGTATCTATATATCTATATGTACCCGCCGAAAGTGACGTATATCTACTTTCCAGCTTCTGGACAAGCCGTGGCAACAGGTGTCGTCCCTTCTCTCCCCCGGTTTTTGCCTTCATTTTTATCGCGAATAGGGTTCATCAATCCCACTGCTCGTCGATTTTTCATCGGGTGTTTGCTAACTCACGCTCTCGCGTTTTCCGAAAGTCAATTTGTGCGGAAGAAAAAGTCCCCACGAATTTATACGAGCATGCACTCGGGGAGATTCGAACTCACGAAACTGACCTATACCAGGCTCGAGGATAACCTGATATGACACCGGGGCGACCGGCTATGTTAATCCCTCATTATTTGTACTCACCAGTCGCGGGTTTGAGCCTTGCCATGTTATCGCTTTTCGCTTTTTTTTTCAACAAGTATGTGTTGTTTCCTCCTGTTTGTGTTCGAGAGTCTCGACGTTTTTTTGTCTTCCTTACAATTTTGATTCTTTATGCTACTCCTTTTTTGTTCATGTTTGTGTTGCGTCTCCCTGTTCTTTTTGTTCTATATGTACCGGGTACCGGCCAAAATTTAAGCCAACACATAATAACGTATGCATGTATTTTACACTGGGTGCTGCTTGCTGCTTATCGTACTGTGCTGGTGCTGCCGCTGCTACGGCATGCTGTTTGTAGTTGAATTTACACGCGCATAAGAGTTGTACGGCGTTGCTGCTGCTGATACTATATGTACGCATAATGTACTTCTACGGCTTGTGTTTGTCGTTGGACTGCCGCTGCTGCTGCTTGCTGTTGCTGTAAATACATGAATAATAAATACATGCCTAAATATATATGTAGACCCTGTCGTCGCAGCGATCGAGAGGCCCGATTTAGACCAGGTTTTGAGCCGCCTTCGAAATAACACGAGCTGAGGTCCACTTTTCGGCACGCTGTTTTATGGACGTGCCCCACCTTGCTCGCCCCTCCCGATCTGCCAGGGGTGTGGCCTTGGCCGTTCTAGCGTCGTGTCGTGACAGGTCCTCGGCAAAATCGTGATTTTGACAAAATTTCTGTTGCGTAATGCCAAGTGCGTATTCGTACGTACAAGAACACGAAATCTTGTCCCAGCAGTAGTTGTTCAACAGCAGTAGCTTGAAGGGTACGAGCCCCGAACGATTGTCAATCGTAAGCCGCGAGTCTCCGTGAATTCACTCTGTTTTCAAGTTGGTTCTTTGCCTTCTTCCCCTTTGGATTCGAACCTTGTTGCTAGTGTGTACATGCTCCGATCCTCTTTTACTACGAATACTATATTTAACACATTTTTAATATATTTAATATATTTAATATATTTAATATTCCCCTTATATTTTTGTTTTTTGCCCACCGGCTCAAGGCAAATTGAAAGTATTATCGTACGCATACATACGAAATACGATTATGGTTATTGTAACAGTGTCAGATGTAAGTTCGACAAATTTATAGGGTCGACACAAATCTTTATGAATCTTTTTGCAAGAGCTGCGCAATTCGCCGGTCGCCCGTTTTTAGTAATGTTTTCATTGGCCAAAACCTAATCAGTGGCAGTAATGGGCATTCATCCTGCAATGAACCATGAACCATGATGACCACATTCACGTCTTAAGTGACACGGAAAATAAAAATAGTTAATGTATTAGACTACATCGTTTTTCTCACGATTGAATCGAATAAAACAAAATACACAGAGTATCCTTTTTTATTATAATCTCATTAATCTAGGTATTAGGATCGTGAAGGTATGTACACCATTTGTGTTCATGTTACTAGAATGTAACTGCTGCTTGCAGTTGTCGAACTGCAGCAGCTGCCGCTCCTGCTGTTGTTGGAATTACACGTACATAAAAGTTGTCCGACGGCTGCTGCTGCTGCTGCTGCTGTTGTTCGTCATCGTGTGCTGGATTACGCAATTTTGTTGCTGTGTTTTTTTTGCACCTGATTCAAGTGTTTATTTTTCTTTACACTCAAGCACGTTTTATGTGGATGTTTCCCATGGTAGTGCTGTCGCATGTACAGCCTCGATTTGCCTGTAAGCCTATACTAATAATATAATATGTCATGCATCCTCGAAAATTACGGGTATGCGCGGAGCCAAGGCGGGCGACAGCCCGCCGTGGCCAAGCCCCCCTGGTATATAATACAACCTTCAGGTAGATGACTAGACGACGGCAGATCTGTCGTTGACGTTTTTCATCGTAATAGGCTACACGAGGCTGACAAAAAACGTCTTTCCCCTTTCTTCCTTTCCTTCGCAACAGTTAAGTTGCCAGCTATTGCTTCTCACCAGTTGATCATCAGACCGCCGATGCCGCCACGGACATCGGACCTATCCATCCGGCAGAGCACACATCCGCAAGATAGCAGCCGAGGGGTGGGGGACAGGGGGGGCAAGAGGTAAGACATAAGCCAATACATGCGACACATCAGAGCCAACATATATCCATCTCCTACTGCAAATTTGGAGGAAGCAAACTGCCTATTCTAATGCCGCAGCTCCAGAGAGCTATTGTAGGGCCCGGCCCTTGTATCATTCCCAAAAAATGTCCAACTCGAATTTCTAGTACTTTGCCCAACAGACTGCGGGTGCGGGCAAATTCGTTCACTACCCCAAAAACGATCAAATCTGCCCCCGGGTAATATATCTCCAAAAAGTTGATGCCACTTGAACAATTGAAAACAATATCAAAAAAACAAAAGAGTGCAACTTCAACAAACTTATCTCCAAACAAGAGTTGGTGCAGTTGGGACAAAAATAGGTGTTCAACGAACCCGAACAAAACCAAAAAAACACCAAAAACAATTTCCTGCCGCGCGTTCTTACCCGTCCACAGTTTCCTCAAGCCGCTCGTACTCAGGCATTGCCTGCTCCATCATGTTCTTCATGTTCTCGCTCCCCGTTGGCGGCTGCATAGCTCGATGGCCCGACATAGCGACCACGGATCCCCCTTCTCCACCCCCTCCTAAGACGACGCTGCCATCGCTACCGCTGCTGCTTTTGGCTATGATGCTGCTGCTGTTGCTTGTGAAGCTGCTCGTGACGCTGCTGGCGTTGCTGTTGCTGCTCGTATTGCTGTAGCGGCGGCCGTACCCGGCGACGCCAAACGAAGAGTCATCGACGGAGGCCGGCGGTAGCGCCGCAGCGCCTTCTTCGGGGCAGTCCTCGATCTGAGCGGGCTGGTCAAACGCGTCGCAGAAAAACGCCTGCCCGAAGCGTTGGTAGGATTGCATCACAAACCGGCAGATGTTCCCCCCTGTAGCTGCTTGGTCCATCTGGGGAGGACAGGATATGCAGAAAAGTCGGTTGGTCGCGGTGGTTGGAGGGTAGCGGGATGTGGAGGAAAGGGGTGGCGAGGCTTGAAGGGGAAAAGAGAAGGAGGAGGCAAGGCATGGCAAGGCAAGGCAAGGCAAGGCAATACAACCCAGTCCCATCCCACCGCACATCATCCCATTCCATCCCATCAAGGCAATCCAATCCAACCCAATCCAATCCAATCCAATCCAATCCAATCCCATCCCATCCCATCCCATTCCATCCCATCCCATTCCATTCCATCCCATCCCATCCCATCCCATCCCATCCCATCCAAGACACAACATCGGGCTGGGTCGGGTCGTGCAGGTTGAGTTGGAAAGCTTTAGCGTGGATGCTTGAGGTACCTGTGGGTGTGGTTTCCGCTGGCTGAGGTACGATTCCACGTCCCCAGCGGAGGCAGACTCTCCGTAGAACAAACAAAGCCCATTGGCGTGTCGTACCAGCTCAACGAATTCCTGCTCATGGGAAGGGAAAGGTCGATCGGGAACTGGGCCGGTTACTATTTAGCAGCCAGCTCTCGTGTGCCAAGAACAAAATGCGAGTATAACGCGGGGTCGACACAGCCATAGACACTGATGGCGTCACAGTTATCGATATAACTTGTCGATACAGCTATCGGCATAATTTATCGACACAGCTATCGTCATACATGGTGCCACAGCTATCGATATAACCATCGATACAGCTATCGATATAACTTACCGATACAGCTAACGATGCAGCAGACTGGCGTTACAGCTAGCGATATAGCGATAGATACAGCTAGCGATGCAGCAAGCTGGCGAGACACGTTAGTCATAGAGCCATCGACACCGCTACCGCTGGTAACAGCGATGCAGATAGCAATTTAGCTTGCGATATACTGTACAAGCAACAACGGAAACAGGCTTCTTATTTGAGAGAGGATGCGCTTTAATACACTGTTGTTGTTGTCCTCACATTACCTAGCATAATCAAGTCCGTGGTCATAGCACAGGCTCCAGTCACTCTGCAGTGGAAGAATATCCCAGGCAAAAAAAATGTAACAAAACAAAAATGGAACACGTATGCCATGGTAACTGCAGGGACGAGTGTTCCGAAGTGGGAGCGCTAAGAGCGAAGCAGCACCCTGAATAATCCAGCGATTTTAAGAAAAACTACATGCCGAGATGTTTGTAAGTATGTCTATGAGATGTCCTTCACTATCCTTCATTCACTACACCATGTTCTTAACATATCCCGGTCGCTAAGCACGATGCACTCACCGCCTGAACAGCCGAGCCTTCCGCTCCCGACTCAGACAAGGCCACGTCCGCCTTCTTTTGGCACTTGTGGAAGTTCTCCTGCAGGCGAAAAAAAAAAAAAAAAAAAAAAACGAAAAAAAGGGGGTGAAAAAACGAAAAAGCCTTCCTAACCGAAAAAACACCACCATATTGTACGTCACACACATGGACGGTCAACAGAGTGCTACAAGTACAACGATATGTTTGCAATTTGCACCGTAGTGGTTTTCACCCAAAACACTGGGTATACCTAATGGCGATGCAATACCGTCGCAGTCAAGGACCAAGCGGGATGGAACGCAAGCACACAGCAGGCCGGAGCGAAACAAGCCAAGCCGGAATACCACCCACCGAATCTCCGCAGAAACCGTAGAGATACGCCATCAAAGCCCATGCCCTGTTGTTGCAGGGATTCAAAGAGGGGGGGGGGGGGGGGGGGCCCCGTAGAGCGGACGGTACAAACGCACAAAGGAAGGGGACGGGTCACACAAGCACACGACGAATGGTATCAAGCGGGCAACAATGAATGGTGTCAACCAAATGGTTGAAGGTATGATACCAAAGACAAAACACGTAGCGCGCTCGGCGAGCACGACATGGGTACTCGGGCAAGGGACGGCTCCGCACATGCGGTGAGAAACTGGGCTATACGGTCGGGCGGTCGGTTTTACCTGGCAACGTCAGCAACCGCCGCTCCCAAGCACCCGGCCATAGCATTCTCCGCCAGCCGAATGTAACCCGCCACCTGACATGCACGGGCCGGGGGTATCGAAGGGAGGGGAAAAGGGGGGGGGGGGGGGGGGGGGGGGCGTACTCATTTGTTACTTGCCTTAGTCATTTGGGCTTTCATTGAGCATTGACCACGCATTCCTTTCGAGACGGAGCTTCTAACGTTTATTCCACCGCAAAACGTATCAAAAAAAAAAAAAAAACGGGTGCACTACGAAGCACTAAGGGGGCTAAGACGAGGAGAAAAAACTGCGCAACGGGCTCGACGCTAACCAACGGGAACACAAAACGAGACATTCCCGAGAAACAAGCCTATCTTCGCTCGAATTCCCATTCCCTGCTATGCCATACCCTTCCCTGCCACGCCATGACATCTCATCCCACCGCGTACCCTCTTCTCCCACTCATCCATCCTGCCTCACCCCCTCTCCCCTCCCGTCCCCTCTCCTCCCCTCCCCTCCTCTCCTCCTCTTCCATCAACCATGCATGCAATCCCACCCCACCCCACCCCAACCATCTCCCCCATCCAGCAGCAGTAGCTCACCGAGTCGATGGGGCGACCCTGCGTCAACCCCCCCAGCGCGACGGCACACCAGAACATGCACGTGGCGGGATCGTTGTGTTGGGAAGATAGGGGGGGTGCCGCGGAGGCCGACACGAGAGCGTCCGCGCCCGATGCATGCCCGACGATGTAGTCCAACGCGGGTGGGCCGGACATCTGGGAGGAAATGAGGAGGTTTACCATTGCCGATCGGATGGTGCTGGCGGGGGGGAGGGAGAGAGGGGGGAACAAAGGGTGGGGAGACGATGGTCGGTAACCTGTGTGGGGCGGTACTGCTGCATGCGGTGCGGTACAAGTGTGTGATGCGGCAGTGTCGTGCGGTACTACTGTGTGGTACGGTACTGTGTGGTACGGTACAAGTGTGTGATACGGTACTGCGGTAGGGCACTGCTGTGTGGTGCGGTATTGCACGGTTGTGTGGTACAGTATTGTACGATTATGTGCTGCGGTACTGTGCGGCACGATCCTGGTTGCACACAGTGCTGTGCGGTACGGTGCTGTGTGGTACGGTACTGTGTGGCAATACCACCACCACCACCACTACTACTACTACTACTACTACTACTACGACCACCACTACTACTACTACTACTACTACTACTACGACCACCACCACTACTACCAATACTACTACTACTACTACTACTACTACTACTACTACTACTACTACTACTACTACTACACCTCTAGACAGTCCTACAACTTCCCAGCATCACCTCTAGCGTTACCATCACTATCACCATCACCATCACCATCACTACTCTAACACCACAAATAAACAAACACAATGTCCGCACTGTGGGGTCCCATACACTACAATACACTACAAACACTTCAACACACTACGAGTACAGTACAACAGAAACTGTGCCATCTCATGCGGTACGTTACGGTACCGTGTGGTACAGTACTGTGCGGTCCAATACTGTTTGGTACGACGCTATGTGACACGGTACAAAAAATCTGCGGTTCCATACGGTATGGTACATTACCTCTGGCAGGTGAGCGGTAAAAACCCCATGCAGCTGAAAAAATCGTTGAGAAGGGAATTCTCTAAAGTTCCCACGAGGCCCGTCGCCAGCGAGGCGCTCATGCGACATCTGCGTCGATAATCCATCCGGCCACAAGGCCAGCCAGTAAGCCATCCAATCAAAAAGCAAGAGAGCGGGCAGCGACAAGAGAGAGGGCAGGCAAAGCGCGGGAAAGTGGCGGGCAGCAAGTGGAAGAACGTGTCAATTCTGGCGTGATAAAAGCTTTACCCCTGCCAGGTACAGGTACAAAAGTACATCGCCGTTTCAGGGCCAAACTACTTGGAATTATTGTTAGACTGTTTCCGTACAGTGCGGCATGGAAGAGCTTACAGCTGCTGTAGTAGTGCTGTGAGTCGGCAGGATTTCACTATTAACAGTTAATCGGTAGCAAGAAGGTACCGTTAGCCGGCTAACTGACTTTAGTCGGCAAGTCGGCTGGTGATGCCGGCTGATGGCCAGCCGACTTGCCGAATTAAGACAGGCGAGCGAAGCGAGCCAAGTAGCTCCCCTCGGAGGGGGGGTGGGGGGTGGGGGAAAGAAAAAAATGCGTCGCACATTAAACAATCCCTCCTACATATATAGAAACCAGATAAGTCGGATATCGGCATTTTCGGGAAACGACTAATGAATAGTCTAACTAGTAACTAGTTGGTGACTTACGCCGTGACGACTCGGCTCTACCCTTTAGAGCCCCAAAACCACTCCCTATATACTTCGTATAAACTAGTTCCAAGTAATTTCCCTCCAAAAATGGTTTTCCATTTGTAAAGGCGTTAACCTCACCCCAGTCCTAAACCCAATCGGGACCCAGGTAGCGCAACGCTAGCAGGAAGGTGACAACCCGGGGATAGTCTCATGCAACGGTTCGAGGCCTCATCCCAACGCAATAAGGTAGAGCTCCTTTTTTATTGCCGATTGCCCGCTACAGTAGTACACTGACTGTGCAACCGCTTGGCACATACGGGAACAACGAGCAGTGGCAGTATGCGGAGTAGTGCCGGTTTCCGGTATAGTTCAGGTATTTCCCTCTATAGTGCACACACCGGCACTATACGAGAGGGTATACTATTATACTGTACTTACAAAAACGGCACAATACATGAGGAGATTGGGTACTGCAACGTCAAACGTAGTGAATACGATAGACATGACGGCTTCTTGCAGCTTCAGTAAATAGTACAGATTGTTCCGTTCTACTTGTAACTGGTAGCGTGACCACAATTAGTCGATAGGATAGACAGCAGTGTACCCGGCGTATACCGCAGCACCATGCAAAGGACTTCGAATACGTACGTTGCGCAATTAACACGATCAAATACGAACACAACCAATACGAATACCAACAGTTTTTCGAACATCGTACATACTACAAAACAGCAGGCGTGGCATCTGCCAGGATACGAGCGGTAGTCTACGACATCGTCCAAAGAACAGAATCAAGGATACAAGCACATTCACGTGTATAGTAACATCATAGTTTAGACAAAAAAGCAAAATATTAATATTAATAGCACAAATATATCTTATAAAAAATGAAAACACACTCCAGCTGTGAGATCGAAGATTTCGTCGAAACTCATCTTTGCAAGCTGTGTGTGATACTCCGATCGCGCGCATTACGAGTTGTGTGTCCTCATTAAGGATATAGGTCGGCGACTCCCCTTATCTTATCATAGCTCAAGAGCTCAAATTACTTCAATATATAATTTGGTGAAAAATAAAATACGTCAGAGCCGCTAGTTCGATGGTCTTAAGGGGCGATCTCTCATCTTTGCAAGCTGCGTGGTACTGTTAATACCAGGTAAGGTCTACACTTATCACAGCAGTACTACTACTCTGCTGCTGTATCGCATTCCACGATACGATACACATGCCGAAAAACGCCTTATAAGATAACACAACGCCTGGGACGAACTGAATTGCTCATCAACACGGGGGGAGAGGCACACACACAACAAAAACGAAAACGGTGATTTTTGGCGAGAAAATATCTCGTCAAGAGACGGGTTCTGTCTGATTCCATAGACGCCTCGCTGATATAGACGTTTTCACGATCCCCGTTGTGGACAAAAGAACCTCCTCGCCAATCCTCCGAGGGATGTTATCTTGCGCGTTATGCGGTACCATCAAAACACGCCCAAGCACACCATACTATGGGTATACCAGGTATAGACTAAGCAATAAACTCGTTCGGTCTATCATCCAACAGTAGTCGGCGTTTCTTGCTCGATTACCCGCGCGATGGCTGATTGTCTTTTCTTGAGTTTTCAAGACCTTTTTTTTTAACGTTCTACTTCGTTATAGCCCATAGAAACGCCTTTGTTCCCCCTTTTCAACTCAAGACACCCCCGGTACTCCTCCAGGTTGTTTTGCCCAATTTCAACCTTGCTCGTCGCCCCAGGCTAACCCGACGCCAGGCCTAATCTAACACTAAACCCTATCGCTCCCCTCTCCGAACGACTCCAACACCAAAACCTTTACCCTATAGCCCTAAACCCGACCGGTTATTAACCCCTTTAGACCCCCGAAATCCCTCCCTATACTAACTTCAAGTAAAATTGTCCCCAAAAAGGGGTTCCACTTGTCAAGGGGTTACCGGTAAAAACAAAACCCGGGAGGTCCAAAGGCAAGCGTCGACCAGCCAGACAAACGGTTTCCTCCTTTGAAAAAAACACATCATCAATTTTTACTTTCCAGTTCAACTCGCAAGATATACAAGTATTACCCTCCATCGACGTTCTGAGCAAAGGCCGTGGTCATAGGTTTCTCTCCTTCTCCCCCCCCCCGCCGGTACGAGCCTTCATTGTTAATGCGCATAGGGTTCAGCATTGCCGCCATTTGGCAGCTAACGACCTGCAGGATATTTTTCGCCGGACCGCCCTACATCCAGGGCGCGTCTTGTCTTTTTTACGGGCCTGTGACTACTAACATGAGAAAGCAAGTCACCGACTAGCTACTAGTTGGCTAGGTATTACGGTTACTTGCAGCTGTCCCAACGTGCCAACTATCCCACTGTTCGGCTTTCCTCGTTGTAGGAAGGCTACTTTTTGTTTATCCTCCAATACTTTTTTGCTCTTCCTTTTTTGGGTAGGAACAAGGCTTGCTTGGTACCAGGAATATCATACCATACTTCTTGCGTATAACCCCTACGGATCTAAAATGACATTACGGCGTCGATCGCACGAAGCAAAGCGGATTGCCTGCCGGCTAGGGGTTAGCTAGATTCGTTCGGAATTACAACCGAAGGAGGTGTACGGCAAGCAGCGCGATATAACTTAGACTGCTCCACGCTCACGGTACAATAGCAATAGCAATAGCAATAGCCACGCTACAATAGCCGATTTGTGGTTGGTGGTTGGTACATCCGCACATCTTGATCGGTTTGATCGCGTTTTCTGGGTCCACAAAGATACGTAGGGACAGCTCACGCTATCGCTATAGTGGGAACCGAAGCACGTCAGCTAGCGCTGGATTGCGAAGGCAAATGAGTTAAATCGACACACGACGTGTATGAAAATACGTGGAAGTGTGGTGAGCTTTGGCGCTTTATTTTTCTCCGTCCGCCGGAGGATGAACAAAAAAAAAAAGGCAGACGTCATAAAGCGGTATACCGCCACGATTCCGCGCCACCGTGCGGTACAGCACAATACACTTACGAGTAGGTTTTTGACCCCGATCCGCGACGCTGATTGATCAACCCAGTCTCGTACCGGTTGTTGACACCGACTTCTTGCGGTACATCTTACCGCGGCTTCTCAGCTCGGCCGTCACCGTTTCCTGACGCGACCCATAACGCTTTCTGTCGCCAAATTCACGACGCGGACCGACTTTGCCCCAGGCTCTTCACGGCCCATAGCCTTTCAATTTTGGACCATGGGCACGACGTCACGTAGCATCCATAGAACGACGCGCTTTCATATTCCTTCATATTTCGGATGCCTTCAGCTGTGAGATCGAACATTTCAAAACATTTCGTCGAAACGCGTATTTTGGACGCTGTGTGATATCAATATTATACTCCGATCGCGCGTGTCGCGGAGTGTAAATGAATGAATGTCCTTACACTTACGTATGAAGGGCAAGATTCTATGATAACAGGTATACTAACATGTACGATGGCCAACTTATTGGGGTCCATCAGGTATACTATCGATCATATGTGTGTGTGTGTTCTTCACATTAAACCGTTCTTCTACTCGTCGACATCCAGCACACCCAGTGTCCGTACTGATTCTTCACCCTAGAAAGATCAGCTCTGTGGTCACAAGCCACGACACAGAGATAATGCATCGTAATGCATTCGACAACGCAATGTCATGCCCTAGTACTGGGTACGACAGGCACAACATACATACGTCAGCAACAGAAATACATTGGAAGAGAGAAATACGAAATAAACAAAAACAAAAACACGTATATACCAGGTATATATATGACTTTTGTTATGTAACTTTGTTAGTGTTGAAGTACAGAAGCAGTAGTACTCTCAGGTCAGGTCAGCAATTAACAAAAAAAAAAAAAATCCCCTCGAAGAAAAAGGGGAGGTTGGAAAATTAAAAATAGGAAATTAGTGCTACTTGATAAGTAGTACCACGTACCTGGGGTATTCCTTCACTCCAGAGTGACAGGAGGTTGTCCTGTGACCACGGACATGATTATGCGAACAACAACAACAACAGCAACAACAACGACCTGTACGCACGAGTAGTAGGTAGTGTGTGAGGGGCCGCTTGATCGCGATCAAAGTGTGAGACATACGCCGTATCATGCAATTCGGTTGATCGTCCGTCCGCGTATAAAAAATACTCATTGATGTTTTCGGATTTTGGGATATACAATCAATTATTAATTAGTTGCTCGTTGTGCTCGGTTTGTTCCCTCGCTGGAATCGTTTCTTCGTTTCTTCGTGTTCATTTCGTTCTGAGAATTTTCCATAGGTGCCGGCAGCGGGGTGTCGCGTGACATTGTGCCGTTTTTTTTTTTCTTAAAAAAGAACAAAAGAACGCTTCGATTCGACGGCAACGGCAACGGCAACGGCAACAACAACAACAGAACAAGCACCTCGTTTGGGACAACCACTTGCCGAGTCTTACTCGTTTAGTCCAACATGCCAGTAGGTCTAGCAGTGGTTGTATTAGTAGGTAAAATATTTCCAGCAGCAGTTCCAGCAGCAGTAGGTCTAGCAGTAGCTCGTGCAGTAGCTTTAAGGTCCACGAAAAATCTCAGCCAACAACACCACAACAAGCGTCCCAAACCTCGGTGTCGAGTGTTCGGTGTCGAGTGCTCCCTGCCTGAGTCTTACTCGTTTAGTCCAACATGCGAGTAAGTGCAGAAGAAGGGATGGGGGTAGGCATATCAGCAGGTATGGCAGAAAAGGTCTACCAGGTATCATATAGGAGAGTCTTGAATCTTCCTTCCCGACCCGACCTCCTCTTGCCTAGTAGCAGGTATCATCACACTGCAGTACAGCAGCATACCACGCATACGATACTGAAAATAAAACATATACTAGGTACCTGGTATATATTCGCTCATCCCATCTTTTATCTTCGCGCTTTTACTTTCTCCTCCCTCCCTAGACATAACTCAGATCCGGGGTCACCAAGCGGGCTCTTTCCCCCCCTGCCCAGTACGGTACGCGCCTTATTTCTACCGCGAGCATAATTCAGTCCTTTCTTCCCTCGTCTTCTTCCATCGAACTGCCCCTACCGACGCTCCCACAGCAGTTGTAGGCGCTCTGAGCAGTTGATGCCTTGGATTTTTTTGCAATGAGTTGAGAAGACTCTTGATTCCTACGAGACTGATTGAGTGATGAGCGATGTCATATCATATCATAGCAGGCGAGCGACTGCGGGAGGCCGCCTTACCACTTGTTCGAGACAATGGTTGACACAAAACTCTTTAAAGTGTATGTACCCCATCCATAACCCTAACCAAATGAAACGAAACCAACCAACCAACCGTTCTACGGTGAAACCCCCTTCATCTCGTACACAGCATGTTCGTCAACCGTTTTCTCGAACAAGAGGTACTGTAAGCCCATGGTGCAAGACTAACAAATGTATCACGCAGGTTGCAGAGACATGAGCAGAGAGATGACATGAGTATCGCCCCGAAAAATGTCGAAGCCACAGCTGGCTGACGTTGTTAGAAACACTTTATAAAATGGGCCAATGAACGAATGAACGGGCCAAATCCTCAAAAGCTCAACCTTGGGCTGCTGTGATCATGTTCAGATTAGCTCGTAGCTGAAACGCTGATGCGTGTGTGCGGCGCAAGAGAAATTCCATTGACACACTCCTTCCTGTCCCCTGTCTGTGCCAGGCAGGTTATTTCGTTACAGAACAGCCAGTTGTGGTCCCACAGGCACTTGTCCGAAACCTGCCACTACTGGTCCTTCCCTCTCTGCCAATTCATCTCACAGGCAAACTATCATAGGACCTACAAGGGGCGACAGGCAGTATTCAGCCGGCGGGTACTGCAGTATGCATGACATGATAGCTGTACGATACCTGCTGTATGATATTCTACTGCCCCTGCACGGGTACCCCACGTCCATAAATATAAGGACCGTTTCACATTCACATAAAAAACCCAAACGGACCTTAAGTTTACGGACAGAGTGGTCATTATAAAGAAGTGGAAGCGGAAAGAGTTACCTGTGAGCGAAGTCTGACTTTTATTAGATCAGCCGATATTTGCAATTTCGTTTCCGTCTTCAGATTTCTTGATCCCTCCGATTCAACCCTCTTCGTACATAACTTCTTTATGCTAAAAGTGCTCGGTTGGCGCACCCCTGGCATTTTCGGGGGTCCCACTTCGACACCGCCTCCGTACATTGCTTGCGGAACGGTCCAGCTTTTCTTTAATTTATGTCTTGCTCCTCCTTTATTAATTATTTTTGTTTCTGCTCGTTTTGCCAGGTATTTCTTGACTTTCAGCTGCTTCCTGCAAATTTGGTTTTTCTGCCAACACGATTTTGAACCTTTTCGCGAGTATTTCTTCCTTTTTATGTGGTAAAAGTTGAACTTCCTACCATTTGCCGCTAATTTGCCGCCGGTGCATTACTTGCGAAAAGGCCCAGCTTTAGCTTTTCTTTGATGTCCACCATTTGGTTTGTACTTGCACGAAGTTTCGTCAGCTGAGATCTCGCCCAGCACCCCACCGCAGCGCTATAGCTCAGCAGCGCATCGCAGCGCTAGCTCAGCAGAGCGCAGCGCCGTGCTTTGCCGTGCTTTGCCATGCTGCGTGCTTTGCTGTACTTTAACTAGTTCGTACATGCCAGTAACATTCCAAGCATCATACCATGTACCGGTACTATTAACGCTCCATATACACCAGTTTTGTACATATTACGTTGCTGGATCACAAACAATGCACCCCCAGCTCAGGTCAGCCCGGCTTTATATAGCTCAGCAGCGCAGCGCAGTGCGGTGCCGTGCCTTGCCCTTCGTTTTGCGGCGCTGTGTCGTTCGGCGCTGTGCGTTCTTTTGAACATACAGCAGTAGCTGTAGTAGTACCAGGTATGATACAGGTACCAGGTTTATGCACGCGTTGTGTATACTCGTCTTTTTGCATTCTTCAGTTGATTGTCTTTTCTCGGTCCCCATGCCCCCCCCCCCCCCGCAAATAGCATACGTACTGCCGTTCAGAACGTGACATCAACAAGCACACAGCACAGCGCAGGGCAATTAGATCTGCACAAGCACCTCTTGGCATTATTATCAATTCGCTATTCGCACCGAATAATCACGGGCCTCTTCTTCCTGCCCCCTCTAGATATGTTTCAGTCGCATTCGTCCTTGCGCGAGCGTAGCGGGTGGCGATGTGTTTCAGTTGCATTCTTCCTTGCCCGAGCGTAGCGGGCGGCGTCAGCCGCCCGCGGAGCGGAGTCCTGTGCTTTCTTTAGAACCACACAGTATACCACCAGGTATTAGGCGAAGTACCAGGTACCGGGTATACCGGTAGTACGTGTATTGGTCTTTTTGCTTCCGTCGTTAATTTTGTTCTCCATCTCGGTCTTCTGCGCGATTTTTTCTTCGCAAATTACACCCGTACTACTGCCGATCAGAACGTGACATCGCCAACATACAGCACAGAACAGCACAGACAGGGCAATCAGCTCCGCACAAGTAGCTCTTGGCCTTATCAAATCGCTAGTTGCACTAAATCATGGGCCTCTTCTTTCTGCCCCCTTCACATTTAGTTGAAATCTTCCTTGCGCGAGCGTAGCGGGCGGCTGACGCCGCCCGCGGAGCGGAGCCCTTGTATACTATACCATTCTTAACCTATGTACATACTGCTGTTCCGAGTTACATAAAAAACGAAAAAAATGCACTTCAGCTGTGAGATCGACCAAAAAATATTTTAACCAAAACTCAGCTTTGCAAGCTGCGTGTGCTCCTTCGATCGCGCGTGCTACGGGTAGTGTGTGTGTGTGTTCTTCACATTAAACCGTTCTTCTACTCGTCGACATCCAGCACACCCAGTGTCCGTACTGATTCTTCACCCTAGAAAGATCAGCTCTGTGGTCACAAGCTACGACACAGAGATAATGCATCGTAATGCATTCGACAACGCAATGTCATGCCCTAGTACTGGGTACGACAGGCACAACATACATACGTCAGCAACAGAAATACATTGAAAGAGAGAAATACGAAATAAACAAAAACAAAAACAAAAACAAAAACAAAATAATAATAAGAAAACAAATAAAAACAAAGATAAAAATAAAATAAAACAAAAAATGAAACAAACAAAATGAGTGTATACCCTCGTCAAGGATACAAGTCGGTGACTCCCCTGCTAATGCCAGGGTCGAGCTATTATATCATACAACCAGGTGCGCACCAGGATTGGTTAATTTGTTAATTTAGCAAACGAGGGACGCAATACCATGCCCGACTGACATATCCTGCGCCACTTGTTCAGTACCATGGTAGTTCATTACCTAGTTTATGACCTAATTCATGAGCTAGTTTATGAGCTAGTTTATGAGCTGGACTCATCCCACAGTAGGGGTGCAGAAGATTCTAAGAAATTTCTGAGCTCCTAACACGAGGATCCAGCTCATTATCAACATCATCCATCATCCATCATCACCCTACACACCACCTCGACGACATCTCTTCGCGCAGCCCGACCAAAAATTTAATTGCACGCGCTAGTCCACTATAAAACACATACACTCGTAAAAGTATCATACTCACTAGCCGATAATGTTTCATCACACTTGAGTAGTTCAACCGATCAGATCGATCGGTCAGATCGATCGGTCAGAACGTCAGAACGTTTGGCCCCAACAAGTCCAACAACTCCGACCGGGAATGAGACCCTCGGAGCTTGTCTCCCTCCAGGACGAGGCATCAGGGTGGACACTGGGCGAAGATACTGGATGCCGAAGGGTGGAAATATCAGTTTAATGTGAATACTACACATACAACCCGCAGCCCTCCCCCCATCGGTGATATTATAAAAATAAAAATACACTCCAGCTGTGAGATCGAAGATTTTGTCGAAACTCATCTTTGCAAGTTGTGTGTGATACTCCGATCGGGCGTATTACGGGTTGTGTGTCCTCATTGAGGATATAGGTCGGCGACTCCCCTTGCAACTACAGTGTAGCTATCAGGGTCAACAGGGTGATGTTAGGCAGTCTGTGCGCGGAAACTCTAAAACCCGTTTCTGAGGGGGACAAAATCTGACAGCTGTGGAAGGAAATGCATCAGTTTATCAAGTGAATACTGTAAGTCGAATAACCGGTGAGGGGAGGGCGGAGTTTTTAAGGACGTGGGGGCCTGATTTTGATCAAAAGGGGGGCGGGAGGGGGGGAGGGGGGGGAGGGGACGGGTGGGGCAGGTCAATTTGTGCGTGGAAACTATAAATCCTTCTTGTGGGGGAGGCGGGGGGAATATGTGCCGGGGGGGGCGGGGGGCGGGGGGGAGGGCTTTAGGTCGCATAGATGTAGGGGTTTGCTATACGCGTGGTGCTAGGTCTAGGCGATGGTGCGGGTGGTGGGAAAGAAGGGGGCGTTGGGGGCGGGGGTGGGTGGGAATTGCAGCAGCGGCCTGCACGGCTCTAAAACGATAGCGAGGCGATGTCCAGGGCATGGAAGTGTTTATTATTCTGGCGGATTTCGATATTAGGTGGGCGTTTAAGCAAAAGAAAGCAAGAGAAAAAAAAAGGGGGGGGGGGGGGGAGGGTTTTCAAGAGGTTTAGGTCACATATAATATAATGTACGACTTACAGGATTTACAAGATAAACCGATGCATTCCACGGCCGTCAGATTTTGTCCCCCTCAAAAACGGGTTTTATAGTTTCTGCGCACAGATTGACCAACATCACCCTGTTGACCCTGGTCCAAGCTAGTTCAAAGGGGAGTCGCCGACCTATACCCGTGATGAGGACACACGCCCAGTAATACGCGCGACCGGAGTAAACACACACAGCTTGCAAAGACAGCTTGCAAAGACGAGTTTCGACGAAATCTTCGATCTCACAGGTGGAGTGTATTTTAGGTTTCAAAACATGTTGTACACGGCGACACGATCTACTCCCCGCCGAGGGAGTTGTTAGACGTTAGCCTTCACGTTTTTACACGTTAGTCGTTAGTCGCCAATCGCTATGATAGTCGTCAATCGTTAGCCGTTGGCTCGTCAGTCGTGAAGGGTTAGTCGTGAATCGTAAGCCGTGAATCGTTAGCCGTGGATCATTAGCTGTGAATCGTTATTATGATGCCTCGTACCTGGTAGCCGTGGGGTCGAAGGTCGTTGGTCGTTAAGTCGTTCTAGTCGGAAGTCCTTAAAATCGTAACATTACGTTGCTATTATTATGGTCATTAGTCGTAAGTTGTTCGTGGTTAACTCTACAGCAGGTATCAGCTACACCACCACTCCTCTGCTGCTGTCACTGCTACCAGTACGTTGTTAGTCGTTAGTCGCTAGAATACACGTTAGTCGTTCGTCGTAGCACGATTGTCGGTACGCGTCAGTCGTTCGTCGTTCGATATTAGTCGACAGTCGTAAGTCGTTCTGCCATCACTAATCTGCTACTACTATTAATATACGAAGTACTTCGAAGTATGTAATACATGCCCCTTTGCGGGGGGGGGGGCATGCTGTTCTTCGGCGGCCGAGTTTTTTTACTCTTTTTTTCTCGCGCTCTCGGCTGCGGGGCAAACAAGGGGGCGACGGGTACCTCAGGTCGCATGCCTGATCCCGCCCGAGCTCCGTGGTGCGTGCTCTGAGCATCACAGTCGCCGAGGAGGATCTTTTGGTAAGGGGCTACTTTCGACTCACTGAGGCCCAGCAGGTGACTTGGAAAACCCCACCATTTTTGTGGTGGAAAAACGAGTTTAAAAGGAAATAACTCGAGTAGCATTTGTTGCGCAGCATTTGTAGTCTTGGTCTTCACTTCCTCACAATGGCGTCGCAGACAGGATGTGAGATCATGACCAGTGAGGTCGCTGGTTCGATTCTCACCGTCTTTCCCAGAAGAAGAAAAAAAAAAGAAGGGATTTTCTCACGTTCAAGAACCTGTAAAACTCAACCACTTAAAAACAACGATGAGAGCCATGTATGGAATCATTGCAAGTCACTCCAATACCGAAAAAGTCGAATTGGATACTGGGTATCTCATCGGGATTCCTGACATAATCTGGGAAATATGTCAGGTTTAGTGGGGGAGAATGTGGTGAAAAAACGAGTTTAGAAGGAAATAACTCGAGTAGCATTTTGTTGTGCAACATTTTTAGTCTACCTCCTCACATTTTTATTCGTTACACCTGTTTTTCTTCTCAACTTTTTACGTCGTATTTTTGTTATCTTTCTACAACTGCGAACTTATTCCTATTCTAATTCCAAGTGTCTTGTCCCCATGTCGGGAGTGCAGCGCTAAATGGGGTAATAGCCCGAACGGGCAAGACCTACAGAGCAAGGACCATACTGCCGCCCGTCTCGCTGTGCAGACCCAGCTGCAGCGGCAGCAACACACGTCAGCAGCATCCGTCGAACGCCATGCCTTTTGGACCTAGCACTTTGGCACCTCGCTGAGTTCTTGTGCTTGCACGTGAAATGGAGTCGCACCGGGCAAGAGCCAACGAGTGAGAGCCATACTGCTGCCTTTTTCCGCCCGCTAACTAACATCATCAGTCCAATCGTTTTCACGCCCTCTCTGCTGTCTACTACTCAGCAGCCGCACTCTTCCGTGACAGCCACGGACGGTGCTTCTGTGTGTTACATGTGTGCTGCTGTATGTGGAGTGTGTGCTGCGGCAAAACGATCAAGAAGGGCCTTTTTTTATTGCCAACTTAGCCGCTCAGCCTCGCAGCCACGAAACAGTACCAGATATACAACAGTACAGCAGCAGCGATACAACGGCAGCCGTGCTCCAACCTCTTGCCTTTGCGTCATTTTTTGTTTTTGCACTGTTTAGTTATCTTTCTCCCTCCTCAGACCCAGGGTCGCGAATAAGCAGAGGCTCTTCTCCCCCCTCCCCACCACGGCGCGTGTCTTCAATTTCGTCGCAAGGAGACTTCAGTCCTGTCATCCCTCGTCGACTCGCATCGAATTGCGCGTCAATAGTTACGGTGTATGTGTCTGTGTCTAGCAGCAGGCGGTCGAACCGTCAAACCACGACGAATAGGTGGTAGGCTAGGCGCCGATTCCGAGGGCTGTGAGAGGAACCAGACAGTCACGAACGACTACGTTAGTGATATCTAGTCACAACTTCGGGGACACCGAGGAGCCATCCCCGGGTTTCAGGCCTTGCGTTCGGGGTTGGGGTCGGGGTTAGGGATAGGGTTGGGATAAGCGCCGATCTCGAGCGCTGTCAGAGTACAATGACCGTCACGACTACGTAGGCAAGATTGACGTCACGACCACTGGGATATTTAAGACCCATCCCCGAGTTTCAGATCTTTCGTTTCGGGGTGGGGGTAGGATTCGGTACAGTAGGGTTAGGGTTAGGTGCCGATCTCGGGGGCTGTGAGAGCAAACTGGCTGTCACGAACGACTACCTAGGCGAGGTTAAAATCACGACTACGGGGACACTTAAAAGATATTCCCGGGTTTCAGGCCTTGCGTTTCGGGTTGGGATTAGCGACAGGGTTCGAGTAAACTGACAGTCACGCCTACAGCAGCACATAGGCGAGATGCAACTCTTGACTACGGGGGCAGTTAGGAGCCATCCCCAGGTTTCCGGCCTTGCGTTTCGGGTTGGGGTTAGGGTAGAGGTTAGGCAGGTTTCGGTCTCAAGGGCTGTGAGAGGTTAAGCAACGGGATTTCACGGGTCTAGAAACCTCGGTTTACCAGTGTAAACATCGCGAAAATCGCTGCCGAAGGGCTCCGCTGACGTTGTACGATGGTCTTTGGGAGTCGGTTGGTGTGCCCTGGAGAAGAGACGGGTGCGACGGAAACATGCGAAACGCTTGGCATGAAGCCCGAGGATGGCCTCTCAATACCCCCGTAGTCGTTATTATTCTGGCCTTTGTAGTCGTGACTATCTTTTTTTTTTTCCTTCTTTTTTTTTATCCTCCGGCGGATGGGGAAAAATAAAGCTGTAGCTCACCACACTTCCACGTATTTTCATACGCGTCGTGTGTCGATTTAACTCAGTTGCTCTATCACTCCCTGCATGCTGCTGCTGCTCATGTGCAAATGGGAGCAGTAAATGGTTTCTCAGTCGAGCAGGTCAACCGCCCGACAGCCCCCCCATCCCCCCGTGGCCTACGAGTACCTGGTACAATCTTCATCAATGTTTCATGTACTCTGTACTTAGCCGGTCGCCCCGGTGGTCTATTCATAGTGGTTACCCTCGATTACTACTACCTGGTATTAGATAGCGTTGGTCCGATTCCCACCGTGTTGAGATTTTGAATCAAATCGCTAAAAAAAAAAAAAAAAAATCCTAGCAGCGGGTGTAGGCACAATTCGACGCGAGTCGACGACGAAAGAAAATGCTGAATAATTAGAGTGTTTGCGAAAATACGTTTCTAAAAATTTACTTGCCTTCCGCGAAAAAAAGTGAATTGCCTTCCCACCGAGTCTTTGGTGTGTTTGCGCTAGCGGTAAACAAAATCCTGCAGGCGACGCCTCCGAAATTTAGTAGGGAAACGGGGATGTGCGCGATTGTAATATACGTACGAGTACAGCAGCAGCAGTACGAGTACTCGTAGTATTATACGATATACGAGTACTCGTTGTACGTACTCCAGTCTCGCGCCTCTCGTTTCAGGTGCAGCAGTACCTGGAACACGGTACATGCAAGCACCCAACAGACTACAAATCAGAGGTAAGGAGGTCTGTCTCGCGCGTAAAAAACTCCTTGTGAGCAGGGACTACCTCATTACACGTGCTACAAGCAGAGCAACGCCTTCCTCATGCGACGGAAGGGAAGGCGAAGCGCAGTTTCCCCATGGAACGTGGACCTGTTATTGCGAAGCACCACCCTGCGAAGAATCCGCAGTGAACGCAGCGGTTTAGGGCAGAGGAGTTTCCGCTCCTCTGCCCTAAACCGAAAGTCATGCCACGCTTCAGTCGCGGTGATGTTGGAGAAGCGCGGTGGCTGCTGTCGCACAGATGGACCGATACGAGTCCTATCTTGCCAGATGCGGCACACGATAGCCGCAATCAAGGCGCGTGGTGTCGCTCTCTGCGTTGAGGCTCCTCTCCGCGTCCGTGCGTTCGACTCCGCCAGCTGCGAGAAGTTCACCACAGCTTGCAGCAAGCGCTGAACCCTTGGTCACGGACGCAGAGGGCAGCAACAGACGGTTCATCACCGGCCTGCTGCATATCTCTGATGTTACGCCTGCGCGTCGTGCTCAGGGTACTACCCTCTCAATCCTCCGTGCGTTCGTATTAGTAGCTTGTGTTGTGTCGTGACAACAGCGTGGTGCTTCAAACTGGTCCTGCTTAGGGCGCTATAGACCCTTGCAGAGGCGTTCTGCCTCGGACAAATGCTCGGTGTGTTGTAGGCCAATGAAACAGAGAGACAAAATTTACCGTAACTTTTGATCAAAACCTACCTTCGACAAAGTACATTTTTGCCTTTTTTTCAAAAATTTACCGCAAATATTGCCTTCGGGACAATTTTTGAAGAAGTAAATTTCTAAAAACGTACTTTCGCAAACACTCTATTATCGTGATAAAAATAAAAACGAAGGCACGTACCGTACGTCGTAGTGGGGAGGGGAGGAGAAGGGGGAAGAAGGGCCCGCAATGTGACTCCGGATCTGAGCTACTACTGGGAGGGAGCGCGCGAGAGCAACGCGAGGAAAATAAAAGGGATGGGGGAAAAAAAAGAAGCATAATACAAGGTCGTGTCCCTTGGGTTCTGTTTCGTACTCGTGTGCAAAGTGCACAAGAGCAGTTGTGAACCTCGTTTTCACCGAAAGTGGTCTAAACAAAATAATGATTTTCTTTCGTACACGAATCAAATGCCGTTTTGTGTTCAGTTTCGTAGTAGGCTGCGGGGCATTTGGCGGGGGCTTGAAGGCTGGGTCCGGCGAAAACACCTATAGACTAGAGTGGTAATAACATCACCGCCTGGTCATCGGGTGTCACCCTTGCTATTTGCTACCGGGTACACTCACCCACACGTAACGCTCACACGGCGACGAGCTGCTTGTGCCGCAGAGAGGCGAAAGCTGTGAGCATCACGAGCAGAGAGATCGCGTTTGACTCTCGCATGCGTTGAAGTACGGCAGTACAGCAGCAGTAGACTAATACTCTACTATAATAAAACTGGAACATAAAAATATTGATAATATCAGCATTTTTTCACCACTGACAGCCAAGTCACGGACAAGCCCCTATGATAGAGTGCTGTATAAACATCTGCATGCGAGACCTCCCGGGCAGCGGGTGGAGAGGGTGGCGGGGAGAGGGGGCAAGGCTATCCTGCCATCGAAAGCTGCAGACCCCCAAAACCATTGCAGTGTACTTCGAAGTATCATCGACAACGAGTTGAATGCCGAGAACTGCAACAACAACGACACCAGAGGCAATCACGTAGCCGATGCAGGCACTGCTGCTCATGAGTGAGGGGGGCCAACAAGCAATTCCCGGTGGACCCAAGACCCGCAACAGCTGAGCGCTTACCTCTTGAGAGACGGGTGCGATACGGTGCTAAGCGCCCTGCTGCCAGCGCCAGCGTTTGTTTCCCCCCCGGCGGTCTGGTCACTGCTCGTCGCAGGTGGCTTCTTTGGCTTCCTGGGAGTTTGAGGTCGCCTTCGCCCGTAGATGCACGACGCCTGCTTCTTGCGCACGCAGAGACTGCATTGGCAGGGTGGTGTGCACGCCGGCCGGCATCATGCCAGCATTCGTTGGGGAGGGGGAAGGTATCACGGCAGGAGGAAAGCACGCGGCGCAAATAGGCAAATACCCAGCTGGGTTGTGTATTCATGCAGTACATACAGCAGTGCGAGCGGACCTCTTTGGGAGAAGTGGTAGAATCGTGTGCCACACTTGTCATGTCGTAGGTGCAATGGCGGCGCACATTTTACGTGTTGTTGCTTTTGGCTTGCGCAGCTGCTATACCCCTAGAGAAACCAAAGGTCCGCATGGTGGTGGTGGCCTGCTGGGAGGGCGGGGCATGGAATAGGTGCACGGCCTGCAAGCGCCAGAGGCAAAGCATTATCATCATGGCGTGATCGTGTCGGGCTCAGCATACCTGCAAGGGTTCACGCCATCGCCGTCACACTTCTTTTTCCTCTTGTTGCAGAAGTCGCAGCTCTTCCGGATAGATGTCAATTTCTCTGCTCCTCCTGCTGCTCCTGCCTTGCGGTCGGCGCCCATGCCTTTCTTAGTCCTCCTCACCCCCCCTCCCCCTGCCCCTCCCCCTTCTGTCTTGGGCACTGCTACTGCTCCTGCCCATCCTACCCCCAGCGCTGCCCCTCCTCCCCCTCCTCCTTCTGCTGCTGCTCCTGCTGCTGGGCCTGCCGAAAATAATAATGCAGACGCTGCTGCTTCTTGTTGAAAATGGTTCGCCATACTGCGATAGCACTCAGGACCTCCTCCCCCCGGGGTTCGTGGCTTGCTAGTGGAGATGGTAGATGTTGGTGCGTAGGTGGTGGTCTCTGCGGTACCCGGCGGGGCGACGATCGGCGGAGAACCCGCCTCTTTAGTATTTTCGTTCTGCGTTTTTGGGTTTTTTGTGTGCTGTGTGATAGCAGTGACATGTTGCGATGAACCAGCCCCGGCGTTTTGCGAGCCACAAGAAGATAGGAGGTGGGTCGGCTTCTATGCATTTTTTGAAAAATTCTTCGAAGTTTCCTACGGGAGACATGGAAAATTTCACGAGAAGATCAATCGAAATAACAAAATCGCTTTTGTTTGCTGTTTGTTTTTTCACTTTTCAACTGCTGCTGCTAATAGCAGCTATAACTTGTACTCCGTATATATATCTGGTCGCCCCGGTGGCGTATCAGATTATCCTCGAGCCTGGTATAGGTAGGTCAGTTTCGTGAGTTCGAATCCCCCCGAGTGCATACTCGTTGTTGTATAAATTCGTGGGGACTTTGTATTGCGCACAAATTGACTTTGCGGAAAGCGCGAGAAGAGCGTGAGTTAGCAACACTCGATCGATGAAAAATCTACGAGCAGTGGGATTGCTGAACCCTATGTGCGGTAAAATTTGAAGGCAAGAACCGGGGGGGAGAAGGGATGACACCTGTGACCACGGCTTGTCCAGAAGCTGGAAAGTAGAAGTGTGCGAAAAAGAAATAAATAAATAAATAAAATAAAATAAAATAACTGCTGCTGCTGCTGCTGCTGTTGTTTCAACTGAACGAACAAAAAAGCAAATTATTTTTCAAAGATTTGATTTTTTGCCGATTTTCATGGTGGTGGTACTGCTGTTTGTTGTTGTAATAAGAATTGGACTCGGCTCACTCGGTCTGGTGAGTCTCACTCGCGAGACTGCTGTAGTATATGCTCGCTAGCTGTCCAAACTCGTTCCATACAATATCTGCCGGTTCTTCCATCTGACGAAATAAATGAATGCTTGTTCTGGCTTCGAGAACTGGTCAAGACATACTCGTATATAATATGATTGATGGATCATGTGTAATTGAGCATCCTTTCTTTATCCTTCTTCACTGCTGTTGTCCGCCTACCAATCCGTCACATACTGACTGCTTTCGCCTGATACTCGCTTACATCAGTCTCACCCGACCCCGGTGGCTTGCCATATCGTGCATCGACTCGAGACGGCTCCAAGCGACACCCAGCGAGCTCCTGTGACATGAAAGGGCAACCACGACAAACCCCGGAAAATCTGCTCTCAAAACTTACCGACCTTACAACTACTTACTTGCTTGCAATCAGTTCTGTACCACGACTTTCTATCATATTCTTCTCAACTTCTTGCCGAAATCTGAGTAGTATACCCAGCGACGACCTTTCCACCTACCAAAAACCCGTGTTTATTTCGGCTACCCAGATAGATCCATATCCTACTCCAAGATCTACCCACCACTACGAGCGAAGGTCAACTCCAACCCCAGTATACTGTAGGTACTCGTATGTAAGTGTCTTAACCTCTTCCTTGCATATATTCCGAACCTGAATTCTTAATTTACGTTACGATCTTTGGACTTATCTTTATCAAATTATCGATTGAATTGGTATGAATTCTTACCACATTGGCCCACCCTGATTTTAGTAGAAAATCAAACAGTTTGCTACTCAAAAGCAATTACCGCACGGTAAGAAGTCATCACAGTAATCCCACGCAATTGATTTGATGGCAACCATACGTGTGCATCACTGAGACGTTTAATGAACTCAACGCGACCCGAACAATAACTTGAATGACCACTCAGAATGAAAATCGATCAAGACACAACCACAGAACAGTGTCGCTCTGAGCGCTAACGGAAGCACAAGGTATAATCCAAGCTTTGCCCTACTCACCATGCCCCTCAAAGGAGCGTGGGTTGGCAAGCTCAGAATTTTCCTCGATACTCCATCATGGTCAATCGCTCAATGCGACAATGAAACCCAAATGCAATCCCTCTCTTTTCCCAAAACAAAAGCCTCAACGAAACCTGGGGGCGTTGATGCAAGCGATTCCAAATCCCCAATGATTTTCCGAACGGCAGCCTCATCGAAACCTGGGGGTGTTGATGCAAGCGATTCCATGTCCCCAATCCTTCCCCGAACGGCAGCCTCAACGAAATCGGAGGGCGTGGATGCAACCGTTGCAATACTATCGTTACTATGCCTCCGGCCCACCCAGGATGCAACCCATCTTCGCGACCCAGGTAATAACTTCCTACAGGCCTACCCAAGCATATCATATACCCGTCCTTCTTCGAAATAAAACATGTATCTCTCAACATTTTTCTCCCAAAGGAAACACCGGATAACTGGTAATCTTCGCAATGACGGCGCTGCGCCCATGCCTGTCTACCATTTATTTTTCTTACTTGCCATGCCCCTTAAAAAAAAACGCAACACCAAACAAAAAAGTTGGCGGCGTAGGGTGATCTGGTGTCCCCTTCCGACGAGGCGCTGGGGACGTGTCCGAGCCGTCGTCCTCCAGTATCCACCATGAATTAAGTTCAAGCTTCTTCACCCCTTTCGGCAAACGTGCCTTGCCGGGTTCTGATGCTCTGGGGTAAGGACGTAACCTGTCAGGCAGCAAAACAGTGCTAGGCTCCCGATGTTCTGCACGCTGTGCGGCAAGGCGTTGGTGCGTTCGGGAACACCCGTTATCGGATCCTACGTGGGTGATGTTACAGCTTCGGCAAACCAAAAACGAAAGAGTATCTGACAATCTCACAGTGAGTTGTATTCGTCTCGGACTCCAAAACCCGGCAATCCATATACGATAATAATACATGAGCTGGTTCATTATTTCCCGCAACTGATGTGGAAAGTCGAACGATACTCTCCCCCCCAACTAAAATGGCAGCGGGAAGGAAATCAACGGCATAACAAGGGGTGTTTTCCGCGCGCGTCGTCTCGCGGCTTTACGCAGTACTATACTTCGGCATATCCACAATTCTGATTTAACTCTCACTGACATAACTGTCTACCAAAAGTATCGTTCGACTAATGCCCGCGGGTGACATTGGTGCACGAGCATCAATCGAAGCGTTGTAATAGTGGTGTGACGGTAACCGAAATCCTTATTCTACCATACTTCTTCGGCTAAACCTGACAAACGTGAATGATGGTGTCAGGAACCGGTGAGCTGCCAATTATCCAACAGGCGGTTCTGTGGATTGTGTAAGGTTATAGTTGGGACACAGAGTGCCTCCTGCAGGTCTGCCAATTGAGCAGGTCCTCGGAGAGTACTCAATTTATTTTCCTTCGTGGAGACGTTGCTTTATTCGATTCCACCAGAGCCCCGAATGGCTTCTGAGATTGGAGGCACGTGCCTCCGATCTATTTCCTAACTTTCCCGAATATAAAACGCCAACCTTATCATACGAAAGCCATCCAAATGATCTCAAGTTCGAATAATTACAGGCCTTTCGAGGCCTTATCTTAACACTAGCCCACCCTGATGAGTCGCATATGCAGAAATATGGGAGATTCGGGGAAACTCCGGTTCTACGAACTAGACCATGGGTCGAAGATGCGGCTCCTCAAAACTCACTCCCACACCTCTAACGGTCTGGCTATGGAGCCAGGAACACGCGAAGAAAAGCAGTTGGAAGAAACGCAGACCCTACAACAAGGCAAAAGTCACCCATCAAAAACCTGCCGCATGCCGCCGGTGTGGCAGGGGGAGCAGAAAAGGCTCTAGAACCTGCCGCATACCGCCGGTGTGGCGGGGGGGGCAGCAAAGGTTCTACGGCAAACCAACCACAGAAAAGGTACTATGGCGAGGCGAGCCCTTGTCGATATGGAGGGGAACACAGGCGCTAACACAAGGGAGAAGTCATGCGAAAAACCTCCCGCGGGCCATCGGCAAGGCGGGGGGTTAGACGAGGAAACGACAAATACCCAGGATGGAAGGTGGCAACACCTACAGCCCCGCTAGGGGGAGAAGTGTTTAGTCGAAAAAACAAAGTAGAACAAATGCAACACACAAAAGATAAAAGATGACACACGTACACAGACCCGTATATAGCCCTGTACCACGTGACGCGCGAACAGGATACCCTGGTCGCCCCACGGCTCTGGGCTGAGGAGGGCGTCGGCAGGGCGAAATTGAACAATGACGAAAAGGCGACAGCCCTGCGCCTCAGATAGCGGAGTTTTACCCGAACCCTGACCTGGCACTGAGCAAGGGGCTTCGGCAAGACAGAAAGAAAATTAATGGAAGAACCGCCCCAAAACCCGACGAAGACCCTCAGGACACTACGAACAACCCAAAGACAAAGACTCAAACCTCATAACCCCAAAATTGAAGAATTATCGAGGAGCGGTGGCGGCTTGGAAGTCAACTAGCCACGGCCGCGCCTCGAGATTCGTCTACGTTACGTTGGATTCCCCGAGGAAACGCACTGGCGACGTGAACTTGCAAGCACCAAGAGCCTCGTACGGCTCCCGTCGAAGTCCTGTAGCGCGCCGGGGGAAGAGGAAGTTTAATCGGTCCCGGGTCGTCCAGAAAGCGGACCAGGTATACCTTGTCCTCGGTAGTGCCCGCGCTGATTTTTCCAAGCCAACATAACCCATCGTCTCCCTTGTACCAAAAGTGGGCGCTCTTAGGGAGTACTGTGTCGTGGTAGCGACGGAGCCAATCGGCGCGGGGAACACAGGCGTAGCCCGGCGCTAGGAAACGTTCCCCGTTTGTTGCGGGAGAGCTCACGCTGTGCCGCCCCGATCCGCATTCGGCGGTAGAGGCGGTTGGTTTGGCGGTGCTGGTCCGGGTTTCCGGCCCCAAAACGCAAGATGTGGGGGCGGGAGAGGTGGAGGTCTATTCCCCGCTCCCAGGAAGGTTCGGAGAGTCCTGCCCAATGCGCGTCTTGTACGGTACCGCGATGACGCCACCTCGCCCCCGTACCGACTGATAACCGGTGATCTGCTCCACCTCCAGCCGTTGGAGGGGAGTCGAAACGTCGTCTTGAGTGACGTGGTACGGCGGGGACTTCTTGGAAAATTTGATGAGCATGTACTGCGTCAGCCCCGCCGGTAGGTATTTGGGCATGTCCCCGCTGTCGTGGGGGTTGGCGCAGGGTTTGCAGCGCTCGATGGCCACACGCCGACGAGCGTCCGAACCGGGCAGCTCGGAAGGGAGGTCCAAATAGAGGAGGTTGCTCCCGAGCGGCGAACCGTCCGGGGTCTCGGCGGCGGAGCAGGGACCGAAAGCCTCAAAAGGATTAGCCCTAACCCTATAGCCGTACGTAGCTAGGCCTCTCTTTGGACTGTTCATGGGGTGGAGCGTTTATTTTCTCCAAAGAAAGAGTCGTTCTACGGTACGAGCCTTCCCAACTTTCTTTAACTAAGTCACCGATTTTGAAACCAGATCCCGGCCGTATCTCCTGAAATAAAAATGCGGTGTGCCCCTTGCCACCCAGACGTCATCGTTCGATAGTCCTTCGCAAGAACAAGGAAAAAAAATATCGTTGACGCGAGGTGTATATATTTTCGTAGCATCCTTCCTCGTGCCGAGCAGCCATGAAACACCCGTCAAAGAACACCCATGGTTGTGTTGGGGGGGTATGAGGGGGGGGCTATCGTAGAATCAATCCAAGCCAGGTTTTTGGTATATATATAAGGTACAAAGCTCCTAACCGCCTTAGGACCCTACGAAAAAATTGTCGATGTAACCTCTCTACCCTCCTATAGCGTTCGTCTGACGCATGTACGCGTCGGCAGCAAATAATGCAAGAGCAATAACATTTTGCGTGATGTATGATATCAGCGGATGGTATATATGTTAGTCCTGCGCGCTTGTGAGTTTTTCCTTTTTTCTTGCCTTTGGTTTTTGTTTTTGGAGTCCGTTGGTTCTCTTCTTTTTTATTTCGATGTTTTTGTATGACGGAAGTTGAAGCTCGTGCTCCACACTGTGCTTGTCAGATAGCCAACATAACAATTACAAATATTGTTGACGGCGAGGGCCATCTACCTGTGTCGCTGTTGCTGTCGTCACCCGTCTGTCATCTGAGAGCCCAGCAAGACCAAGAACATTTTGTTGAGATTTGCGAGGCGTTTCCCACCATGGGGAATGGGGAGCTAAACATGCCCAAATCGAAACTATGGCGCATCCCGCATTTTGAGCAAAAAAGCAAAAAAGGCACTCCCGGCAAAGAGAAGACCCGACCACGATCGACCCCGACCCCGGCAGGGTCGGGAGAGTCGAGCAAGCAGAGAAAACTCCAGGAAACAGCGCGCCGAGGGGTGGACTTCGGCTCGAATTATCTCGAAGACAACTCAAAACCTAGTCCATAAATCGGAGCCTTCGGCCGCTCTCGTGCCAGGGCCAACATATATTTATACATTAATTTATACCTGGTAGAAATATGGTTTACCAACCATTGTACGTACCTGGTAGAAGATATAACACCTCCCTCCCGCCCACCCGCCGTCGAATAATTGAAAATATCAATCAAGTATCTACACTACACTACTTGTAGCCTCCGCTTGTTGAAAAAACGAGAAAGGGATCTCGTGCCCGCAGTTCTTATAATAGAGAATGGTTGATGACTGATGATGGATGATTGATGATTGATGTTGCCACGTAATGTTTCATAACAACAACATATGGGAGGAGCGTCCTCCTCCGATCACAGTAGTACCAAGCAGGGCTTTTACCAGTTAGCTGTTCAAGAAAATGGTTGAGGTCTGGATCAAGGCTACGGTAGGGGGGAAACCCCAATTTTCACTCCCCGGTCAAAGCCAAAAAAGGGCATAGTACTAGAGGTACACCCTTTTTTTGCTTTTTTTTGTACCCTTTTTTGGCTTTGACCCAGGAAGCCAAAGTTGGGGGTACCCCCCTACCGTAGCCTTGATCTAAAAAGGTACACCCTTTGTTGGCTTTAACCCGGGAGTGAAAATTGGGGGTACCCCCCTACCGTAGCCTTGATCTAAAGAGGTATACCCTTTATTGGCTTCGACCCAGGGAGTGAAAATTGGGGGTACCCCCCTACCCTAGCCTTGATCTAAAAAGGTATACCCTTTGTTGGCTTTGACCCGGGAGTGAAAATTTGGGGTACCCCCCTACCGTAGCCTTGATCTAAAGAGGTATACCCTTTATTGGCTTTGACCCGGGAATGAAAATTGGGGGTACCCCCCTACCCTAGCCTTGATCTAAAAAGGTATACCCTTTTTTGGCTTTGACCCGGGAGTGAAAATTGAGGGTACTCCCCTACCGTAGCCTTGATCGTTGCCGTGTTCCGTGGTCAAGACGAAGGGGGTTGTCCCTTTTTTTTCGCTTTCTTTTCTTCATCCCATTTATCATCCTCGCACCACTTACTCTCTCGCCCTCCCTCCCGGCAGTAACTCACATCCGGGGTCTCACATAGCGGGCCCTCGTCGCCCCTCCCCACTACGGCACACGCGCCTTCATCTTCATCGCGAGAATAATTCAGCGTTTTCGATTCCTCTTCGACTCGCGTCGAATTGTGTGCATTGATTTGTTAATTTCATGTTTAATAGAAACCACTTACTGGAGCGGCCTCCTCCGACCACAGTATAGAGCTTTTTTACCACGTGTTGGAGAAAATCGTTGAGGTTGCCGTGTTCGAGACGGAGGGGATTGTCCCTGCATTGGTTGATTTAGGGCTAGGGCTAGCTAGGGCTAGGGCTAAGGCTAGGGCTAGGTATAATTCAAAACACATGTCAACCATTTTGTTGAACGGGTGGTTTGGCACCCTCTCTCTAAGGTACCCTCTCTGATGGTGCCGGCCTTGTGTTTTGGTCTTGGATAGATCTGGCCGAGGCCGAAAGTCACTGCTTGCTGCGTATTTGGATGTGTGGACAAGGAGGCGCATCCATTAACCTCCCTCGCGTCAACCGAGGGGGTATCTCCACACCGCCCCCTCGCTCGTGCACTTCTAGTCCATTTTTGCTAAGGATGCACGAGGTGCGTAAGTGACGTAGAGGCAATATTTTCGAGAAGGAATTGTATTGGCAGGCGGAGTCTATAGACTGGGGAACGGACGTGTGTGGCCTTCTCTGGCACTGCTTACGTTATGTACAATGGAACCCCCGGGCGTTGGTGAATGTGTCTTCTTGGTTGGCATGTACGTGTGATCAGATGTTGGGAGTATCTATGTATACCCTGGCCTTCACAACCCCCCCCCTCCTTCGTGGGCCTCAAGTCCATCTTCTCCTCCTCCTCCTCTTCCTCCTCCTCCTCCTCCTCCTCCTCCGCGTCCTCCTCGTCCTCCTCCTCCTCCTCCTCCTCCTCCTCCTCCTGCTCTCCACATTCGTCCCCGTTTCTGCCTTGTCGCCGTACTTCATGTACCTCTTCTTCATAGGTCTATCGTAGCAAACGACGCGTGCTGCGATAGACCCACGTAACATTTTTTTTTTCCCCTTTTTTTGTTTTTGTTTTCGTTTTTTTTGTTTTTGTTTTTTGTTTTTGTTTTTGTTTTTTTGACGGAGCTCCCTGAATCAAAATCGTGCGAAAATTTCGTCATTCTTGTTTTGCCATCTGCCTTTTTGGAATGCATAGGCCAAGGGACGGTTTGGTTTGCTCATCTAGCTGCGCCTTCAGTTTAGTCTGCAGTATTAACAAGCCACGTTTAGGGGGGGGGGTGAGGTATACCAACCATTGTTTTTATCAAGCCACCACCCTCAGAAGAAGGCGAAAACAATGTTGGATGCGCCGAGGCTCCGCAAGCGTGCAACTTTCGATTATTACAAAAAAAATTGTGAGTATAATTGTGGTAGGGATAGGGTAAACACAAGTGTGGGTCGGGTTGCGCAACAGAATGTCTTCGAAGTCACGTTTCGGGTGGTTTGTGAGATTTCGAGCTCAAGCCTCGCGTTAGGAGTTGAGAATTTTCCAAAGGCTTTTCTTCGCGGATCATGACCCGACTCACCGATCATGCCAGTAGATTGTCAACACCTCGCGGGACGAGTGCGGTTGGGTCAGGGGGTGTTGGAAGACGGGACGGGTCGGGTCGGGTCGGGTCGGGTCAGAAGATTTTCAAGTCTCTCGGGTCGGGGCGGGTTACCCTTACTCGACCTGGCCCGTGAAAAGCCGTGGAAATTTCTGTTACACCCCCTAAGGTGGGATGTCTCGCAGTCAGGTACAGGGTCATTCGTCCGAGTGGCTCAATTTCGGTCGTGGAAATGTAGCCTCGGTCCGATATCGGGTACTTCCGCCTCGTCAGCTGGAAAGACGTCACCCCTATCTCAGCGGCAATTGGACTGCAATACAGACACACCACACTTGGGTACGCGCGTGTAACAGGTGCTATACCATGCTTAAGACCACCCGGATGAAGAGTGGTCAGGAGACAAGGCCAGGAAAATCGGCTTGTCGCGAGAAAAAAAAACACCTTAGGAATGAGTGTCCGAGGTCATTTTGTTTTCGGCTGAAGAAAAAGAAGATAGGAGTCATGCCACCCGGTACGGGTTAGCTAAATGTCTCCGACCTTTCGGCCTTTCTGACCCTCTGACCTTCTGATTGGTTGAGTCGTTGAAACTCCTCTAACGTGGAACTATCTGCTTAGCACGGTAACACGGCAACTTTATGAGTATACTTGGAAGTATGCTGTTTTGTTTGTATTAGTATTGTTAATAGGACTAACGCACGGAAGTGTTGGTCGGGCTGCGCGAACGAAAAAGTCTTCCGAGAAGTCATGTTTCGGGTGATGATGGATGGTTGATGGATGGTTGATGGATGATGATGGATGATGATGGATGATGATGGATGATGATGGATGATGATGGATGATAATGGATGATAATGGATGATGATGGATGATGATGGATGATGATGGATGATAATGGATGATAATGGATGATAATGGATGATAATGGATGATAATGGATGACATGATGGAGGATGATGGATGATGGATGATGGATGATGGATGATGATGATGATGATGTTGATGGATGATGTTGATGTTGATCTCCTCCTCATGTTGAGAGCTAAAGAAATTTATCAGAATATGCTGCACCCCTAGCGTGGGATTAGTGAAACTAAAACTGTTAATACGGGATCGTTTTATTTGTGGCTGTGTATATTAAAATATGATACCACAGACCAATAGAGATAAGACCACCTAAAATGGCGAATCATGGGGGGTGGTCTTAAAGCGGGTATACCACTCGTACTAGGTTCTGGCGTAGACCTCTCTGGCCCAATGGGAGACCGAATGAGAAGGAGCTTGCGGGAGGATAGAGATACACGGGGGGCCAGGAAAGAAATGATGGTGGGCATCGTTCCCGAATCTTCGTTGAAATGAGGTCTCGGCACAGAGGGGGACCAGGCCCCAAGGTCCCCGGAGGTCGACATGCTGGCTGCGCTCACGACGTGGTCATGACAGACTCGAGAAAAGCCCAACAGAAGTTGGGCAAGCTGGTCTACCAGGGCCGCCACGCCGTGCACTCAGCTTATTTGCACCAGCTGCCGGAGACGGTACGCCCGCTGGGACCAGACGAACTCCTGGCGGGAAAGCATACCAAGGGGCACTCGCCACGGTTCGCTACAGAGATCTGCAGGGGGCAGAAAGCATACCAAGGGGAACTCGCCACGGTTCGCTACAGAGGTCTGCAGGGGGCAGGAGCCGCCGCGTATGCCTGAGTGTGCGGCCAACGGACTTGCTACGTGTTACAAGACCGCAAATAGTTCGTCGGTCTTGGAAGGAGGTTCAATGAGACCGACGAGCACATCTCGCGACGAGGTGCTCCTGCTGCGATGCTGTTGATGTGGACACGCGACACGCATGCACGCATGCAAGCATGCATCTATCCCAAAACAGGGGGGTCGGACGAAAGCAAAGGTAGCAGGAGGTCACCTTTGGGATCTCTTTTTTGCAAGGGACTTGGGTGTACTACTCCCCCCGCGAGTGGCCCCCGTGCCTCCTTGCGGTCTTGAGCTTTGGTGCTGCTTTAGTTTTGCGATATGAATCTGCAATGGAATGGTTGATAACCATGGTTGGTAACCATGCTACGATAGAGGTAACGCTTTTTTTTTTTCTGAACGACGGGGATCATTAACCCAAACTCGTCGGAAAAAAAAAAAAGTCATTTTTCTGCATGGTTCTCGTTGTGTACCTACGTAGGCTATGGGGTATTTTATCCGGTATGTACGTAGCAGTTTTTTTTGTTCCTTCTCGAAATCAGTTTTTTGAGAGGGGTCTTAAGCTCCCAAAATTGAGGAACCTTGAAGAAAAACACAATGGTTGGTGCACCTCTGTCGTAGAAGGCGTCGCACAATAATGGCGATGCTGCGGCAAAACAAATCGCAAAAACTCGTTTTGTCGGGGTGATGTACAGAGTCGCTCGTCCGAGTGGCCCAAACCCACAGCAGCGGTGAAAAAAAGAAGGATACTGCAACACCGTACCCTTGGTCAGAAGGAGTGAGTGCAGGTGAATCAGCACCAACCAGCCGTTTGCTTCCTCCACGCGATCTCCCGCGCGCTCAAGACGCCTGGGGCTTCCTCACCAAAAAGTCGGAGGTGGGAGAGAGAAAACCCTTCTCCACGGACGGAAACCTTAGGTTAGGATGGGAACTATCGAGCAACGATTGGGGGGGGGGTAGAGCGCTTTTACTTTTCCGGCCAGCACGGTTCTGACCGGTGGAGCTAACAACTCAATAGATAGACTTTCGGAAATCCCGTTGTTTTCTTTTTCAGTATTTTCCGCTGCAAACGATTGTTGTTACGGCTAGAGTGGGATTTCTTTCAACTAAAATGTTTTCTGCGTGACCGGGTAAAAGTCTCCTCAGCCCAAGATCCTCGGAAGTTCATAATTTGTTGTTTTTTCAATACACGACTGATTCTACGATACCCCCCCCCCCCCCTCCCCTAAAACCGGCGATTTTGTTTAACGAACGTTTCGTGGCTGCCGCTAGACGCGAACAAGGATGCTATGAAAAAGGCATCCTCAAAACCTTTTCATGTTGGCAAAGGAAGGACCATCGGACGATGACGTAAGGGGCACCGTATTTCAGGAGGCACGGCCGGGAGCTGGTTTCAAAACCGGCTATTTCGTTAAAGAAAAGTTAAAGCTGGGGGGGCTACCGTAGTAAGACTCACACGACGATTTTTTTTTGTAGACGGTCTAGTCCATGACGGCGTTCCTCCAACCAAAACCGTCGGAATTTTGTGATATATTGTTTTTTTTCAAAGTAGGACTAGTTTTTTTGGATGTTCGTCCGGTTACGACTTATTCATTATTATATACCTGGTATGTATTTGGAGGTAGAGCATGGAGTCGTGCTACGGCGGTATCCCCCCCAACACCCTTTTCTTTAACGAAATCGCCGGTTTCAAAACCAGCTCCCGGCCGTGTCTCCTGAAATACGGTGGCCCTCGACACCCTCCCCGACGCGTCATCGTTCGATGGTTGAAGATCTTTTGTTCATAGCATCCTTCTTCGTGTCTATCAGCAGCCATGAAATGTTCGTTAAACAAAATCGCTGGTTTTGACGGGGCGGGGGGGAGGGGGCTATCGTAGAATATGGTCGAATATGGTCGAATATGGTCGAATATGGTAGACTATGGTCGAACATGGCAGAACATGGTCGAATATGGTCGAATATGGTCGAAAATGGTCGAATATGGTCGAATATTGTAGAATCGGTCCATGGTAGAGGCCAAGTCAGGAGTCCCAGGAACTAACAGACGCACCTCTACGATCGCATGTGTCTGTACGAAATGTATTGCCTACTACGCCATGGGATTTATCATCTCGCAAGTCATGTTGCTCTTTGACGTCTTCTCCCAAGTCAGTTTTTGGGTGAAACAGAACTCCTCAACCGGGGAGCCTCGGGTATTGTGAGTACTATTGAAAGTGCATCCCTACATTGGCATGTGCTGCGGACGTTGTCGTCGGGAGAGCAGGTCTTCGGGACCAACCGAGAATCTCGAGACAAGTTCAACCTATCTCGTAGACGTCACCCGCGCAGACCCCCAAGAGCAACTGCACATCCGAGGAGGCCGGGCTGGCCACGACGGGTCAGCTGCCTCCACCCACCTCCGGGGCCCGCAAGCGCCAACGCCAACACACCACCACTCCGAGGCCGGTAAGCGCCAACACCGTCACCCTCATACGTGGAACGAATCCTTCGACGATTCCTTCGACGATCAGACCCACAAAATTTTGCCACTTTGGCGGTGGGAAAGTCTGTCTGGGTAGCTAGGGGTAGAGGGCAGCAACTTTATCGACCATATCTGGAAAAGCGAGCGTCGTAAGGGCACAGCGCGGAGAACCAATGGCGAGAAAAGGGAGTAGTGAAACGATGCCTACTTCGAATCTCGTCTCGGTGACCACACAGGTCGCCGCTTCGCAGAGGGTGTCCCTTTGCAGAGCGTGTCCCGCCTCAAACTCCACTCTGGGTCTCGCTAGGACAAAAGAACGAGACGTGAGGGGGATCACAGCCCCAGACCCATGGCGCGGGGAGCGAGCCCGGACGCGACTCAGGGTTTAAGAGTAGAAGGTATCTAGATGAGCATTCAATAAGAAGGACCGGCGGAGCAAGGGCGGTGTAGGAGGATTGGGCCGATGCTAAGCCGGAACTAGGTACAGAAGGGAGGTGTGATAGAGCTCGTGCACAGTAGGTTTCCTTCTTGCGCAGGTTTCGCTTGTGGTTTTGTTCATTTTGGGGACGTTTATGTGTTAGTTATCGGCGTTGAAGCTCATAATGCTGCATGTATGTGGTCGAATGGCAGCAATAACACGATGCAGTGATACTACTATCTGGTACACTCTTTGGCGTGAACCCCGCGCAACCCTTCGGACTACCCTGCTGCTTTCGCTCTTTCTATATTCGTTCACTGCTACTAATAGTAGTACCACTAGTAGATGTTATAAGGCTTAGTTTGGGTAAGCTATTGGTTAACCAGTTGCAAGTGGTCAAACGGACTAATACCCCACTAATACCTTAACAAATGGCGTCGTCGACAGACCATGGGTTTTTGGGTCGTGGGTTCGATCCCCACATCCACCATAATAAACTTTTTCAGATTTTCCCATGGCGAACTTGAAAAATACTCTCCCCGGTATACCCAGGAAATGAAACGGCTTGGGTATATTGACAGGTCCGCCCGTATATCCGGCCGACCTGCTATCCCGCCGTTTCAGGCGGGGAGAGTGTTGTAAGGCTTAGTTTGGGTAAGCTATTGGTTAACCAGTTGCAAGTGGTCAAACGGGCTAATACCCCACTAATACCTTAACATAGAGGTGCTAATATTATCAACTACTACTAGTTCCGCTACTACTGCTACTACTGCTGCTAATGCTACTGCTGCTACTACTACTACTACTACTACTACTACTACTACTACTACTACTACTACTACTACTACTACTACCGCTACTACTACTGCTACTACTACTGCTACTTCTACTGCTACTGCTACTGCTACTGCTACTGCTACTGCTACTGCTACTACTACTACTGCTACCACTACTACTGCTGCTACTGCTACTGCTACTGCTACTGCTACTGCTACCACTACTACTAACAATACTACAGTAGTGGGACTATTACTACCACACTCCTTTGCACCGTCGCGGAAGCCAAAGCTACGGTATCAAAGATTATACATGGTATGATATATTGTACTGTATAGTGTTATATACGGCATATATACCAGACATAAGTATGATAACTAGTATTATGGTATAGAGTAGTATATGTATTGTTATACCCCCATTTCGACTACCCAATTTAGGCAAAACAGAGGTCAATGCATAGTGTGTTCCCGCAGCATATTAAACAACAACAATGAATGAGAAGAATAAGAACAAACACATTACCAAACAAAAACACAGTATATACAAACCCACCAAAAACTGCATGACCGCAAGGAAATAGGGTGTTATAGGCGGTGTTATAGGCGGTGTTATAGGCGGTGTTAAAGGCGGTGTTACAGACGGTGTTACAGGCAGTGTTATAGGCGGTGCTATAGGCAGTCGCGCGAGCGGTTCGGTGTCTCCGAGTCAGTGAAAACGGAAGACCAAACAGTGACCCTCCTGCCGGGCCTCTGTTCGGGAACGCTATCCTCATGCGTGATCAACACGATAACCCCCCTCCCCCCTCCCCTGTGGCTGTCGAGCTGGGTAATGTTGTGCGGGTTGGAGAACCCCAACTCCGCGCAGGGGGAATGGAGAATGATCGCATCACGTAGTGCGAATGCTTACCCACGAGGCAGCTACATAGGAATACCCATTGTTGTCTCTGGAGTGGCCACACCAGAAAACAGAGTAAGTCATTGGCGCGCTGTCATCCATAAGCAAGAAAGTAGGCACAAGGTGCCGAAGTCCGTCTTACGAGCGGTTCTTGGAAGGATGCGGTTCACCCTTCATGCGACTCGCCGAATACCTCACGACGCCTCGCGCTTGGTGCAAAAGCAATGTCTGCCTGGTGGGTGAAAACCCGACGTGCTCCGTCCCGGCATGGTAGGGATGCGAGGGTCTATGGTCATACGACAACGGTCATGCACAAACTGAGTACATCTCCACCCCCTTTCTAACCCTCCGCGAGAAAACGATCCCCACCCAAGGACGTAAATGGTGGCCACAGATGGTCCACAGGAAGGAGATAAGACGATTAGCAAAAGTTTTCATGTGCCATATGGGAGAAAATGTTTGAGCGTCGATTTGTTAGAGTTGTCTCTAGTGAGGGGTAGAAATGGGAGTGTTCTCCTTGTGTCGAAAGGTATGCGTGGGCAATGGTCCTTCGACTATGGCAAGCAACAAAATGAGTAACACCCCCCCAAAAAAAAAGCGGGCCATTAGAAGCTGTCATCCAAAAATATGCAAGAAGGTACGCACAAGGTGCGGGATTCCACCTCACATGTGGTTCTTAGTAGGGTTTCATGCGACTTGCCGAACGCCTTGAGGCGCTTCGAGCTTGGTTCATGCGATGTCTGCCTGGTCGGTGAAAACCCGACGTGACTCCGTCCCGGCATGGTAGGAATGCCAAAGGGTACTACGGTCACACGACTACGGCCATGCGTGAAACGAGCACACACACCCCACCCCACCTCCCTCCACTACTCCCTCGTCTATGTCATCACCGCTACCGCCGTCTCCTCTCGAGGATGTTGCCTTACCGCTACCTAAAGCGCTGTGACGCTGTGACTGAGGTAGCCCTTTTTTTGTCCGAAAAAGTGTTCCGAATGACGGGGCTTCTTAACCAACCATCTTAACCCCCGAAAAAAACAAAACAAAAACAAAAAAAAACGTCCGAATTTCGTTTTTTTTTCTTGTTTTGTACCTGGTAGTGTGTTCAATATTCGGTTGTTCGAATACTTGTCGTACCGCTGGCAGGAGTGGTAGTTTAGTTAGAAAAAGTTTTTTTTTTTTTCTTGTTTGCTCAAGCCATGGCATCGTTCATCACAAAAAAGAAAAAAAAAAAAGTTTAGTTTTCCCCAAAATCGGTTTGTTGGGAGAGGCACACAGACCCCCACCTGAGGAATCCACTAGAAGGCGGTATAAGGCGGTCTGAGTAAGGCGGTATACCGATACAAGGCGGTCAAAATCGCTCGGCGTGACTATCAATAGGTAATTGCACTCATATCCTGGAATTGGTAAGGCGGTTTCCCCCCATAATAAGGCGGTCATATTGCTCTCTATACCATACCACACCACCGCCGCCACTGGGGGACCCCACCCCTGCTGTGTAAAGAAATCGAAATCCAGATGATCGGCTTCCCGTCTTTTTCTCCTCATCACCCGACTCCGGCACCCCTTTCAGCGGCGTTGATGCTGTTACGGAGGGCTCTACGTAGCTAATTCAGCCGTGCACGAATAAGACATGCGACGTTAGGTCTGTTCTCTCATGATACCACAGGGCATGCCATGCCAAGGATGCTTCATATATATGTGGGTCGTCAGATACAGGCTATATCGATGCTTCGTAAGCGTCGCGCATTGGATCAACTGAGTGTGTTCCATAGAGTATCTGCGACATTTTTTTTCGTGTGATGCTTGAGCCATGCGCGAACAACGGGGCCAACGAGATACCTGCGAGCATCGAGGAGAGCGAATCTCCCCGGCACCGACACCCTGCATCTCCACCGGGACATCACTCAACATTATGCACTTGCCACATGTACGTATGGCGTGCACAATCTGAAAGCACCGTGAATACCCGACGCGCTCCGTCCCGGCATAGTAGGGATGCGAAGGTCTATGGTCATACGACTACGGCCATGCGCAAAATTGAGTACCCTCCCCCGCCCCACCAGATACCTCTATCCTTGTTTTTGTGTGTTTTGCCCATCGCTTCTATCATCCTCGCGCTTTTTCTTTATATTTTTCTCTCCCCAGGCGTAACTACTGTAGACTAATATCCGGGGTCACTCACTGAGCGGGCTCTTCTCCCCCCTCCCCGCTACGGTACGCGCCTTGTTCCTTTCCATCGCGAGAAGGGGTACAGCACTTTCTTCCCTCGTCGCATCGGCTTGGGATAGGGTTAGGGTTAGGGATAGGGTTAGCCTATGGCTCCCCGCCATCACCATCACCATCACCATCACCATCATTACTCACACACACACCTCCGTCCTCCGCCCGAACACATGAACCCTCTCGTTTGCAGTTGTTCTCGATTGACGACGCCGACTGCGACGGAGGTAGCACTTTTTGACCCAACATGTTTTTCTGAATGACGGGGTTTCTTAACCCATCTTAACCCATCTTAACCCATCTTAACCCTTCTTAACCCTTCTTAACCCATCTTAACCCATCTTAACCCATCTTAACCCATCTTAACCCATCTTAACCCATCTTAACCCATCTTAACCCATCTTAACCCATCTTAACCCATCTTAACCCATCTTAACCCATCTTAACCCATCTTAACCCATCTTAACCCATCTTAACCCATCTTAACCCATCTTAACCCATCTTAACCCATCTCAACCCATCTTAACCCATCTTAACCCATCTTAACCCAATTTCGTCGGAGTATCAATTTTTTTTTTAGCCACACGTTTTTTTTTTTTGCATGCCTAGAACATGGTGTGGAATGGATGATTATTCAGCGGGTTGTGCTTGCAGCTTTCTTGAAAATTATTATTTTGAGTGGGGTATGTAGTAGCGTATCATGTCGAAAACCTTCGAGAAAAAAAAAAAAAAGGAAGGGTATTTTTTTCTTTATAGTAGCGTGTGTTGCCTGCAGTGGATAGTTCACTGTTTGGCCGATGAATCCCCCCCGCGATACCTCGACGCTGTCATCTGTCATCCAAAATACGCAAGTAAGTGTGCACAAGGCCCCCAAGTCCGCCTCACAAGCTGTTCGTTTTATTAATAGTAGGATGCAGCTCACCCTTTTCATGCGACTCGCCGAAAACCTCACTCACTGCGCTTCGCCCTTGGCGCACGCAATGCCTGCCTGGTCGGTGAAAACCCGACGTGCTCCGTCCCGACATTGTACGGAAGATATGGCCTATGGTCTTGCGACTACATCACCGCTCTGCATGAAATGAGTACCCCCCCCCCTCCAGTTGACATGTATGTCTTGCGAGTTCGATCATTTTGATTCCAAAAGTGTTTGACACTACTAACTGGACGAACAACTATTTTGTATTATTGTATTAATAGTACCAGGTATTTGCTTTTTCCAAAACAACGCGTGTCAAATATTAGAAATATCAACAACGTTGCCTCTTTGACGGGATGCTATTTGTTAATTTACGGCGAATCATGACAAAACGGAGTGCAACCAAAATCAACATTTTCATAGCATCTTGGTGGGATATTTATTTATTTATTGCGCTTCTGCAGTAGTTTTGGATGATAAAACATTCAAAGTTTCAATCCCAAAGTGTTCGAGAGATATATCATTTTTTTTTTTTTTTTCGAGGACCAACGGCCGAATGGGTAGGGTGGACCGTAACTGGACCAAGTCCGGCGGAAGGCTATCTCCCATGGCCAGGGGTTTTGTTAGTGGGTGAGCTTGCGCAAGTCCCACACTACCCGGAAAGATGACATTCCGGGTGGCTATCTCCACCGAACCTGACCCTCAGGGGACAGGCCGGGTCGACATATACACGCACCCGTATACAACGGCAGCTTGCGCTGCCGGGGTTGTAACGAGGACCAATGACAGGGACAGCTTACACTATACCTACAATGGGACTCGAAGGGTGCGCCAGCTAGCGTTGGGCTGCGAAAGCAACTGAGTTAAATCGACACACGACGCGTATGAAAATACGCGGAAGTGTGGTGAGCTAAAGCTTTATTTTTCCCCATCCGCCGGAGGATAAAAAAAAAAAAAAAAAAAAAAAATCAAGCATGTTTACTAGGCACCTGGTAGTCTACATACCGGGTACGCTTGTTCTGACATAAAGCACTGCTAAACTGAGTTAAATCGACACACGACGCGTATGAAAATACGTGGAAGTGTGGTGAGCTACTAAAGCTTTATTTTTCCCCATCCGCCGGAGGATAACAAAAAAAAAAAAAAAAAAACATTTCTGCGGACCCAGGAAAATTCCACTATTACTGCTAATTTCGGTGCCGCGGCTGGTAACTCCTACCCGGTATGGCCTAAAAAAAAAACTAGCCCAGCCTGAACGATACTATTTAGTTTTCCCGAAACTCTTCATTTCGGTTTACTATTGTGTCACGAAGTACGAAGCATCGCCGTGCGAACGCGCGACCCGCATGAAACCTCATTTGTTTTCGTTGTACTTCGTAGCTTTTTTTTTTTTTTTTTCTATCCTCGGGCGGATGGGGAAAAATAAAGCTTTAGCTCACCACACTTCCACGTATTTTCATACGCGTCGTGTGTCGATTTAACTCAGTTGCTTTCGCAGCCCAACGCTAGCTGGCGCACCCTTCGGGTCCCATTGTAGGTATAGTGTAAGCTGTCCCAATCAGTGGTCTTCGTTACAACCCCGGCAGCGCAAGCTATAGTTGTAGACGGACGCGTGTGTATGTCGACCCGGCCTGTCCCATGAGGGTCAGTTTCGGTGGAGATAGCCACCCGGAATGTCCTCTTTCTGGGTAGTGTGGGACTTGCGTAAGCTCACCCACTAACAAAAACCCTGGCCATGGGAGATGGCCTTCCGCTGGACTTGGTCCAGTTACGGTCCACCCTACCCATTTGGGCGTTGGTCCTCGCTGAATTCAAGTAAATCATCACTGTTACTCTCCAGCTCCACCCGTACGTAAGAGGTGTTACCTTCAACAGCGACATGCTGGACAAGCCATGGTCACGTGTGGTCACAGGTGTCCCCTTCCCCCCTCGGCACGTACGTGTCTTCATTTTTATGGCGCGTAGAATTCAGCATTCCCACTTTTTAGATGTTTAGTCTATGCTTGTCGATTTTCGTCGGGTTTTGCCAACAACATACGAGTACGCTTCTTTTCTTGTTGCGCGTTTCGCTCGTCAATTTTTACGCAAGAAAAAGTCCCAACGAGCACGAGCGAGTGCGGCACACAGACAGCTGAAAAAGAGACAAAATTAACAAACAAAAACATGTTGAGTAATACAAATATTTTTATCATCTTGCTTGTTGTTGTCGACTTTTTTTCTTGTCCGCCCGACATTTTCTTGACGTGCTATTAATACCAATGCGACGATATATATGCTGTACGATGCACGTGGGGCTCCAATTTTGAAAAAAAGGCGTTGCTGCAACAAAAACGAAAATAAATGCTCGGGGAGAGGGAGAGGGGTTTTGGTGTGCGGAAAGGCAAAAAAAGGACGGGTTTTGGATTTTTGGGAGCGGCCGAAACGTCGAGCATCCACGCCGCATCGACGACAACTAGTAACACTAACCCTAACCCTAACCCTAACCCTAACCCTTGAGTGTGCCGGTCGCCCCGGTGGCGTATCAGGTTATCCTCGAGCCTGGTATAAGTCAGTTTCGTGAGTTCGAGCCCCGCCGAGTGCATACTCGTATAAATTCGTTGGGACTTTTTCTTGTGGACAAAATGACTTGCGCAAAGCGCGAGAGCGTGAGTCAGCAACACTCGATGAACAATCGACGAGCAGTGGGATTGCTGAACCCTATGCGCGATCAAAATTGAAGGCAAGAACCGGGGAGGAGAAGGGATGACACCTGTTTCCACGGCTTGTCCAGAAGCTGGGAAGTGAAAGTGTGCAAAAAAAAAAAAAAAAAGGAAGAAAAAAAAAAAAAGCACGAAAGAACAACGGACAGGCGGCATAAGGTTCATCATTTTGTTTTTCGTATGATAGTACTTACTTACTCGTATTTATCCCACTGCCACGATACTACTTTGTCTGTTTGTCATCCTAAATCTATCACAATCTGGCATTATCCGGGAACTATGGGCTATGACGCTGAGGCATACTCTTTCTTACACGAAGCCAAATACAATAGCCCATAGATCGGGAGTGCTATGATGAACGATCAACGTTGAAACTCGTCTGTCATACTGCACAGCACAACAATAATCATGTTTTTGTTATTGCCATCTGATAACATGCGGTATGAGCTTCAACAACGAGCACTCTTCATCAACGCTGTTCCCACATATACATAATAATATACGTACACGTTCGTATAAATAGAAGAAACCTCTTTTGATGAAGATGTTACCCACCGAGTGAGGGAGCTGACAAGGTAGTAACAGATAATCTACCACATGGTAAAGATCATATGGAAGATGGAACGTAGGAAATCTGGAGTTTGTGGACAGGTGCTGAATCGTTGTTGGCAGGATGGGAAGATTGGGGATGGGGAAGATGGCCAGAAAGCTGGTGGGGGTTCAGTTGGTTGAAGTGGAGAGACAGAGGCAGGGAAGGTTTGAGATAGAGAGGACGAAGGCCGTTCGTACGGGACTCTACGTGGGTGAGGGTGCGTGCGATCTGTGCGATCAGGGGTCTGTGGTACTACTGGGTAGGAGGTCGATGAGCTGAAAGAATAAATATGCTTCTTGCTGTCCAACAACGTGCAGGAAGCTTGAGTGTCAATCGTAAAAAATGACAAACATGAATTGAAGACCACTACACTCCCCCCCCCCTCGTCTATCAAGCGATTGAGCAAGATTGCTGTAGAGTGTGATGTTTCCGTGTAGTGTACCAATCCGACGAGGAGCAAGCTTTTACTCGCGCTGACCTCGATTGATTGTGATACTTACGTGAGGCTCCCACCTGCCATTAGAGAGAAATTTGGGCAGCAGGTGGTTCATTTGAGTAAATAAGATTCTTGTACGGGTTGGGGCAAGCTGGGTGCAAGTTCAACGCACTTCTTCTCGTGAACACGGCCGTCCTGGGTTAAGGTCTTGAGCGGTGCAAGACCGACCGATCCATGCGCGTTCCGCCTCATTGATGATACCGATGTCCCCGTTCCCGTGGACGACCTATTATTCGTGATGGGAGGGGCGAAAGAAGCTGTTGAGCTCCGCGACGCCGGGGACAATTCTCGACTAACAATTGGCCGGGTAACTGCCGCGGTATACAGTTTGCACATATTCGAACGAAAAACAAATCCAAGCACGGGAACATCAAAAAGTCCCAAACGGCTGTCGTCGGGGAACTATTTGCTGAATGAAGCGTTTTGAAAACCACTGTCATCCCATTGAAACATGCACCATTCCCGCGAAATCCTGTCCTCTCTACGTCCAAGGACGGAAGATGACCCCGGAGGATAATGGCCTTGTCGGGAGGCGGTTGGAAGCCTGCCGTGGCTTGCCAACATGGCGCGGCCGGACATCGCGAATAATGCTCTCCGAGTGGTGGCACGCCATAGCCGCAACCCTAGCGAAGAGCACTGGAACGCTGTGTTCAAGATCCTCTCGTCGTATCTGCGTGGTGCGAAAGGACGCCGTCTGACATTTACGCAGAGCCACGGACTAGGAACGTTTGTGTGCGTAGACTCTGGCTACGCCAAAAAGGCCAATGACAGAGGGTCGGTATCCGGGGCGGCGGTTATGCGTGGTGGTGTCTGTGTGTGTTGGAAGTCAACGGCGCAAAGGTGTGTGTCACTTCGTTTACCACGGAAGCCGAATACGTAGCTTGTGTGGATGGAGTAAAGGGGGCACTGCTTGTGTGTGCGGTTTTGGAGCTCCCGCAGCCGCACCTGCGAAGCAGGCCGATACTTGTACTTTCAAAGACGACGAGGGGGCTAAAGCTTTGGCTGAAAACCCCCTTAGCTCGGCCCGCAGTAAGCGCATTGGCCTGCGTCATCACGTCATCACTGGTAAGGTATCGGAAAATAAAAATGAAATTTGTCAGTTCTGTTCTCCAACACGCGGACACCCTTACGAAGGATTTAGCGGTTGCACCTTTCAACGCGCATGCCGAGTTTTTGGTGAATTCGACGGCGTAGACGTTTCTGATGCTAGTTCGCTGGATTTGATTAAGATGACGGCAAATACTTTTTCTAAACCATGCAGGCGCAACATTTGCTTAGCAGCCGCCCCAAGGTACTATGTGGACCGTGGGTCAGTCGGGCATATAGTTGGCATTTATATTGCGTCCGCCTTTGGTCGTCATTAAGTAAGCTACCTTTATTATGTGCCAACCGTGTAGGAGTTTTTTTACTTGGAGGCCAGGTTGACTGGAGCCTGTCCTGTGACCACGGACTTGATTATGCGAGTTAATGTGAGAACAACAACAACAACAACAACCTTCTCAGTTATGCGTCGTTGAAAATACGAACTTAATGCTCTTTTCTCCTTGGCGACATTCTGTCAAATATATGCAGATCTAGGGAGGGTGTTCGTTAGTCTCTACAATCGATGCCAGATCGTGCTGACATCACGTTAGCCAATCAGATATTGAGGTTGTGACGGTTATAAAGCATTTTTTGTTTTATTTTATTTTACATAGACGATTGACGTTTAGGTGTCGGTGGGTTGTGCGTAGGTTGTGTGATTTGATGCTCTCCTATCGAGGGCATTCCAATTGCGAACCACTAATGCACGACTATTGTCCACACTCTTCAAGCCTCTTTACCTAATGGTCGATAAAGCTACCTTCGCCAGGGTTCTACGAATAAGTTTGAGGCGTGGGAGTGAGTTGTGAAGCACCGCATATTTGATCCATTCTCCGAATTCTCCAGATGGATTTGGTTCTATTAATACCTTCTTTTTCTGTGAATCTGCATAGACGACCCTTCAAGGTGGGCTAGTGTTATTTTTGGCATCCCTGTCTCCCCCGTTGTGGCGTTATGGTTTATAGCAAGTGTCTCCTAAATCTCTCGCTGGCGTTATCGCCTGTCTGAAGAAGATGAACCCATCACCTTCTTGCAGAGGTAATCAAGAAGCGGACAGCAACAAACTAATAGAAGAGATACAACATCCATAGAAACCTCGTGTGAGTGACCAGTTCAAAACCAGAGACACCCTGTAGTCTATAGCAGTAGTAGTCGGTCCCTAGGACCATACCGTTAATACCTTCACAGGTGGCTGTCTGTAGCTACTGCTGTGACGCGGTGCTCATGACCTACCCTAAATATTTAGTTTTGCCTCCCGACAATGTACAGTGCACACTTCGTCCTAAACGCAAAAGCTAACACAATACTTGTATACCTCGAACATCATCACTCTCGCCCAATCCATTTTCCTTCCCTGCGTTTGCTTACTTAAATTTTAACTATGACAACCATTCATTGGTTGGGGTACACACTGTTCAATAAAAAATTATCACTACTTACCCTCCAACAGAAACCGAGTATTTTCCATAAAAACAGTACCAGGTATTAAATAGTACTGCAAGGGCTCCGCGGCGCCCATGCTTCGGGTAGGGCAGGGCAGCACCTTGACGAAAAAAAGTTGTAGCTGTCCCATTCGACATTGAACTTCAGAGTAATGCCAAGAGTTCAATACGAACATGATATATATTCTGAAGGCCGTAATTTGACAGAAGAAAGGCGTCATATACAACAAAGAAAGCAAACATTGTCGGAACACACTGTTGTTAAATTCGCCGTCAAGTAAAACTTAGCGTGTATCAAACAAAAAAAGTGCAGAAATATCGAAAAGAGTATTGAGGACCTGGTTCGCTTCTACTAGGCGAAACGAAAGAAGATTTGGCATCAATGAACAGCCGTTGCACGGAATGATTGAAATTGTTTCATTCACGAAGGGAAAAAGCAAGGCGCCGCTGGCGGTGCCTTGGTAAACCCCTCCTGGTTTACTTCCTCAATATACGAAGAACTTGCCTACAGAGAGGCACCATAGGGGAAAGGGAGGCAACACTGAGTGCCCTCAATCCAATGTTTACTTTCATTGTACGTAAAACTAACAACAGTGAAAATATACGAAAACGGAGAAAGAAAGATCATCCAGACATCCATACTGCCTAACACAACGCGAACAAAACAATCCATAGACCTGTGTCAACTCGTGCCATTGTCACAAACAGCCCCCCGACTCGGCGCGATATACGATAGCTCCTTCGGGCTTACTTCAACAATACCAGGTATACGAATAACTTATTTCCCTTCCCACCGGCCTTCTGCCGGCATATTTTCCCCCTTCTTCGTGTTGTTCTTGTCCGTGAAACAGCAGTTATCTTCCTCGGGTTGTTTTTGTCCGTGACTCTGGGTGTACTGATGATGATGTCGTTGGGTAGAAAGAACGGTTTATTTAACAGGCACAATGCCATCTAAAACTCGGAAAATATCACGATATTGGTCGTTTAGAGCCGAATTATGGGCGTCTGGAGTTTTAGACGACTCTGGGCTGTTGTAGGATTTTCGTCGTACGTGGTCCGCACATACCAAACTATCGCGAAGGTGGGAAGGTGGGAACTCCCACCTTCCCGCCTTCGCGATATTTTGGTACCCGTTTTGGAGAAAAGATGCAGTTTTACTTGTTGTTCGTGCCCTGGAGAGACGCACCTGCGGCGACATGGCCAGCATACACAGCACACGGACTGCCCAACAGCGCACACACAACCGCTGCACGTATGATGCCTCCAGCGCGGCACCATGAATAACGACCGCAACGGTTGGATTAGTCCTTTGATAGACCGGCACCCCTGCTCTCGAGCCCGGCAAGATGTGTCTGCTGCTTGGTTTCAGCAATGATGACGAGGGCACTCCACAGCAGTAGCTGGAGCACAGAGGAGTCGGTTATTCCTCTGTTGTGTCAACCCTCTTGCCTGCGTTTGGTCCTCGCCATCGATCGCTTTTAGATTGTGTGTCTATCCCCAAGCTACCCCAACCATAACCACGTCCCAAAGAACAACCCTTCGCAGCTTCCGCGCGTTTATACTTTAGCGAGCAGTTGATGTTGCAGGTGCAACGTTCTCTGGCCCATGCCGTGTATGCCTTGTCTCAAGCTCCTGGCAGCTGGTGCCCTACGCTGCTCTAGGTCTCGGACGGCAAGGGGCAAATAACCTTGCTTTTTTTCGTCTCCAGTTTTAGACCCTTGATGCGTGTGGAAAAAACACTATTTTCAAATTTAGACATCACAAAGTGCCCACAAGAATATCGCGATATATACTAAAGCGCAGATACCTAAATGTCAGCGTACGCGGGGTTTCAGATGTGTCTAAGATGTGAAGATAACACACACATTTTATTTTTTCACGTGCGTATTCACCCGAAGTTATATCCTATAGCTGAGTACATACAGGTATAATATACTCGTGCCCCATGAAAAAGTTTGCAAATGATGACAGTTTGGAAACGATGGCATTAAGATTTTTTTTTACTCACGTTTTTTTCGCTCAACCTCTGCAGACGTCAAGATCCAAACAAACGCTCGAGAGTACGACCCCAAAATACAAAACTTTAGCAACTACCGTTAGGAAATGATGTCAATTTTGGAAATCATCACGCTCTGCAGATGTCGAGATACAACCAAAGGCTCGAGAGTACCTTCCCAAAATACAAAATTTTAGCTACTTCTCGCTTGTCTCGCTCAGCCCCCATACCCGATCCCGGCCAGGTGCGGAACGGATAAGGCAGGACGAGGGGCATTGGAGCCGCCCCCCGAAGGCGACGCTCGAACGAAGCGATTTGACCGAGGACTTCCAGTTTCGACAATCCCATACTGAGACCGAGACGACAAAAAGCTCCTGGCAAATCTCTGTCCTCTCAAAAACACGAATCACTTTATATATAGATATACCAGGTATCTCCCATGACTAACCACCGCGCGCCCTACTCCGCATCTGCACGCAACCCCCACGCCACGGGCCGTAGCCTCCCGTCCTCCTCCATTTTCATGACCAATTGCCTACTGGTATTCATGACACTGTTGTTGAGGACTGCTGTCTGCAGCTAGCTATGACGTGAGGCTCATAACCTGTTCCTACTCGCCGTAGCCCTACATCCTCCTCCCTTCTCATGACCAATTGCCTATTATACTGGTATCGATGATGACACTGTTGTTGAGGACTGTCTGCAGCTAGCTATGATGTGAGGCTCATAACCTGTTGTTCCTACTGATGATGTTGTTGATGACACATGACAGCGACGACAGTGCCGTTTTTTTGTTGTGCGCTGTGTCGCGCTGCCGCGAAACGCTGTTCTGCGAAACGTTGCGTGGCCTCCCGGTGCAACTGAACTAACCGTTTGTTATCACGCACACAACACAGACAGGGTATGTATGTATCAGGACAAACGCACATCGTCCTTTTCGGTACAAAAACATGCTGGTTACCAAGCAAGGGAGGGGTAATCCACGAGCTGTGCATGACATACCCAAAAAGGTTTCCGCACCAACACCTACAAAATCTCGCAACAAGATCGCACCTCATCCAACCGCCGCTTTTCGTGGTTTCCACATCATCAATCCATGGCGAAGCCAACATGACGCCGCCGCCTACCATGCATGTGCTGCCGGGGATCCCGTACCACCGTTGATAGAACAAGCATCGGAGACTCTCTCCAAGGGCTTGCCAATAGCGGCGTCGGCCAAAGAGGTATCAGAGGCAACGGCTGGCAAGCTACAGTATTCGAGTGCACACGTAGCAGCAACACAGCAAGCAGCAGCAGTGTGGAGTGTCGAGTACATACTCTGTTTACCTCCTGGTCGTCGGTGGTACCGGTATCACGTCATGGGCGGGCAAGAAAGCTTGATGACGGGGGCGTTTTCTCATGACCACAACAGATACTACAGTAGATACACTATCGATTCTTCACGATTGCGAAGAGGGTCAGGAATGCTTGCGCTCGTATGTCTACAGCAGCAGCAGTTGCCCAGTGGATGCCGTCGTTGAGCGGCGGTTGTCACCAAAACAAACTACGGATAAAAATATCGTAACGACTCGTATGACACGCGGTCGTTGAACCGAAACGCAACGACCATGAACAACCGGGATCTTCCGACCATGTCCCCTGCCCCCTGTGTGTCTGGTTTACCACTTGCCACGAAGATAACGCCATAATACAACGAAACCTTCGGATTGAACATTTCAACTTTTTGCAGTTTGCTGCTCTGGGTGTGCTTTCGGGGAGAAGAGTGCCAAGGACATGCAGCCTGCCAAACAGCTTCGGGAGCTTCCCAAGGAAGTCATGTGGCGGGTGCTGGGATTTGTAGACGAGTCCCACCGCGCTCACTGCGCGGCTGTTGCCCGGAGGTGGTCGAAGTTCGGGGGAAGTCGAGCGGGCAACTCCAGCATGGGCCTCTCTCGAAGAGCACGGGGAAGCATACCGAACGAGCTGCTAGTAGGCCTCGTGATCCAGTTCCTCGACGAGTCAGACGAAGGGTGAGTATCGTTAGGTTCAGAGGGTGCGTAAGTCCTGATCTGGTGGTGTGCTGTTCTTGTATACGCTCCGAGAGGTTCTCGGCTTTTCAAATGTGTCGTGATCTCGGCTTTTCAAGTGCATGCCTTCGTGATTTCCAGGTGGTGACCTCGGCTTTTCCGTTGTGTCGTGACTTTGCCTCTCTGCATGACTTCGATATCCGCTGTGTTGCCGTACCAGACCGGCCTTTGCTAGGGGGCGGCGGTGCTATTATACAGCAGCAGAGTTACCGATCATCACGTGACCAGCTACTTACTACTAGTAACTGGTGGCAATGAAGCATTGGCCTCACCACCTGCAGCGGTAGTCCAATCTGCGATGCTGGGTGAATACGTAAATACCTGGTAAATACGGAGAACGCACAGGCCGACCAGCAAGCGAAAGAACAGCAGCAGCAGGATACCTGTGGTCATGTGGTGGAGCCGAGGAGCGAAGTGAACAAAGAATTTAAACAACAACACGCACGAACGAACATCTACGCTGTTTGATACCAGGTATCATATCATGCGTAGGCCAAAAGTCTTACCCTAGTCTTACCCAGTCGGACCCGTCAGTCGAGAAAGACTGGTGCAAGACCAACCTTTTCGACTTACCCTTGGTAAACTTTTCTCTTCTCGACTGGATACTACGCCAGTTGCCAGTTGGACAGCAATCGTGTTCGAAGCCTGAGCATGTGAGATCGCTCGTCCCACCGCTACAAAAACACACACGCCCACACACCCATAGCAGGTACGTACGAAGTGTAAGAGTTCTCCGTTCGCAGGTGAAATGCAAGGAGGCATAATCCTATTTTTTAGGCCGAATGAAAAGTGGTCGTAGACTGGCGTAGAAGTTCTATCAAATACCTGGTAGATATACAGCGTGAAAGGGAACGGTAAGACCGATGGCAACGGAAAGACCCGATAGTTTGGCCCAAAAGTTTTTTTACAAACGCTTTTGGGGGTTATTTGCTGAAAGATTCCGGGTAACTTCGCTATGGGGAAAAAAATGACTACCAGGTATTTTTTTTTTCTGGCTCGTTTTTGGTCATGCGGTCCAACAGGTCAAGTGGTCTATTTTCATCAAGCCTTGATCAACACGGCCCGCCAAACATGATTGACCTTCGATCTCGAGATAAAGACAACCCGTGGTCACTCCTCTTTGTTCCGGACAAAGCCACATGAGTGCAGGTGGCAGCGCTGAAGAGTTCATCTCGATCCATGCCCTCGGGCGTGAGAGGTTGGATGTGTTGTCCTGTGGTCTTCCGGCACACGCTCTCAAAATTGAGAATCTGTTTTTCGCACGTTGGGAGACGACAGAGAGTTTGTGTCTCAGTTTTCTACACACCAGCCGCCAACTGTTTTCTAACAGAAGCCTGATCGGCGCCCGCCCCTAACGAGCTCGCCACATTCAGAGTTCACCACGTTGTCGTTGATTTCGTCGAACGCGTGAGTCGAGAACACGAAATCATGCCGCGTCTAATCCAAGATCTGCTTGAAAAAATTTCAGGCCGATGTTGGCCAGGATGGCCGCGAGAAATCGTTTTTTTCCGGAATTCTGGAAAGTTTCAGAAAACCATTGTACCAAATTGGGTCCATAGGCGACCGTTCAGGCAAAGTTTGGCTGGGATCTTCGGGAATTTCAAAGTTTTGGCCTTCCATTGTCATCGGTCTAACGACACATATTTGATAAGTTTCTTGCCAATTTGGCAAGATTTTGGAAATTTGGACTTAAGCCTAAATAGCGAAAAACTTGGCATTTTTTTTCAAGTTTCCGTTCCGCTTCGTTGGTTAACGGCAAGTTTTTGGAAAGCATGTAGGCTCCGCTTTTGCGACCAAGAACGACCCACAGTTTCCTTGACGGATGCATACAAGTTTCTTGGCTCTTTGTTGCTGATCAGCACTCGGTTTGCTGAAGGAGTTACAGTTTCAAAAGTTTTTTCCCATGTATGAGAGATGACATATATATCCCCCCCCCCCCCCGTCCCCCGATTCCCCCCCCCCCTTCCGCCTAGTTTGTCCCAACGCCCCACTCACAATCGAAATCGGCCAGAGTAATAAACACCTGTACGCAGTTGATATCACGTCATTATCTTTCTGACCATCCATGACGTAGTTTTCAATTATTTTCCCCCCCCCCACCCCCCCTCCAACGCCCCCTCTTTTCCAACCACCCGCACGATCGCCTAGACCTTGCACCACGCGTATAACAAGCCCCTACATATCTTTGATCTCACAGCCGAAGTGTATTGGATTTTTTTGTGACCTAAACCTCCTAAAAATCTTCCCCCCCCCCCCCCCCCCCCCTCTCGCTCTCCCTTGCTCAAACGCCCCACCAAATATCGAAATCCGCCAGATTAATAAACACTTCACGTACAGGATATCACCTCATTATCTTTCGAGAGCCATCCATGCCGCTGCTTTCCCCCCCCCCCCCCGCCCCGAACGCCCCCTTCTTCCCCATCACCCGCACCATCGCCTAGACCTAGCACCCCACACGTATAACAAACCCCTCACCTAAAACCCTCCCCCCCCCCCCCCCCCCCCCCCCCCCCCCCGCCCCCCCCGCCCCCACCCCCCACCTCCCACCTCCCCCCCCCCTCCCCCCCAACCCATCCCAACCCCACCCTCTCGAACACTCCACCCTCTCTCTACTCACTGATTGTACGACTTACCCCAGGATATACATGATAAACTGATGCATTACTTCCAAAACCGTCACATTTATCCCCTCAAAATAATGTATAGTTTCCACGCACATATTGAGCTGCCCCACACGAACCCCCCCCCGCCCCAACCCCCCCCCCCCCAAATAATAAACTGGTGCCCTTTTTTTTTTTTTTTTTTTTCTTCCAAAACCGTCAGATTTATCCCCTTGAAAGGATTTATAGCTTACATGCACAAATTGCCCCCCCCCCCCCCCCCTCCAAACCCGCTCGCTTTTGATCAAAACCAGGCCCCCACGTCCTTCAAAACTCCGCCCCCCCCCTCACCGGTTATTCGACTTACAAGATTCACTTGATAAAAGGATACATTTCCCTCCACAGCTGTCAGATTTTGTCCCCCTCAGAAACGGGTTTTGTAGTTTCCGCGCACAGACTGACTAAAATCACCCTGTTGACCCTGATAGCTACACTGTAGTTGCAAGGGGAGTCGCCGACCTATATCCTTAATGAGGATACACAACTCGTAATACGCGCGATCGGAGTATCACACAGCTTGCAAAGATGAGTTTCAACGAAATCTTCGATCTCACTGCTGGAGTTTATTTTCATTTTTTATAATATAAATATATACAAGGTTCCCCTCCGGGAAGTGCCTAGGGGAGTGGCGCAAGGACACATTATTATCACTACCGGACGCAATGACCATTTTATGACTAATTTTCAAACCATTTGTTTGTACATACAAACAAAAATTGCCCGGAAAAATAATATGCCCATTTTACCCGCAGTACTTTTTGGGTGTACTCAATAGCAGCAGTACTTTAGCACTTTTTGGGTGTACTCAATAGCAGCAGTACTTTAGCACTTTTTGGGTACTCGAGATAGACGTGCCCACGACCGATCTGTTGTTGAGAAAATACACACGACACACAAAACTTCTACCAGGTACACCGTATGATATGTATGATTTGGAGAAGAGCGTCACACTTCGACCTCCAGGTTAGGGACCGCCAGGAAGCGAGAAGGGGCACGTGTGGCGTGGGATGCGGCTTACTGTAGAATACTACGTAAATAGCACCTATTGAGAACGAGGGAGCGAGAGGACAATATGTGACAGGCTATGGCAAAAGCAACTTGACGCCGTAAGGAGAGGATACGGCACGCGCACATGGTCCTACCACGGTAGTAGCGTTTTGCTCTCCGCACGTTGTCTGCTGCTGTCTGTCATCCGCGATCTTCGCAAAAAAAAACAGAAAAAATACTCCTTAAAAAACTGCCTCTGTGGACGTAAATGTGTAAGGATGGCATGGTTGGTCTGTGTAAATGTATTATTACTATTGATACTTGTAAAGGTTCCAATGTACAGCAGAAACGTGTGGTATGGTGGGGTGACAAACGACAGGCTCCGACACAAGCAACTCGCCGCAGCATAGCGAGGACACGCCACGCGCACATAAATGGTGTTGCCTACCGCTGCTGCTGTGCGGCAGGGTTGTAGAGTTGTGCTCTCCGCATGTTGTCTGCTGTCTGTCATCTGCGATCTTACATAAATGGTGTTGCCTACCGCTGCTGCAGTGCGGCAGAGCTGTAACGTTCTCTTTTGGTATGGTACGATATCATATACAAAGTACACCAACCTGGACATAAATATAAGGACCGTTTGAGTACTAATGTGATATTCAAACGATCCTTAAACTTTACGCTGGCATGTCACTGGACAGTGGACAGGAGCAGCAGTAGCAGCAACAGCGAGAGGTAGCGCGTATAGGCGGGTAGAGCATCGCAGGCTCCGATCGAAGCAATCAGCTACTGCAACAGCAGCCACACGCGCAGAGAGTTGCAGGCTGCTGCTGCTAGGGGGCTGGACTGCTGCTGGGCGGCAGGATCGTAGCGTGGTGCTCTGTGCCAAAATAGGGAAATGTACGTGTACTAAGCACGTCAATATGGACATGAATATAAGGACCGTTGAGTACTAATATGATATTCAAACGACCCTTACAATTTACGCCGGCATTCACTTGACACTGACAGGAGCAGCAATAGCAGAAGCAGCGAGAGGTAGCGGCGTATAGGCGGGTAGAGCATCGCAGACTCCGATCAAAGCAATCAGCTACTGCAACAGCAGCCACACGCGCAGAGAGTTGCAAGCTGCTGCTGCTAGGGGGCTGGACTGCTGCTGGGCGGCAGGATCGTAGCGTGGTGCTCTGTGCCAAAATAGGGAAATGTATGCGTACGAAGCACACCAACCTGAATATATATAAGGACCGTTTGGGTACTAATATGATATTCAAACGATCCTTACAATTTACTTCGGCATGTCACTTGGCAAATGACAGAAGCAGCAGTAGCAGCAGCAGTGATGAGTAGTGGCGTAAGGCGGGTAGCGCAGACTCCGATCGAAGCAATCAGTTACTACAACAGCAGCCACACGCCCAGAGAGTTGCAGGCTGCTGCTGCTAGGGGGCTGGACTGCTGCTGGGCGGCAGGATCGAAGCGCGGTGCTCTGTGCCAAAGTAGGGAAATGCGCCTACGTGTACCCTCTACGAGCAGAAAAACGCGGTTTGCATCTGAATCTTACTTCGCACGTGATGCCGCGCATTCCCCCTCGGGACGCGCGACGCGACAGTCCGCAGTCGGCACCGCTGAATCACCGCATTTCGGTGTGTTCACCTCACCAGCATGCCCCCCGAAAGCCTTCAGCCCTTGTGATCGGCGGGTGTCTTTGCTGCCCGAGTTGAACCTTCAACGGATCAAATCGTGCCTATACTGCGAGATTTCACAAAACCGAGTCAATCAACCCGATTCGAACCTCGCCATCATCAGATGTGGAGCCTGCTGCTGCAGCCCCTCCACGCTGGGTGCGATGCTGGGACATCGCCTCTAGCGGCCCCTCGTACGACCACAGCAGACCTCGTTCGGAGTCCTGAGGCAACATATGGACACCGCCCTCATCGGGTCAGAGGGCTTCCTGCCGAAACGCGGCCCAATCCACACCTGCTTGCCGCTGTCGCAATCGTAGCAGAAAAAAATCCCTGACTAACGTCGGTGTATTCAACCTGAACTATCGATAATTGTAGACACGCCTAAGCTAGGCAAGGTCTACTGACCAGAAAGTATCCCCCCTTGGCCTGAGGGGGGCTGGTCAGCACCATTCAGGTGCTAGAAAAGGGAAGAAAAGTTGTTGTATTAGCTCCGAACACAAGAAAACAAGCGATTCATCCCCGAATCCCCATATCAGAATCCAGAAGAGGATAAGTAGAAACCCCTACTACAGTTGTCTTCAGATATAAATTCACACACCACATCAGATCCTCAACAGTCAATCACCACCAAGAAGATCAACTGTCGTGTCGCACCACCAACGCTACACACTCTCTGGTGCTCCACTGTCCACAGTGCGTACACGGGGATAGGGGATGCAGAAACCCAAAGCCCGGAGATGTTGCGGAAACCCGGGAATTTGCCTTTAGTGTGCCCAAGGCCAAAAAGTTTAAAAGGCTTGCCACGCGCGACACACTGCACGGATCGCGCCCAAACCTCTGGCAACGTGAGCCCGACGGTCGAATTGTGCCCACCCCACCCGACGTTTCGGACAAAGGTGCGAGCACGAAGGGATGTGCCCGAAGGAAAAAAAAATCACAATTATACATAAACATATATAAAATCATTCCTTGAATATAGAGCCATTCCTTGGTGTCATGGACTTTGGTCCGGAGTTTTTTGTCTCGGCCTAAGTATGCGATTCGCGGAACTGGAATTCTCGGTCGAATATGGCTTGGTTCGAGCGCCGCCTTCGGGGGGCGGCTTCAACGCCCCTCGCCCTGCCGTGTCCGTTCCGCACATCGACGTGAACGCGGACGGGCGCCGAGCGAGACGAGCGAGTGTCGAAGAGGAATTTTGGAAAAATTGTTGAATCTTAATGGCTGCAACGCCTGAATGATTTACAAAATTGGCATCATTTCCAAACGGTACGTGATAATGTTTGGAATTTTGCGTACCGGGTGAAAACAGCAGTATGTACGACGAGCATGAACGCCAACTGACGGCATTGGCAAACACACAACATCAGGTGCATGCAGCAGCAGTAGCCGAAGGGCGAAACTTCTAGCACATACTGCAGCAACTAGTAGCAACCAGAACCACAGCAGATAGCTCAAAGTGCAGTACGAGTGCAGTTGGCAAGTTTAGTCGTACACGCATCACTCTGTCTAATAGTCTATATATAACAGCATCTCGACCAGGTAGAAGAGCCGTCTCTTCGGCCTTTGGCCTTGGCTTTGGCACGGCCGCTGACACTCCAGGCAGCCTCTGCTGTAGGCATGAACGAGTGCGGTTGATTCGCAGCGAACTATCCCGCTGTGCTCGCCTCTATGTGGCCATTGTCCATGCCATTTCATGTCACCTCCCTTCTGTTTTGAGCTCGTCGTCGTGCCGTCGAGGTACGAGGAAACCCGTACGTACTGGGTGAGAACAGCAGTATGTACGACGAGCATGAACGCCAACTGACAACATTGGCAAACACACAACATCAGGTGCAGCAGCAGTAGCCGAAGGGCGAAACTTCTAGCACATACAGCAGATAGCTCAAAGTGCAGTACGAGTGCCGTTGGCAAGTTTAGTCGTACACGCATCACTCTGTCCAATATATAACAACCGTTTTATGTTCATATTGATGGAGAAAAAAATACCAGGTCGTATTACATTTATTTCCTGTAAGAATGATACGTCGTACGAGCGGACGTTCTGATTCTGGTGCCGTGAGACCATCGAGCACACCGCATGTTTTACCCAAACAAGAGCCGACAAGAGGCAGCGCACAGGGGCCCCCAACACAGAGACACGTGACAACCACGGCCAGCTGTCGGTCGCGTAATTGTCCGGTGGTCCGTGCTTCGGTGGGTGTATCAGAAGTCGTTCGTAGTGCTGCTGTAGATCGTCGAAAAACCACGTGGCATCGTTCTGGTGGCAAGACTCGCCAGTAGACCCCCCAAAATTTATTTACCTTTTCTTTTTCTTGGCCCCATGCACCCATTTATTTCCTTTCCTTTCTCTTCTTTGTTTGTTTCTTTTTTCCAATTGACTTGCGTCTGTTGTGCGCATGCGTAGTGATTAGATACCACGTGTAATATATACGTGGTAGTCTTTCTTGGTTGGCAAGCGGTATAGTCGGTTTTCCCAGGCGCGAGTAATGAGACGTATGCACCGGTATGGACCTGGCACATCGTAGACTGACTCCCGATTTCACTTTTACATGTTTCTGGTGGAGGCATGAATTGCGTCAGCTGTGATTTATGCGTGTACCACCTTTGGTTTGTGTTTTTCCCCTACGGTATTCCTCAGCTCCAGAGTGACTGGAGCCTGTCCTGTGACCACGGACTTGATTATGCGAGTTAATGTGAGAACGACAACAACAACAACTGAAATATTGCCTGTTTCTTGACCTTTCAGCTGCTTCCTGCAAACTTGGTTTTTCTGCCAACACGATTTTGAACTTTTTCGCGATTTTTTCTTCCTTTTTGTCTAGTAAGTTGAACTTCCTACTGCCGCTAATTGCCGCCTGACAGCTGTGCATTAGTTGCGGAACGGTCCAGCTTTAGCTTTTCTTTGATTCGCACCATTTGTTTTGTACTTGACGAAGCTTCAGCGGCTGAGATCTGGGCTTGGCTCATCAGCTCGACACCGCCCAGCACCCCATCGCAGCGCTATAGCTTACAGCAACGAAGCGCCGTGCAGTGCCCTGCGATACCCTGCGGCTTAGCTCAGCAGCGCACCGCTAGCTCAGCAGAGCGACGCGCTATGCTTTGCCGTGCTCTGCCATCGCGGTCGTTCGTTATTCATGATATCTAAAACTCCGCGTACGCTGATATTTAGGTATTTGGCGCTTTATTCTATACATATCGCGTCAACCATCGTAATATCATACAATATGGGGGAGGGAATGTAATCTCTATGCAAAGATCCTGTTTTTTTCTAATCATTTGTCAGCCGGCCGCCCCGGTGGTCTATTAATAATAGTGGTTTTACCCTCGAATACTACTAACGTTTGGTTGTCCTTGAGTTCGACACCCACCACGATGAGATTTGACTTTATTTGCAAAAATGCAAAAAAAAAAAACAGGCATCAATCAACTGCTGAGAGCGCCTAGCAGCGTCGGTTGGTTCGACGCGAGTCGACGAGGGAAGAAAATGCTGGATTCTCCTGGCGGTAAAAATGAAAGCACGTGCCGAAGTGGGGAGGGAGGAGGAGGGCCCGCTATTGACCCCGGATCTGAGTTACTACTGGGAGGGAGCGCGAGAGTGGTGCGGGGATAATAAATGGGGATGAAAAAAAATGTTGCAAAGGTATATTATTATTACTACCAGTAAATAATATGTCAGTCTCTAGGAAATACGCACGGCACTATCAGCAGTCGTCATGGTAGAGACACTCCGTATATTATGCATTGAGGGGACGCGTCCAATTTCGACAACGTGAAAGCCCCCACGAAGAAAAGACAGCAGACACACATATCCCGCCTTCCCGAGAAAAAACAAAGAAGAAGCGCTACGCCAACCTCCCGTACGAGCAAAGCCACCCCCGCACCAATCTTAGACAACGCCGCCTCAACGAGAGATCGCCCTCCTCTTCTACGTTTTCCTCCTCGCCCGCGACCACGCAGACCTATCAATGCGACAGCCTTCACGTAACAAACAAAGCAATCTTCTTCCAAAACCTCGCCGGCTGACATGTCCTCATGTCGACGTTTGATGCAAACCGACTTTGCATCCTGTCGACTTCGAACCTCCATTGCCACGGGGACAGCAGTGCAGTCTCTTCATTAATGCCAAGGCCTCTTTTGCTTCGCCTAGAGGCGACGCAGGTTCTCAATAATACTCTTTTCGGTATTTTTGTTTGATAGACGCCAACTTTTACATGACGGCGCATTTAATAGTTTGTTTCGCCTATCCTTGCCTTCTTTGTTGTATAATAGAGTGTTTGCGAAAGTACGTTTTTAGAAATTTACTTTTTCAAAAATTGTCCCGAAGGCAATATTTGCGGTAAGTTTTTGAAAAAAAGGCAAAAATGTACTTTGTCGAAGGTAGGTTTTGATCAAAAGTTACGGTAAATTTTGTCTCTCTGTTTCATTGGCCTACAATACACCGAGCATTTGTCCGAGGCAGAACGCCTCTGCAAGGGTCTATAGCGCCCCAACCACGGGACAAACAGGACAAGCACCGCTGTTTGCACAGCAGCAGTACAAGCAACGAACGCACGGAGGATGGAGAGGGTAGTACCCTGAGCACGACGCACAGGCGTAACATCAGAGATATGCAGCAGGCCGGTGATGAACCGTCTGGTGCTGCCCTCTGCGTCCGTGACCAAGGGTTCAGCGCTTGCTGCAAGCTGTGGTGAACTTCTCGCAGCTGGCGGAGTCGAACGCACGCACGCGGAGAGGAGCCTCAACGCAGAAAGCGACACCACGCGCCTTGATTGCGGCTATCGTGTGCCGCATCTGGCAAGATAGGACTCGTATCGGTCCATCTGTGCGACAGCAGCCACCGCGCTTCTCCAACATCACCGCGACTGAAGCGTGGCATGACTTTTGGTTTAGGGCAGAGGAGCGGAAACTCCTCTGCCCTAAACCGCTGCGTGCAGATTCTTCGCAGGGTGGTGCTTCGCAATAACAGGTCCACGTTCCATGGGGAAACTGCGCTTCGCCTTCCCTTCCGTCGCATGAGGAAGGCGTTGCTCTGCTTGTAGCACGTGTAATGAGGTAGTCCCTGCTCACAAGGAGTTTTTTACGCGCGAGACAGACCGCCATACCTCTGATTTGTAGTCTGTTGGGTGCTTGCATGTACCGTGTTCCAGGTACTGCTGCACCTGAAACGAGAGGCTCGAGACTGGAGTACGTACAACGAGTACTCGTATATCGTATAATACTACGAGTACTCGTACTGCTGCTGCTGTACTCGTACGTATATTACAATCGCGCACATCCCCGTTTCCCTACTAAATTTCGGAGGCGTCGCCTGCAGGATTTTGTTTACCGCTAGCGCAAACACACCAAAAACTCGGTGGGAAGGCAATTCACTTTTTTTAGCGGAAGGCAAGTAAATTTTTAAAAACGTATTTTCGCAAACACTCTAATATTACGTTTTTTCTTTTGTCAAAGCATGACTTTCAGAATCCCATGTTCGTATGAAACTCTTGGTATTACTTTAAAGTTCAATGCATGCCAAATCGGACAGCTACACCTTAAGTGGTCGAAGTGCTGCCCTGCCCTACCCGAAGCATGGGCGCCGGCGAATGCCGGCGCCCATGCGGAGCCCTTGTATACGTATAAGATCATTCTTCTTTTCAGGGATTCGGTCAGGAGTTTTTTTTCGTCTCGGCCTCAGTATGCAATTCGCGGAACTGGAATTCTCGGTCAAATAGCTTCGTTCGAGCGCCGTCTTCGGGGGGCGGCTCAAACGCCCCTCGCCCTGCCGTATCCGTTCCGCACATCGATGTGAACGCGGACGGATGCCGAGCGAGACAGGCGAGAAGTTGCAAAAGTATCGCATGTCGAGGAGGAATTCCGGAGATTTTGGTTGTATCTTGAACTCTGCAGCGCCTGGATGGTTTACAAAATTGGCATCATTTCCAAGCGGTAGTTGGTTGATATTGTAATGTTTTTAAGTTTTGCGGTGGCATACTCTCGAGCGTTTGTTTTGCTTGACGTCTGCAGGGCTTGAGCGTTTGTTTGTTTTGCTTGACGTCTGCAGGGCTTGAGCGAATGAAGCACGTAAAAGCCTTCGGGCGGCGGCTCCAACGCCCCTCGCCCTTCCTTATCCGATGGGCACCTCGACGTGAACGAGGATGGATCCTGAGCGAGACAAGGGAGAAGTTGCAAAAATATTGTATTTTGAGGAGATAATCTTGCGACTTGGGTTGCATCTTACAATAACGTCTACGGCGTCTGGATAACTTCCAAAATTGGCATCATTTCCAAAGGGTAGGTAGTTGCTAATTTTTTTCTTCTTTATTTTTCTAATCCTCCGGCGGATGGGGCTAAATAAAGCATAAGCTCTCCACACTTCCACGTATTTTCATTCGCGTCGTGTATCGATTTAACTCAAAGCTAAAGTTTTGAATTTTGCGGTGGTATACTCTTGAGCGTTTGTTTTGCTTGACGCCTGCAGGGCTTGAACGCGTGTTGTAATACCAGTAGTAGATCGCTCTAATTCGCCTTTTTATATTATTGCGTTTGATGCTGTCGAAGTGTTTCTTATATGAACGTGCTTGGTCTGCACGTCAACCTGGTATAGGCTCAAAATCGTCAGGAGGAGTTGTACAAGTGAAGAATGTGTATAACTTCGTCGGGTGACATATGAAAAAATAATATCTGATACAATATTAATTTGGTACGCGCCAACAACAACGTACAACAGAAGCCTACAAAAAGAAATAAACAAATAACGCGTGAGCAATGACGTGCTTTTTAAACACGTGCCGGTATGTATATACTATGACATCTGCGAAAGGTTCCCTACGGCCGGGGACGAAGGCGGGGATACAACTTTATTTAGGATCTAAAATTCTAGACGGGCACCCTTCATACACAAAAAAAAAAATCCCTAGATAACGTACATGATGCAAACGACCAGCCGAATTGCGACCGCGTAAGTTAGTGCAAGCTTAGTTATCAATAGTACAGTAGGCTTTGACCAGTTGTTAGTGTTCTTCTGAGTACTACTAACTGTAGTACGTGGAGAGGAAATTGCTCCGGAGATGGCTCTTACGAAGTCGGTGATAATTAATTAACGAACTGGAAAACATGTTTGTTTGATTGTTTATTTGCATAACCCACTCACTGTGAATGTTACTGAGTCAAGTGACACTGGGTAGTGCTATGTGTCGTGAGTTCGATTTTCACCGACCTCATATTTGTCTTTTTCAAGCGTGCGCGCTAACGACATTATAACTGGTTATTTTGGTAGTTTAACATGTGTTGGTACGCAACTGACAAATAAGTTTGTGTTGCTTCGTACTTGACGTGCTCCTTATTGCGGCTGATAGCTGATTGATCATCTCTTGAACCAGTAGTTTTTTTGTTTTTTTTTGGCACACTTATACTTGCCAGCGTCTGGACATAAAAGCCGTGGTCACAGGTGTCGTCCTTCGCTTCCCCCCCCCGGTTATTACCTTCATTTTTTTTGGCGCATAGGGTTTAGCACCCACTGATCGTCGATTTTTCATCGAGTGTTGCTAACTCACGCTCTCGCGCTTTCCGCAAGTCAATTATTAATAGTGCACAAGACGAAAAATTATTCGAGTACGCACTCGGGAAGATTCGAACTCACGAAGCTGACCTATGCCAAGCACGGGGATATAACCTGACACACCACCGGGGCAGTGAGTGATATAGAGCCGGTCGCCCCGGTGGTCTAGTGGGGTTACATTCGAATACTACTACTATTAACACTAGCGTTGGTCCTTGAGTTAAATAACCACCGTTGTGAGCTTTGTTGGCTTTATTTATTTGCAGAAATGAATGTGCAAAAAAGAATCAACTAACTGCTGAAATCGCCTAGCAGCGTGGGTAGGTACAAATCGACGCGAATCGACGAGGCAAGAAAATGCTGAAATATTTTCGCGATAAAAATTTAAATTACGGCAGGTACCGTAGTGGGGAGGGGGGAGGGGGGAGGGGAGCCCGCTATATGACCCCGTATCTAAGTTATAATATTGGAAGGGCGACAGTAATGCGAGCATCCCAATAAATGGGATGGGGAAAAGAAAAGAAGTGACATGTATTACTGCTGCTGCAATAATACGATACCCAAGCAAGTCGCTCCGATCGACTCGATCTGGACTGACTGCTGTTGTATTATGCAGTTGGTCCATGTACAACTTCTCTAATCACACGCAGCGGACATGGTCAGTCACCTTACTGGCCCCGGATGCTTGATTGAGTAAAACTACCATAAGAAACGCACTCGACACGTTTCGTCGCCAGACTAAAGGGTCAGTCGGCGTGTGCTCGGATTTATCCGATCGAAATCTGATGAATGAAGCTCAGAATCGGATTCACTTAAAAAACGGTAGCTTTTAGTCTAGTCTAATAGTAGTACATTGTTATGATTATTAGTCTCTATCGAACTCTTGGCATTACCTTACATACTGTACGCGCAGACTATGATTGTGTGTGGTGACTTTTTTTACTCTACCAAGCATTGTGAATCGAACAATTCGAAGTGCTGCCCTGCCCTACCCGAAGCATGGGTGCCGGCGTATGCTGGCACCCATGCGGAGCCCTTGTATATTTCTAAGATCGTGTTCCGAAGATTGGGGTTGTTGTATTATAGAGTAAATGAGATTTGCTGTTTCATTTGCCGTTTTAGGCCAATAACGCCAATGCAAGGTTGTACAATCCACACCACCCCACGACGCCCGACGCTAGACTTGCTCCAACTTCTGTAATAGAGGGAGATACGGAGGATACATGACGGTGTCATTGGCAGCAGCTATTGAACCATGTGTTTGTCCGGACACTGTGCGAATTCTTTACCGACGTCGTCGGTAGAATTGGCGTCGTTTGTTCCTAAAAGAACAGATTTGTACGTGGATATCCAGGAATTGTGTGAGACGTGATGAGAAGACATAATCCATGTTAACACCGAGGATGTCATCGCCGTGCTGCATCATGACGGCGTCGTAGATATACATGCGAGCTTTGTAGACGACTGGTGCATGTTCGTTGTACTCATCGCGGAAGGAGTCCATGCTATGGTGATAGGTACGTCGATGAAGTTGAAGCATGCTAGGGTAAGGAGACTGAGTCCACGTAGGGGACGGGGAGGCACCGAGGGCGGTGAAAACATAAAGACCGTTGCATCTGCGCTGACTCTGAAAGAAGGCTCGTTGCCTATAGAGGAAAGCAACATCTTGCGGGGTAGATGTCTGCAGAGGCTCAACGACGTAAGTTTATACTAAAGCAGCAGTTGGTACGCTCTGCAACCCAAGTCCAAGCACCGCAATGCGGGCACACCCTGTCACGAGCATGGTTCAGTACTGTTTCAGAGCACACGTACTCACGTGGCATAGAAGCGGACAGGCCACGGAATAACACAATGCCGCGGCTTCGATTTTGGCAGGCCATACATGTTCAAGTTTATACTATGAATTAAGTCCTGGTAAACACCCAAAAAACGGATGCGAAAGGAACTGTTGATAGTCCATGGCGCTGAAAAGCTTAGTCGAAAGAAGCCAACAACAGAGTCCAAAGCAAGGGAACAGATGGTAAAATGGTGGAGGACTATTAGCTATTAAACTTGAAACGACGCTTGAAAAGAAACTACGACAGCAACCGTGGAAAATGGAAGACACGATTGGACTAAGACGAGGAAGGACAAGAAGCTGCTACTGTACTTAAGCCCAACAGGAAAAACAACCACGACGGAGTAGGTAACTTCAACGAGGAACTATAGGAAACGGAGCCCCACGCAAGTTCAAGGTATCCACGCCGAATTTTCACCTCATCTGTCAAAAGCCCTGGCAAACACCGAAGGCAGATCGTGGAAAACAGAGTGTTCTTCGCTGAGCTATAGGATGGAAAGAGGAAGCGGGGAAAACCGGGCAAATATGGCAGATCGTAAACGCTTGAGAAAACGCAAGAGCGCGAAAGTGGCCAAAAATCAACGCAGAACGTTACAACGCAAACGAAAAGCCCGAAAAACTTATCTGCAATCAAACGAAAGGCAGGAAGACCTACTCGAGGAGAGCAACGGAGACGGCTTTACGCTTAGCAGCCGTTTTCTCGAGCTCTAGCTTAACTCTGGCTCCGAATTTTGAGTGACGTTCTTCTTGGACTTCTTCCACTTGTGAAAGGAAGCGCTTCCTGTATTACCTCCGTTGCCCTTCTTGAGTAGGTCTTCCTGCCTTTCGTTTGTTTGCAGATAAACAGGCAATCCAGGAAGCACTTCCTTTCACAAGTGAAAGAAGTCCAAGACGAACGTCACTCAAAATTCGGAGCCAGAGCTAAGCTAGAGCTCGAGAAAACGGCTGCTAAGCGCAAAGCCGTCTCCGTCGCTGTTCTCGAGTAGGTCTTCCTGCCTTTCGTTTGTTCGCAGATAGGCGTTTCGGGCGTTTCGTTTGCGCTGACATTTTATACCACACAGCAGTATCATATTACCAACTCCTTACGACAGCGCCGACGATGGCTTGGCTGCTATCACTGCTGTTGCTTCTCGCCACAAGTCAGCGTGGCACATTCCTATCTCCGCCCGCCAGCAGCGTGTATCATACCGGCACAATTCGATGCGAGTCGACGAGGGAAGAAATAGCTGGAAATATTTCCGCGATAAAAGTGAATGCGCGAAATACGTGGAAGTGTGGTGAGCTTGAGCTGTTTTTGGCCCCGTCCGCCGGAGGATAAAAGAAGAAAAGAAAAAAGAAACAGCAGTAGAGCCTGCTTGTTGACCATTGATATATCTGAGTTACGTGTAGGGAGGGGGAAGGAGAAAGGGAAAAAGTACGAATATAATAGAGGGGACGAGCGAAAAAGCAAAAACAATCAAGATGTCGTGGCGGCAGAGCGCGGTATCGATGCCATTTTGCCAACGACCGCTACGCCTGCTGTAGCTTTGGCAGCTCTCGGCTGAGTGCAACGCCACGGGCGAAGCTTTTGGCGGCTTTCGGCTGAATTCCAACGCCACCAACCAACGCCACCAACCCGCTCGAACGAGGGTTCGTCGAGCGTAAAGCACGCGTTGCTCGTGGAGAACGCACGAAGCACAGAGATTCCGACCGATTTTCGAGTGCCATACAGCAGTACCCCCTCACACCAACCGCCTCAAGAAACAGCACAAAACCGTAAAATCGACTCGACTGACGATAAGAAGGAGTCCCAGAAGAATCCAGTCGAAATTACGACCCGTCGGAAAAGGCCCTTTTTGACTCGCTGATCCTAAAGGCCAATTGTGCGTGTGCGTTCCGAGCTGTGGTTAAAGACGTACGAAAAAAAGGTGGAAAGGCTGGTTGGTTTATGCTCGCTTGCTTGTGCACGGCGTATTCAACGAAACACCTCCCTCGGAGCCCTGTGTCCGATCGCCTATGAAGACGCTTTTATTCCCGTGGAAAACCGATAGAAAATAAGGCTCGCGCTTCGCACTCGCTCGTCTCATTTTCGTATCAGGTACAGCAGTACGGGCGACGTCCACCTCTTGATAGGTTGTTTGCGGTCAACCTGTCGTGTGTTTGGGTGTGGCGTGTGTGCATGGTCACCAGGGGAGATTGTCGTGGCATCGCTTTGAGCTTACGGGCTTATCTCCGCTCTTTTCCAAAGGCGAAAAACGACAGATACGTCAACAAAAGGCCCACGAATAAGGCCTACGAGTAGTCTACAGCAGTAGTGCTAGGGCCAAAGACCCGACCGCCTTCGAAGGTGTGGCACGCCCTCTCTCCTCGAGGGTGGTTATGCGAGAAACCGGTTTGGCACACGCTTTTAAATATATTGCTATATATGATATCACACTAGTAATATGATATTCTATGAGCCGTATCTAGCCCTAACCGAATCAACCCAATCATCCATTGCAGGGGTAACCCCTATCGACTCGTACCCAGTGTGCCCCATATATCGACTAACAAGGGTAAGCTCTTCTCGGCTCATGTTCAGCCAGACACGTCCTACGAATAGTAGTAATAGCGCTGGTAGTACCAATAGTACCAGTAGTAATAATAGTACTAATAGTACCAATAGTACGCTGGGGGTGCACCAACCATTGTTTTCTGAGGCTCATCACTCGGAGAAGCTACACGTCCTCGGAGGCAGCGGAGGCAAAAACTGTTTTTTTCGGGGGGGGTAACCTGGAAGTGCAACTCGATCGACCGACTCAACGCCCTAGGTGAACAGAAACGTTATTAATAAATAGCATCTCGAAAAATGAGTGGCATCACTCCCACGATTTTGGGTCAAGATGGGTCAAGATGGGTCAACGCAATTTCCACTGGAAACCCGGGTTTGGGGACATAATTACTTGGGATTAGTATAGGACTGGGTTTTGAGGCTCTGAAGGGGTTAAGATGGGTGAACGCAATTTCCACTGGAAACCCGGGTTTGGGGACAAAATTACTTGGAATTAGTATAGGACTGGGTTTTGAGGCTCTAAAGGGGTTAAGGTGCCCCGTCATGCAGAAAATGGTGTAGCCAGTAGAGCGCGTCTCCACCGAGATTGCCCGGCCAACAAGGAAGGTCAATCTGTAATCCTTGTATCGCCCAGTCAACCCTCTACCCTTGAATGTCCGATCAACCTTGTTAGACCTGCACGAACGCTTCGGGAACGAAGAGCATCTCGTATTGGAATAAAACCCGAACAAGGTTGGCAGCCGTAAACTTCCCACGATGTTGTTATACGAACAAGCATCACATCGGTACGACTCGTGCTCGCACTCCGTATGGTGTAATTTGATAACGTATGGCTTGTCTCCGTGAGCTGTTCATTGAACGAACCCAGCGACAAGACAACTACTGTACCGGCCTGTAGCTGAACCACACGCTCGCTTTTACGTCCAGCACCAGTAGTTCGCACCTCTACCCACTAGCCTAGCACAGATGTTGAAAACATTGACGACCCGTTGCACCTGCTTCCCCCACCGCTTCCCTATCTCCCCTCGGCGATTTTCATCACAGAGACCCTCTTAGGCACATCGCACGAGTATGGGCTGCCTACCTCGCCCAGTCAAGAGCGGCCGCTGCATCAGCCGCAGTCGGTTCCCCAGCAGGCTACGGGAGGGTCGGGTTGACTTCCTTACCTCTCATGGGGGTCAGTTTTGGACCGGCGACAGAGCCAGGCCCCCTCGACAAAACTGGCAGGCTCCCAAACGAGTTGCTGGAATCGATGTTCGCCTTTCTGGACGAGGACATGACAATGAGTTATGCGTCCGTTGCCCGCAGGTTCGTGCGTGTGCGTATGTATGGCCGAGGGAGTTGCTATTGTGAATTGCGGATTTTGGGACGGAGCGGCTGTAGCCGGGGGGGAGGGGTCGACTTTCTCAACCGCGGACATGACGACGAGTGATGCGTCCGTCGCGTGCGCGCGCTTAGGGAAGTACGGCTTTCGGGGGGGGGCTACTGTAATCGGGCGCGAGGGGCTGGTGAAAGTATAACCAGTTTGGCGTTCTAGACGGAGATATGACAATAAGTGCGCGCTCGTCGCTCGTAGTTGCGTGTTTGCTCTTTGTGACTGAGGGAATTGCTATAGCGAATTGCGGCGTTTTTTGGGGCCGACTGCAACCGGGGACGAGGGGCTGGGGGGGGGGAGGGGGGGGGGGTCGACTTTCTATATGAGGACATGGCAATGAGTTGCGCATCCGTTCCCCGTAGGTGCGTGCGTGCGCTTATGACTGAAGTGGTGCCTACATTTAATGAATTGCGGCGTGTTGATGAGCCTACTGTAGCCACGGATGAGGGGGCTGGGAGGGGGGAGGATCGGCTTTATGCCGGACATGACAATGAGCTGCGCGTCCGTCGACTGCGAGCGTGCGTGCGTGCGCTTATGCAGAAGGTATTGCTAAAGGGAGCTACGGCTTTTAGGGGAACGCTTGTATACCCCCCCCCCCCCCCCCCCTACGTTGGTTACATGCCGGGGCATTACTCTGAGGCAATGGGATGGGCGCGGTGTGTGCTCATTTCATTCACAGAATTAGTCTCGAGGCCATATGGTGTAGACCCTCGCATCCCGACAATGCCGGGACGGATCATGTTGGTTTTCACGCACCAGGAAGCTTGGGGGGGGGGGGGCGGCGTGGGTTGCTTTTCAGCGGGGGAGCAGCGGGGGAGGCAGGACGTTGGGTTGACGAAGACCATGTTTGGTTCTGCGCACACGCATACAGAGGTCACCAAGAGTAAAAAAATGTGGCGGTATATATAGGGCGTTGCTGCCGGCCGAGGTGGCAAGTCGTTCTCGTTGCGCTCGACTCTGCGTGGTGGAGCGGTCCAAGCAGGCCGCTGCTACCGCCACCTATGGCGTCCGGGGAGCATCCTCTGGGATAGTCTGGCGGGTTTACTATTGATATGGAGACATTTTTTTTCTCCAAAGTGTAAAATGCTCCCTACACCCCCCCCCGGCTTCCAATCTGTACCCCGAGACTTGTATGTAGTTTTGCCCTCCGATGGCGGCAGAGCGAGAGCGCGAAACCGCTGCCTTTGAAACGTCTGGCCTCCAGAGTTGTGCGTGGAGTTCAAGCGAGGTGCTGACGGGCAAATCGCATGGCCGCCGTGTCTAAATCACGCCGACCCTCGACGCAGCCCACGAGGAAGCAGCCAGCGCAATCCTGTTGTCAACGGGAGGAGCGGTTAGGCTTCCGGTCACCGTGACATCCGCCATCGGCTTCGCTTGCCTATTGGTGTCGGGATGACTTTGCGCGCTGATAGATGACGGCATCGCACTCTCCCCCGACAGAGCCCGCTGCTGCGTTGGCATCTGCGTGACAGTGGCAGGTGCTTGACGAGGATTGCTTACTTTTTTTGTTCTCGAGTGTGTACTTTTTTTTGGCTTACTTGGTGGCATGCGGTGTAGTCGGTTTCAGCTGCGAGTCTTGAAACGTATGCACCAGTATGGGCCTGAACGTGCGTACGCTGACTTCCTATTTCATGTTTATATTTTTCCGCGGATGTACGATTTGCTTCCGCTGCCCCTCCTCCCCCTCCTAAAATGGTCAACGTAGTAAATGTTATAATAATAGTTTAATGATGGTCCAATATTAGTCTAATGATAGTATATTTCCAAGCGTTTTGTCCCCATATCGGCAGTGCCGTGCAAAGCTGGCAACATGTATAACGCTGCACCTGCAATTGCCTCGTTGTCTGCCCTCTTTCCCGGCTTCCCCCGCCACTTTTTCAGGTGGAGGTCGTCGGCGATGGAGCTGATATTGACGTCCTTCCTCAGCCCCATATTGTGGGTCATCCCGCCGGGGGCGGTGCATAACATCTGCAGCAACCTGCATGCGAACGACATCTCTCAGGTGCTGGGCTTGGCTTAGTCGCGGCGGCGTCTGATCGGTAGTCGCACTCCGACAAAGCTGTCGTATCTCGTCAGTTCGCGCTTGCCAAGTGTGCTTGGACCCGTGCTACGATGATATGGGTATTAAGGTATACCTCTTTTTGGCTATTTTTTTTTCTGAATGACGGGGCAACCCCTTTAGAGCCCCCGAACCCCTCTCTATACTAAATCCAAGTAATTTTGTCCCCAAAAACGGGTTTTCAGTTGCAAAGGGGTTGACCCATCCTCACCGGAAATCCTCGGAAAAATAATACCATTCTCGTTGTGCAATATGTTTTTTTTTTGTATCCCTAGACCATGAGGTGTTTCATCAGGTAGCGTTTTTTTTTTTTTTCTCCTCAAGGTCAGGTTTTGGGGCAGGGTATAGAGCAGTTTGTCATGTAAAATACCTCAGAAAAAAAAGGGTGTGCAAAAAAGAGTTTGTACATGTCTGCCCGTAGCGTGTCTTTGGCCCCGAAACACTTCTAACATGAGCCTTGTACATGCGTGTAAAAAGCATGCGCGTGCTTTGCGTTTATAGCGTGCGTGTGCGCCTGCGCCTGCCGTCGTCGAGGCGTTCAATATTAACAGAGGTTCTTCGAACATAGCGCATCAAAATGCCTTTAGTTGAACGCAGTTCGCCCCTAGTAGCACCACTTTGCTTAGATGCACATACACTGTGCTTGATATATATGGCAATCCTTTTATGCATACCAGCCCCACCCCCTTTCCCTCCACGCTACGACTGCTGCTGTCATTGAATATGTTTGGCCCTAAACGAGTTTTTATTTCTTCTTTCTGTATAAATCCTCTTCTGTAACCATCGGGTACGGGGTTAAGCCCACGGGAGGAGGCGGGGGGGGGTGGGGGGGGTGGGGCGCAAACGGACAAAACGAACCCAACATCGCCAGAAACCGTCGCTGGTTGTCGCTTTAATGGATTTCGAATACTGACGTTTTGCTCACCCACGGTCACGCCACGCTTTACACTGCTGTCGTTGAACCAGGTGGCGTGCGTTTGTCAGGACTGGAGGCAGCTTGCCCACGATGTGCCCACACTTGCTCCCGGACTCGTCGACTAAAACTTCCACCTCTCCTCCTGGCCACCGAGGATGAAATAGTCACCGAAGCGGAAAAAGGCAGTTTCCCTTTTCCTGGCCTCTGAGGACAACAGAGTGTTGGCCTTGTATGACCTATTGTGGGACTCACGAAAATGGTGTACCGTTTAGTCTCTTGTATGAATGAACCGTTTATGGACCAATGAAACGAGTGCTTCCTTTTTTCTTGACCCATGTATATCGACTCTGTCGACGAAAACAAACGAGGAGTGGGAGCTTATCCGAGCGTCCAGCAGTACGAGCAACAGCGGGCTTTTTTGCGCGCGTGTCGTTAACCTGCTTACGCTGCGCTTTGGAAATATTCCACACGTCGGACAGATGATCTATCCTTACTTGATTATCTAGATCCTTCAGGCAAGATCTGTATGGTGTAGCTCGTGTTAACGGGTGGGTGTCGAACGATGTGCATGATCTGGCACACGCTTCTTGGGTTGGGTCTGTACTCCATGTATACAGATCCTCCACGTGTCGTAACGGCAGATACAGGATGTGCTGCAGATGATTTTCTACATGATCTATATGATCTAGGTCGTGATCTGTCTGTCCGAGGCGCGATTTTTTCCCCCTAACCTAGCAGCGCTGGCCGCTTTGTGTAGCCGCTGTTGTACTCGCCGTACGTTTTCGGCTTTGTTTTCCTTTGATTTCCCAAAGCGATGTATTAACAAGCGGTACAGATGCACGAAACTTTGGCTTTGTGGTGCATGCCGTCTCGCTCAAGCAGACCGCAGGCCGGCTCGATTCTCGGGAGGGGTTTCGTTTTGCTCCGATCTTTACTGATGGAGTTTTTTTTTTTGTGGACTACCTGGAGGGGTTTCATTTTGGTCATTTTGGAGGCGAACGTGCTTTGCGCGGTGGGTGCATATGCCTATGCCCCCGGATGGTGGGGATTTTGTTTTTTGTATGCGTATGTCACCCCCCACCCTCATCGGTGACTCGTAATTTCTTTTTCTTTTTCTTTTGCTTCTTTGTCGGAAATTGGCCTCAGTATAAGGAAGGGAGAGTTGGTACCCGTTCGGGACATGCCGATGAATGTTTCATCCCACTATCGTCTTTTTTTGTTGAACACGTGGAGTTGCAGTGGCATTGTGACTTTGTCAGGGCGGGGTGACGGGGGTGAGGCAGTTGTTGTGTGTGCCCTCGGGTATGTGAAGGTTTGTGACTCGGCAAGGGCTGTGACACATGATGCCGCCTGGCGACCTACGGCACCTCCTGCGCCCTGACTAGCGGGAGTATTCCGGCTGTTAGAGACGTAAAATATGTAAAAGTTCGACGAGCGCAGCGGCTACTCCAACGGGTTAGTACAGGAGGTGTCCTCAGTGTTGGTTTCCGTGCAAAATTGGCCGTGGAATTATTTCCGCGTCTCTTGATGGGAACTCCGGGTAGGTGGCGTTACCGCGCCAGGCGCCGCCGTTTTTTTGCCCGCGTTGTTTATAACCCTCGTCGCGCTGTACCGACGTTTGGTGGGTACAAGGTACTTGGAGTTAGCTTGGGATACGAGTTTTTGTTGTTTGTTTTCAAGGGGTCAAGGGGGACACGAGCGGTACTCAAGGTGCCGTGATTTTGGGCATGCTAGGGGATGTGGGGATACAGCAGCATCGCAGGCGATACAGCAGCAGCAGCAGTAGCCCCCCCCCCCCCTCCGCTTGGAGCAGCAGCATCTATATTACACGTGGTTGATATGACCCAGATGCGAGGCTAGAGTCCGCGGCGGGGTGTGTGCTTCGCTAGTGGGGTTAGGTCTGCCTGCCCGCCCGCAAGTGTTTCACCGTGGTTAGCCCCCCCCCCCCCCCCCCCCCCCGGGCCTTTCATATCTGCCTGCCAGGGACGGTGAAAACCCGTCGTGCTTCGCCCTGGCATTAAAGGGATGCGAGAGGGTCTATGGTCTTAGCACTATGGCCATGCATGATGTGAGTATCCCCCCCCTCCCCCCCCCCCCCCCCCCCCCGTAGCGCATGCGTTTAACGGTGTAAATACAGCGGTAGGGCGTCGGTAGGCGACACAGATAAGGTGCGTGTGTGACGTTGGATAGGCACGACACGTTTATGGTGTTTTTGAGGGTCCGTAGTGGTTGGACTTGTTGGAGCGCGGGGGACGGCATTAAATTGGCAAAACGTTCAAATCGAGTTAGAAGAGCCTCCTCAAAATTGCCTCGCCCTTGGGGGTGGAATGTCGGGCGTTGTGCCAAGTTTGGGTGGGCGATTCACGGGCGCGATGATGCTCGCTCAGTAAGCTCGTCAGGGTGTTATGTTGGTTGTTGATCGATTCATGGGTCGTTGTGGGCGTTTTTTTGGCAGGCGTGTGTCGGATTAATGCTGACGGCGATGTCGATGTTCTCACGTTAGCTCATTTCCCTGAAATCTAGCGCGTGGCCCCTGGTCACAATGGTGTGCGGGTACGGGCGGGTTGGTGATGTTTTATCGAGTGAAATCAAGGTTTTATCTGTTTACGGTTTATGCGTACGTCCTGTTGATTTGCTGTTGACGGTTTATGCGTACGTCCTCGGAGCTCCGAGAGGTTGGTGTCCGTTTTTTGTGGTTGGTTGTTTATTTTACGCCGTCGAGTGGGCGACGTCTTGTTGTCAGAGATGGGTGCGTCGGTTGTATCGCGTGCCTGCTAACGCATTCTTGTTCCACTGCAACAAGGTTCCTTTTTCTAATTTGTAAAATCAACTTTTTTTTTGTGCAGGTTTTTGGCTGTTTACGGTTTATACTTACGTCCTCGGAGGTCCGAGAGGTTGGCGTCCGTTCTTGGAGCTTGTTTGTTTCACGCCATTGAGTGGACGACGTCTTGTTTGTCAGGGGAGGGTGCGTCGGTTTCATCGCGCGCCTGCTAATCCCTATTTTTTCCGCTGCAACAACAAGGCTCCTTTTCTAATGAGTAAAATCATCGTTTTGGTATTTATGATTTATGCGTATGTCCTCGGAGGTCCGAACGGCTGGCGTCTGTTCTTGCGCTTGTTTTTGATACGCCGTCGCGCGGACGGCGTCCTAACAACGCAGGGAAAGGGGTAGGTGTGTCGGTGTCATTGCGTGTCTGCTAACCGACCCTTTTCCCACTGCAACCAAGTTCTGTTTCTAGTATGATGAGTAATAACATATACCTGGTATGATGTTTTATGGTTTATGCATGCATACGCCCTCGGAGGGTCCTACGGGTTGGCGTTCGTCCTTCGAGCTTGTTTCTTTTTGCGCCGTCGCGTGGATGTCGTCCTAGTGTCAGAGCTAGATGCTTCGGTTTCAGCGCGTGCGTGCTAATGAACTATTTTACCACTGCAACAAGGTTTCCGTTTCTCATGAGTACAATCATTTTTGTTTTTTTTGGTGTTGAACGAGGCATGCATAGGTCCTCGGAGGTCCGGGGAGTTGGGCCCCCGTTCTTCGTGCGCTTGTTTCTTTTACGCCGTCGGGTGGACGGCGTCTTAATGGTTGGTAGATGTCGGTTTCAGCCCCCGTGCCTGCTGTTATTAGTCGACACTTTTATTTACTACCAAAGAAAGGTTCCTGTTCCTAATGAGCAAAACCAACCTTTTTTTGTGTTTACGGCTTATTTTGTTGCACGTCCTCGGATGTCCGAATGATTGGCGTCCGTTCTTCGTGCTTGTTTCTTTTATGCCGTCGAGTGGACTGCGTCTTAAATGGTTGGTAGATGTCGGTTTCAGCGCCTGCCTGCGGAAGGAAGGAGGTGGTACTACTACTGCAGTTAATTAAACCTTCTTTAGTCCTTTCACAGTCGTCTGCTGCGAAAAGGCTCCTCCTTTTATACAAGTACTCCCAAGCATTTTGTCCACAAAAAAGCTGCACAAAAAGGTTGGCGCTGTTCTCAAGGGCAGTTATCAAGGAAGGGGCGACGCGTTGTAAGTTGTAAACTCATACCACGCTAGGGGTGCATCAGATTCTAAGAACTTTCTGAGCTCCTAGCTTGCGGAGAGCTCAATATCATCATCCATCATCCATCATCTATCATCCATCGTCCATCATCCATCATCATGATTCACCCGAAGCATAATAACTTCGAAGGCATTATATTATTGTTATTCGTTCGCGCAACCCGACCTACATTATTAGACTACATTTCTATACGCTGATCCTAAAACAAATGCGAGTTACCCTGAAGGCATACATGTAGTGAGCTTATATCATACGGACTAGCCGATAGTTCCACGCTCGAGGAGGTCAACACAGCTCAACCAACCAGAACGTCAGAACGCCCTCAGAAGGTCAGAAACCTTAGTTAACCCAAAAAAAGGCTAGGGTAGGAGGGTATCCCGAATTTTCACTCCTGGGTCGAAGCCAAAAAAAGGTATACCTCTTTACATCAAGGCTACGGTAGGGCGGTACCCCCAATTTTCACTCCTGGGTCAAAGCCAAAAAAGGGTATACCTCTAGATCAAGGCTACGGTAGGGGGGTACCCCCCCATTTTCACTCCTGGTTCAAAGCCAAAAAAGGGTACAAAAAAAGAAAAAAAAGGGTGTACCTCTAGTACTTTACCCTTTTTTGGCTTTTTTGTACCCTTTTTTGGCTCTGACCCGGGAGTGAAAATTGGGGATACCGCCCTACCGTAGCCTTGATCTTGAGGTATACCGTTTTTTGGCTTTGACCCGTGAGTGAAATTGGGGGTACCGCCCTACCGTAGGCTTTGACTGGAAAAAGAGTGGGAGTGCACTGATGATGATTTTTCAGTCCGTGTACACGGTGGAAATTCCCTCATAACTTCGTTAGGCCAAACCGACCCCACGCAACATCCACTCAAATCGAGCTCCCTCTTCTACGAACTCCCGACGACTCCCATCACGTGGCCCCGGCGAGAACGTCTTCTCCTTGCTAAAATCGCTCGTTCATCCGACCCCGGTCTCGTTGCGATCACTGTCACGAGTTGCGAGAGTTACGTGGTGGGCCCAGTAATAATCCCCTCTGTTGCCCCCCTGCGCGGCAACGGTGCGCAGGTCGGTTCTTCGTCCAAGTTACGTTCAATGTGCATTTTAGCCCGGCGACCAACATGCCATGCAGACAGATCGATAGATAGATGTCAGTTTTGAAAACAAATAAATACCGGCACCCCTGAGATTTTCTTTTTTTTTAATCGGTGTTTTGCCCTTTACACTTCCTTCCTCTCTCTCGTGTGCGCCTGCCTAAACGTGCTGCCGTACGTCCGCGACTTAACTAGTAAGGGATATCTAAATCGAATTCTCCTCGGGGGCTAGCGCTCCCTCGGCTTCGAAATCCTCATTATTGGAATCACTCCCCACACTAATTCCAAGTAGTTTGCCCTAAAAAAAAAGTGGGTGAAATTCTAAAGGGATCAAGGTCTGAGATCGGCCGGAATCCGATGGTGTGTTTGCACAGAATGACGCGAGCGGCTGGGTCAGCCGCCGTTAACCTTACCGAGCAGAAGAATCACGACACTTCCTGGGCAGCAGCGGGTGGCACATGTGAAGCCACGGCCGCGAGCACGTGGTTTGTGGCGTTCTCGAGCCCGGGTTCTCAGCCGCGGTAAAACAACTAACTCCAGTCAAATAAGCACGTTTCAAAATTAAATAAGTATCGCCCTTTTACATTTAATCGCACTCACGGCTCTGGCGTATTTAAACAGTACGTGAAAAAAAAAAACTGGTCAAATAACCGCGGTCGAGAAAATATCCCTGGTAGCACTTTTGAGGATTAATAGCCGAAAGAGAAACCAAGCTGTCAATAAAGGGACTGAGCCGGTAGAAGATAATCGTAATAGTCCATTTAAAGCGCGCTCCAACGAACGGCACGATTGACAGCAGCACCAGTGAGTGGTCCACACTTACCCGCGGTGACGGTCACCACAACCAAGGGACAAGGGTGCACACAGCACCACCACGTAGTAAGCGATTTCTGTTTTGAGTACTTGCAAAGGGCTTAGTCTAAACGTTACCACCAGTAGTTATACACACAGGTCGCTGTCGGCAGTGAATAAAGCCCCGCCCCGCCCCCTCCCCCGGGTATTTTCAACCGGTTCTACAGCTTTTCGGTCACAACTCGCCCCACGATCTACGAAAACAGTGGTACTGCTTGGATTGGAAAATTGTACACATTTCACACCTCGGACAGATCATGTAGATCATCTAGATAATTGAGATAATCCAGAAAATCTAGACAATCTACAGTAGATATATCCTGCATCATCTGCCGCTATGGGATCTTGTGCAGGATCTGTTTACCATTATACCAGGTAGAGATTACGGTTCCGACCCAGATAACATGAGCTAGATCGTGTCGATCGTGCGGTCCCCACCCGGTGACATGAACTAGACCATACAGATCTACGTTGAAAGATCTAGATCATCCAGTAAGTGGGAATCGGTGATCTATCTGTCCGACGTGTGAATTGATTGCTTTGACGTTCTTCGGCAAGGCCATCTTCACCCCATCCCCAACATGTTCAAGTGGGCCAAGTGTCGTCCATCTCGCGTTGCGATTCGCCGTGAGTACGATATTGACGCAAACGACACCAACTGCCCACACTCAATCTCAAGGGATAATACTCAACGCCACCGCGCACGTCCGTACCTCGCCAGGTGCGAGCGTAAAAAAGGTGTAACTTCATACTTCGTACTGCTTTGCTGGCAACGATTCTCGCCGAACAGAATAGGCCGGTCCAATCGAAGTCTCCGCGGAGTCCAACCGAGAGATGCAACCGATCGCAAACACGCAACTAAACTGTACCAGGTAAGTAGTTGCTGTTGCTGCAACTTATGAACACAGGATGAAACGTACGCACTCATCCGCATAATGTCACACAAGCAGGAAAACTGCGGGTGGGTGTGTTTTCGCACCCCCCCGTGACGGTTGGCATCGGTTGGCAACGGCTCTGTAAACCGCTACCTTTGTTCAGCCAATCAATCATCTCTTTCTTGATCTGCTGCGTATGTACAGCAGCAGCAGCAGGGCGGCGGGTCACAAAGACATCACCGCCTCGTTCACCCATAAAATTAAAACGCTTTCTTGCATTGCATCACCCCGTGCACCGCGATGATTTCGTCGTGGCTCGAACATTCTCCAACCTCCACCGTGGACACAAAATAAAAGGCACCGCGAGAAAAAAAATAGCGGATGCTCATGGCTCCAGCGAGCTGCTGGATCTACTCCTACTACTACTACTGCTGCTGCTGCATGCTGAAAACACCAAAATAAAACAATCTGCTGCAGCCGCTGTACGCTCAAAACACCAAAACGTAACAAAAACCCATAGACGGGGAGGGACGGGCGGGGATACGGGAAGGGCAACTAAAAACTTCCCGCGAGTCATGGCAACAGCAAAAAAAGGGGGAAAAGGAGAGGGTGTCGCCAAAACAAGGACACTGTCAAGAAAGAGCTACATACCGCAAACTGCAGCGCCCTTCTCATTGCCGCCCGACTAAATAACACGTGAGAACGTCAACCCCCAAACCGCGACCGAATAAACACGTGTTCATGAAAAGTCAGAGGAGTGCTACTAGTACTACTGCAGGTCGTGTCGTCATTTTCGCTCCGTATCACCCCCCGCATCCCCTAGGCCTTCCACCCCCCGCAACTCCCTCGACTGCTGTTCGCCGACACCGACGCTCTTTCGCCCATCTACCGAGTCTACTCCCCCCGCGGTTCTCTCCGCTTCTTCCAGCCCCTTGCCAACCGCCATACACGCTGAAATGACACATCTATCCGCTGCGGACTCCGCCGCCTCCTGTGCCAATGGCAACGGTTCCTGCTGTTCGGCACATTCTCCCTCCGCTGCTGCTAACGACACTACTACCACCCGACCCGATTCCTGGTCCTCTACTGGTGCTTCTGTCGCAATCGGACCGCTCCCGGCACTCTCCCCCTCTGCATCTTCGACACCGCTAGTACAACGACTGCTACCTTCAGATAAAGTGCCGCCGTCAGGCGATGCCGCCGGTGATACGGCCGCCCCAGCTTCAAGTCCTTCTCCGTCCAACTCCCCCCCAACGCCGGTCACTTCGTCGTGCAACTTCCCCCCAAGACAAACCTTTTCTTCGTTCAAGTCCCCCCCACTCTCGGTCTTTGCCGCATTGAAGCCCCCTCCAACGGCGATTTTTTTATCGTACGATTCCCCCCCGAGAGCATTTGCTACGCTGGAGACTTCCTCCTTCAATTCCCCCCCAACGCCGACCCTTTCCTCATTCAAATTCCCCCCTACGCCGACCCTTTCGTCATCCAATTCTCCCGCAACGCCCATTGTTCCGTCGTCCCCATCCTCCGCAACGCCAACCCTTCCCTCTTCCACAACGCCGATCCTTTCTCCATCCAATTCTCCAGCAACGGTGACCTTATCCAATTCTTCAATCCTTTCCTCGTCCGGTTCTCCCGCAACATCAACTTTCCCATCCAACTTTCCCGCAACGGCGATCCTTTCCTCCTCCGATCCCCTCGCAACGCCAATCCTTTCCTCCTCAACGCCGACTCTTTCCTCTATCAATCCCTCCCCAACGTCGACCTTTTCCTCGGCCAAACCCCCTTCGACAGTCGACCCCCCCTCCTCCTTCGACAACGACGGGGTTTCCACCAACAATAACGGCGTTTCCGTTGACAACAACGGCGTATCATCCATCTTCCCACCCCCCTCCCCGGAGCCCCCGAGCTCGTCGCCCCGCCTTACCTCCCCGTCCCCTGATGCCGTCGCGGGTATCGTCTCCTCTCTGCCGCCAACAACTCCTTCGCCCGCAAACCCGTCCGACTTTACCTCGGCAGGCACAAAAGGGGCAGAATCAACAGGAGGAGACATGTCGAGGGGTGGAGAAAACACACCCGAGCCTATTCTCCCGCCATCCCACGGGGGAGGGGTCAAGTTACGCTCGCCCCTCTGCGACGGTTCCTGCTGCACGTCTAAAAAGTCCCCCCCGAAATCGAAAACGAACGCCCCCCCTTGCGCCACCCCACCCCCTGGTAACGCGGCACGGCCAGGTATTGGAGTCGGCGGCATGACTCCTTCCTGGACACCTTCCACGGAGACCCCCGCGCCCCCCCCGCCGTCGTCAATATCAGCTGCCAGCGTGAGCGGAGGGCAATCTTCAGCGGCATTGTCATCGTCGTCAATAATTGTGGAGTCTTGAGAATTGGCTCGTTTCGGAGATGGGGGAAGAGGTGCGTCGTCCTCAGGCTCTCCTACCACCACCTCCCGTTCGAACGATAACGCATCGGTTTCGGGGGAAGACCCCTCGCGCCCGCCCATTCCTTCGACCGCGTCTTCGCGACCATCCCCACCACCATCGTCGTTGTCGCTCGACCCCCCTTCCCCCGGTAACCCGCTCCCACCCTCTTCTCGCGCGCCCCACGCGACGCCGTCGGGTGGCGTGCTACCACCATCGCCTGAAACGCCGTCGGATTTGCCCCCTGCTTCCGCGTTAACCCCGCCTACACCACTGCCTCCGGCGCTGCCGTCGGCTGCAGCTGCGCCTACGTTGGAGGCATACGGTAACCCCCACCCTGCCGGCAAAGGGGGGCGTCGAGAAGAGAGCCGCTTGAGGCCTTCACCTTCTTCGCTCGTCGTCGAGTTTCCCGATTCCCCTGCAGACTCTCCGGACGATGATCTCTGCCGTCCAAGCTTGAAAGACCTGCTGCTTTCATCAGGGCGGGGATCGGGGAGGACGGGAGGGAGGAGCGTGAGGGAGGGGAGGAGGGGGGAGGGGGGGGGGGGGGGGGTTGTACACACCCCGCCAGGCGATTTTCATGTACTTGGGACGAAGACCACATATCCTCCTCCCAAGCCCTTGATTTGGTGTTAGGGGGGCCCTGGTGGCGATGACCTCGGTCGCGTGCGCGAAAAAACCAACCTGTTGGGGGAGCTGGTGTCGCGAACCGGAAGGAACTCTCCGACGCTCAGCATGCTCCGCTGCGTACTGACACTCCACTGAGTCAGCATCGATTCGTCGCTCAGGACCGACGAGCTGTCAACACACGGCGCCTGCTGCCAAGACAAAACGCACCGCCGGCGAACACACAAGGTAAGATCAGTGTGCGGCCGTAACGAGAGGTGGCACCTTTTGGACAAAATACGTATGACTTTTTAGTACTAGTAGCATGCGTCGGGCAGGGGGGGAGGTGGGGCGGGAAATAATAACATAATAACGCAACCCACACACCTTATCCTCTTGCGAAGTATCGTGCCCGAGTATCGGCGGCAGGAAAGAAACGAAATGCCGGACGTCGGGATTGCTGTCCTTGACGAGGTGGCGGATCGCCGTCTGGATAACCTTGAGCTCCATAACCCAGTCTGCCCGAGAAAAACGACACGCGAAAGAGGGGGCAGAACGTGGTCATTTCGTGCCACGCCTGCCGGTACTGCTGCTACTGCTACTGCTGCGATGGGAAAACTCAAGCTTATCCCGCGCATATCAGCACCGGGATCGTGCGCACTGGCAGCGCAACATTTAACCAGTAAGACTAACGTTAACATGAACTGCAACTGCCACGACAAATGTGACAAAAGGTCACAATCAAAATTTCTTCGCTGAAAAATAAACAAAAAAAACGTCTCCACAGGCGCGCGCGGTCAAAGCGGGCAGAACCACAAAACTGTATACTTGACCACTGCAAAAAAAATACACACACCGTACAAATTCCATGATACTAATGGCCCCAAAAACGTGGGTTTAATGCTAAGGAGGTTAACTATTAATAATATCAAGGGTTTTCGCGGGGCATGACCCGACCTGTGGGTCGCGTCGGGCCAGGAGTTTTTTGCACGGGTCGAGCCCGGCAGGGCCAGGAAGTGTTCGAAATCTCATGGGTCGGGTCAGGAGGTGTTCAAATCTCACGGGACGGGTTGGGCTATACTGACCCGACCCGACCCGACCCGCGAAAAGCGATCCCACCCGCGAAAAGCCCTGAGAAATACCAGGTACCCTGTTAACAGAGTGGTCTAAAAAACAGGCTATGTCGGTGCGGCTTAACAGACGGTGCGTATGCAACACAAGAAGAAAAAAAAGAAGCGAAGCGAGAGCCATGTGCCGGGCAGTAAGTAATCACCTGGGCAGTTGGAGAGCGTTCGCGACATGGCGATTCGGACGTTGACCACGTTGTCCCTCGCAAGCTCCGCCAGAGACGGCACAAATTCCTGTGCATAGACACGTGCGTAGACGTAGTCAACAAACATGGGCGGAAAGGAGGGGGTACACATGCATGGCCTAAAAAATTGTATTCCCATAGGTCTCCCGATCCGAGGGGGAGCGGGGGGGGGGGGAGGCGTCAAACTGCGTTACCAACCGGGGTCGTCTTTGGCCGGTGCGTCCAACCAGACACAGGATCCAGCAGATCTAGATTAACTGTCATCGCTCTTCAATATCGACGAAAAAAAAACCGCCCGCCCCCTCTTGCAGCGCATTAGATCTACAACGTACGTCGGCGTGGACACAGACCTTGTTCCCAAAGCATTCTTCCACTCGGGGTCGGTTTTATGGCGCAGCACAGGCAATATTCGGGGCTCGGTCAGTCACGCTTAAGGTCTGCGTATTGGGCCTCCTACCGTGCTGCTGCTGCGTGCAGGTAATCACACGCTGTCACCTTATAACCGTTTTAGCATCGCAGTCCCGACACGGGGGGACAAAACACTTGGACTTGGACTAGGAAAACATCTTACGACTTGGAAATGGGCTAACTCCTGACACGTGCTACGCTTAAAAGGGCAGCACTTTTCGGCTGAAAATAAATCCTGAATGACAGGGCTCCTTCTTCCAAATATGTCCGAAAAATTCCATTTCTTTATTTTTCGCAATATGCTTGGTTGTATTAAAATTTCCTGAATGACGGGGCGCTTCTTAACCCCTTTAGAGCTCCCAAACCCCTCCCTATACCAAATCAAAGTAATTTTGCCAAGAAAACGGGTTTCCAGTTGTAAACGCGTTATATTAACCCAAATATGTAGGAATTCCATTCATTTTTTTTAGCAATATGTTTGGTTGTCTACCTACCTACCTACCTACGCCGTGGGAGTGACTGTTCATCGGAGAGCGCTGCTAATTTTCTCAAAATCAGTTTTAGGGTCAGGATCCCATGAAAAAAACAATCGTTGGCACACCTACACCGTAGCGTGCGAACCCTTAGGTTCAGGAAACAAACGAAATAAAGATTATGAGATGCGCGGTATTGCCACTCATCTAGGGCGAGCGAGGCCTGCAGCACCGGGTACTATCTATCATCCTGCGAGCGTGGTGTGCATGTACAGCTAGCTGCCTCGCAGTGCAGTTCCGCTGCAACCAGGAATCGGCGTAGCAGGATATTTTGTATTTAGAAACACTGCTGCCAACATGTGCGCTTTGGTGCGACGATCACCGGTGGACATTTTCGGCAAATCCAAAGGGTTTTCTATTTTTTGGCGTCACGAAAATTAGCTCGCAATCGCCCGTAAAAAGACGATTCCAATATATATATCGAAACCCACCTGTACGAAGAGGGGGCGTTCGTGAGTGGCGCTGGCGCCGCACACCATGCTGTGGCAGATGTAGACGTACATCTGACGGGCCTATTGACGGCGCCGAATAAGCGCGGGGGGGTGGGGGGCCGATCGGGTTAGAGCGTAAAGGCTGCGGGCAGGGCTTAAGCCCCTCTCCCAACTCTTCACACCTCGGACAGATCAAATTCCTAGACCATACAGATCATCTACAGCGACAGATCACGATCTATATCATCTACGGTAGATCCTATGCGAAAACTTGTGCAGGATCAGTGTATGTGGAGTACAGATCCAACCCCTTTAGAATGTGCTAGATCATGCGGCTCCTACACGGTAACATGAGCAAGACCATACAGATCTTCCCAGGAAGATAGATCTAGGTCATAAAGTGCGTATACATAATCTGTCCGACCTGTGCAACTCTTGAAAATATCTTGCTCAGATTCCGAGTGTTTCATCCGCATAACGGGAATACAGCGCTGAAAGGCTTAGCACCTTTCCTCGCGCTGCTCACGTTTGAGGACAAACCACTACCCAGGTATGAATTAACCAGAGGGCTTTTCAGGGGTCATAACTCGGCACGCCTATCGGGGCAGGCGGTGTTAAAACATCTCGCGGATCGAGTCGGGTCGGGTCAAGAGGTGTTCGAAATATCACGGGTTGAATCGGGTCGGGTCAGAAGGTTTTCAGATATCATCTCATGGTTCGGGCCGGGTCACCCTGGCCCGATCCGACCCGCGAAATACTCTGCACAAAACCCTTTAGGGGGGGCTTGATTAGATCTCGATTACAGTATTAGAGTATCATATCTTGATTGTAAAAGTATATCTTGATTATAGTAGTGTATATTGATTTTAGTAGTATATCTTGATTATAGTAGTAAATCTTGATTAGAGTAGTATATCTTGATCAGAGTAGTATATCTTGATTAGAGTAGTATATCTTGATTAGAGTAGTTCTTGATTAGAATATGATATTTTATCTTGATTAGAGTATACAGACCCAAAAGCGACGAGCACCATCTCATCAAACGCGCCTAGGAACAAAACGGCTTGGGGAGATCCGACTACAATCATGCCTGACGCTTGTTGTCGCCTCACCGCTTCCTGCGTTGCAGTTGGAACGAACACATGTATCCTCCTCCTACACCGGCAGGTCGGATCGATAGGGTTGCTTCATGTGGCCGGTGCTGCAGTCAACAAACTTCTGATCGTCAACTTTTTCGTCTCAAGTCCCACAGGGGTTTTAAGTTTGGGTAGGCACAAATTTGCAGTGCAAAATCGGGTACTACAACCCGTTTAGCAGACGCCTCCCTGGCGAGGCAGAATTGATATGATCGCGAGGTCGGATGCTGTCGCGTCATGACGTGCCCATGACAAACAGACGCGGCGCGAAGCTTCAACAGAAAGGAACGCCACTGGCGGCTCAACCTCTAAAGAACATTCCCACTTTTTTTTCACTTTTTTCAATATATGCCAAGTACATCGTATACGTATACATATTTACATATCTTGGAATTAATGTGGGATCAGTTTTGCAGTTCAAAAACGGCCAAGGAGCGCTAGGGTTCACCCTGACACGTCCATTGGTGCCACGGACGTCAGGACCAGAGAACCAAGAGCATCCGGTTTTTTACGAGGCGCCACGAAAACCAAAATCCTGCGCAAGCTCATCCGCCTCCAAATAAGGGCATCTTCTGCTCCATTCTCGCGCATCAAGGAGCTCAAGCCGACACGGCAGAAAATCAGGGGGGTAAAAGAAACTCAATCCAAAAGTTGCATCAGGCAGCCCCCACCCCGAGCGCAGGACACCGAGAGACCTTCCGGCTCCCCGCACCCACGCGGGGATCGCCCGAGCACCACGCAGCACAACCGACGGGGAAGCCAAAACGCAACCACAAATTATACCTCTGCAACGCGTGCGGCGGGTACCGCAAAATGACAACGAATGGAGGCGTCAAAAACAAATGCTTGGCGGTAAAATGGCAGAATGCCCTGGTTCGCTTTGTTCTTCTGTTATTTATCCTCCGGTGGATGGGAAAATGCGAAGCTTAAGCTCAGCACACGTCCACGTACGTACGTAACTTGGTCGCCGAAACAACGGTGCTGCAGTGGCAACTGCAGTGCAAGTTGCCGAGACGTTGTCCTAGCGCGGCAGGTATATAGCACACACCTGGTACGTGTTGGCGTGCGCGAGCTCCCTCACTCTTGCCACCATGGAAGCTTGACGTGCGGACGAGTGGACCCCCGCCAGCTGCAGCAACGGTGCAACCACCTATTACCACCCCCGTGCATGACAAGCACAGGATTAGACATGGCAAGTCTCACTCACGCAAGTTAGCATGTTGGATTTGATTGTGTATGACCGATAGATGTTAATCAGGGTTTGTTCAAGTGTTTGAATGGTTTTTCGTTTGACCTGTCTTTTTTTTTTTAATCCTCCGGCGGATGTGGCAAAATGAAGCTTAAGCTCACCACACTTCCACGTATTTTCATACGCGTCGTGTCTCGATTTAACTCAGTTACTTTCGCAACCCAACGCTAGCTGGCGCACCCTTGAAGTTTCTCTATATGTGTTCGCTTGATTTTCGTTTGATATATTACAACCCTTTCGCGAGTTCAGATGTAAAATACAACGATTGCAGCGGGCTACTAGGTTTGGGGAAGGTGCGTTCAACATCGAACTCCATCGCGAGAAGTTTTGTGACAAACGCGTAGCAATAAAAACCCACGCCGTCAGGTTTATGGTTGGTAGGGTTCAACGCCAGGTACAATTTAACCATTTTGTAGAAGCCGGGCCTAGTCATAAGCAGCCCTCCCCGAAACATTCGACAGGAAGGCATGCTCCACAAAAGCGGCTAGAGCAAACCCTCTTACCTCGAAGACCCTTTGTCGCACCACCGCGACGGGGTCGTTGAGCAAGCCGCACGCCACGGTCACCACGGCAAAGAACACGCTGTCGGCACCAAACCCTAACCCAACCCCTATAACCCGCACCCTAACCCTTATAACCCGTAACCCTAAGTCCTGGCTCTCTTCATACCATGGTTGAAGCAAACCCGCTTACCTCGAAGACCCCTTGTCGCCCCACCACGACAGGGTCGTTGAGCAGGCCGAACGCCACCAGCATCACGGCAAAGAACACGCTGTCCGGGGGGCCAAAAACCTAACCCCACCCCTATTACCGTAACCGTACCCCCAAGTCCTGCCTCTGTTCCCTCTGTCCCCTCTGTTCCACACCGCGGTTGAAGAAAAAATATCAGCGCGCCCTGCTTACCTCGAAGGTTCTTTCTCGCACGACCGCGACGGGGTCGTTGAGCAAGCCAAAAGCAACAGGAACCACGGCGAAGAAGACACTATCCGGGGTCAGCAGCGGAGCCAGGCGAGGCAGCTGCTGCGCCAGTACCTCCCTCAGTCGCCAGTTAAAGGGCGACGTCGTTTGGAGGATCTGCGCCGGCCGCACAAAGGGCGATGGCAGCACGGAGAGCGACGGGGGCAGGGCGGGGAAGGTCGCCCTCTGTCAGATATCACGCTTTAACAAGAGTATGTTTCTACTTGAGTTGAAGCTGGTCCATCCACAGCGTCCATCCACAGCGTCCATCCACAGCGTCCATCCACAGCGTCCATCCACAGCGTCCATCCACAGCGTCCATCCACAGCGTCCATCAAACGCATCAAACGGCCCGAGAAAGGCAATATTGCCCAGAACTTTCGCTCGCGCAATTAAATCGACCACTTGCGGCGCGCCCAGCAGGCGCGAACTACCACGCTCTTATAACGATAACTCAACAATTTGCGGTTCGCACGGGCGAGCCGTCCGTCACGAACAAATAGCGCCGCTTACAGCGTCGCTCGCTTGCAGCGTCGCCTGCCTAGAGCGCCGCACGCTTGCAGCGAAGCTGGCTTACAGCGTTGCTGGCTTACAGCGTCGCTCGCTTGGAGCGTCGCTCGCTTGGAGCGTCGCTCGCTTACGGCGTCGTTGGCATACAGCGTAGCTGGCTTACAGAGTCATTTACCGCAAGCCTTAGCTCCTGCGACGAAACGCAGCCGTTCCAAAACGCCCAAAAGACTACCGCCGCGGGTCGGCTACCCGTCCCACTCCTGCGAGCACGTTCATGGCCGCTTACCGCAAGCCCAACCTTTTCCGACGAGGCAGCGCAGTCGTTCTGAAACGCCAAAACACACTTCGGCCGCGGTTTCGCCTACCTCTCTGACTCGTATCTACGAATACGTTTAGGTGATGCTCTCATGTGTGATGCTCTCATGTGCACCGCCCTGACTTGCCTCTACGAGCACGTTGAGGTGCTTCTCTCTCTGCGGGGGAGCCATCTCTCGGAAAAAGTCTGCCAAATGCCGGATTACACCCAGCCGGACCTGCCAAGGGCGGCGAGAGAGCGAGCAGACGGCCAAGCGAGGCACGCCCCAATAAAAATTAAGCTCAGCCAAAAACACAAAAAGCTAAGGCGCACGACCTCGCGATGCCGTGCCCACATGTGAACTCCGTTGACAACTGGGAGCGACTGGGTGGCCGATACACAAAAACGTCCTTTCATGGCATGTGCAAGGTCGAAATTGATCACAGATGCCCCGCAAGAGGTGTTTCGCAACGTCTTCCAGCAAATAGGGAGAGCCACATAAGACAAGAGCTTGAAAAACATCGAGCGCCGCCTTCGCGTGAACCGCCGCTATCTTGTTTGGGCAACTCCCGGAATGCATGCAGAAAAGATCAGGCTTGCACAAGATGGGTGGGGTTACATCCGTTCTGCCCCCCCTCCCCCCCCCCCCCTCTCCTAATTCTTACCATACATTGTGATGGATAAAGAACGATTTATGCTTCAAGTACCATGTTTTCCCTCAGTTGTACTCGTTAAGTCTGCTTGTGCTGCTTTTATGCTTTGGAGAGCTCCCAACTATGCCCAACGAATTTTCTCGCACAATAGCATAACAGATATAAGCCCACAAGCGACGGGAGCTCACATCTTCCATATCCCTCAAAAACGCCTCCATCGCCGGCACGAGATCGCTCTCCACGTCGTCCGGATTCAAAACCTTCGCCACCTGTTCCGCGAGAAAGGTCGGCATCCAGCAAGAGGGCCAGAAAAAATGGCCGAATTGAAAAAAAACAAAACCAAGCTGTTCAATGGAGTTGATACCGACACTAGGCGGCGTTATTATATTAGATTCGAAACTCCGTTTATTTTTGCGATTGTACCGTGCGATGCCGATACGAGGGGCTCCAAGCCGCGGCCGCAGCAGCGGAAGCAGCAACAACGACAACAACAGCAACAGCAGCAGCAACAGCAGCAGACAACCACGACAACGACAACGACAACAACAGCAGCAGCAGCAGCAGCAAAAACAAAAACAACAATAACAAAAAGCGCACCTCGTGAAGGCTAAAGCTGAGTGTTTTCCGTACAGACCAGCTAGGGTCCCTGAGCAGCGCGGCGAACGACTCGCGCAGCTCACCCCATCGATCTGGCCCTATCGTCACAACAACTGCCGGGAAAGAAAAGGCACAGTATAGCCGCAGGTCCGCGTCCGACTTGGGGGGGGGGGGGGGTATCGGAAGAGCGGAGAAGGCAACACGAAGAGAGACGATGCGATGAGAGCACACAACACACGCAAATTCGACGCATTAGTACGGAGATCACAGCATATAAAGAGACCACAACAGCGCACCAGGTAGACTAATACGACACGGAGACCACAGCACACACGATACACCACCGCCGGAAAAGAAACGTCACAGCAGAGCTGAAGATCTCTGCGTCTGTTTCCATTTTTCTGAGGGGGTGGGGGAGAGTCGGAGAGGGTGCAAGAAAACACGAAGCGAGACAAGCCGCGGGACGCTCGTAGGGATAACGCGCTCCAACAGAAAATCATGGAACGACGACCGCACCAAAGTACCATACGAGCACAAACACGGCGAGCGTGAAGTCGACGCACGCTCAAGGAGATCGCCGCCAAAGAGCGCGGGATAACGCCCTCCACAAAGACATGGAACGACAAGCGCACACCAACAGGATGCAGGAAAATATACACAACAGGCACGAAGTGGAGACACTCGCACGGAGAACACAGCGTATAGGATACGGAAATTACAGCTACACACACAACACACGTTGAGCCACAAACGTACCAACCTGACGCAAAAACCAAGAGCTAGGCAAAGGCAAACTTACCGCACGCAAGTTAACAGTAATACCTAGCCAACTAGACTACTAACCTGTCGGCGAGGTACTGTTATTACTACTGTTAGTACTACTGCAGGTATAGTACTAGAGTAATCAGCTCACGGCCCTGAATAGTACGTATAACGCTTAAAGCAGGACACCGCCGGTGCTCACAGAGGGGTCTCCCATGCTTTCCACCGCCGTCCCGGTAAAGTATCGTACGAGCTCTTCGCTCACGGACTCCCCCGGCAGAGTAGAGATTAGACGCCCGAGATTCTCGAGGGCTACTGTTCGCACTATTTTAGATGAGTCAGACACTAGGTTGAGAAATACAGGTGTCAGCTCCCGCAGGCTTGCCTGCAGAAATAAAAAGCAAAAAAAAAAAACAGGCAAAAAACAAACAAGCAATTAAAACAAACAAGCAAGCAAGCAAAACAAACAAAACAAACGAAACGGCAAAACAAACAAACAAAAACGACGACAGTAGCGACGAGAGCCCAAGGAAACGCGGGATAGCAAAACAAAACACACGATAGAGACGTTGGTAAATTGAGCCTTAGGATTCGCCCGACTCTATTTCACACAGCAGCAGTACAGAGGAGTCAGTATGCGCCAGCCATTGGACGGTTGAGTCAAACACACAAGAAGCGCACCCAAAAAGACAGCAGTAGGCCTTACCAGTACCATTATTCGAGGAAGTGGCTGAGGCACACTGAGGCACACTGTGTACAAGACGAACTGGAGTACCCCTTGTTAGTTTGATTGGGTTAGGCTTAGGGTTATAACCCGTAAAGGGATAACCCTTCATCCCGGTTGGATGGGGTTAGTTAGGGTTTCTCGGTTCAAAGCGCAACCTTGTTCCTAGGTGTGTTTAGATATAGTCTAATGTTTCGCAAAGCCACAACCGGCTAGATTGAAAGATTTCGTTACGTTGCTTGCGCCGACAAAAGATTACACAAAAGGTTGTTGCATGGAGCCCGGGTTCGAGGTTTGGCACAGGAACTAACCTCGGTAGCGAAAAGGTACGACGTATGCTACAATTCAATTCGGTAGAGGTGGCTCCTGACATGATAAAACTACTCTACATACACTCCAACCCAAATCAAGATCTGTTTTTGTGAGAAAAATGATTGTCCGAACCCGACGAAAAAAAACCCATCCCATGGCCTATTCATAGGTATACCACAAAAAACAAAACAAAACAAAAAAAAACGAGAAAAAAAAAACGTGTCATTCCGGCGGCGATTGCGGGTTAAAGAGGGTTAAGGAGGGTTAAAGAGGGTTGAGGAGGGTTAAAGAGGGTTAAGGAGGGTTAAGGAGGGCTAAGGAGGGTTAAAGAGGGCTAAGGAGCCCCGTGATTCAGTAAACATTTTTGCTTAAAACGGAGCCGATACCTCCATCGAGAACACTTGGCCGCTGCTTAACCCATCTCTAACTCCTAAAATGATCCCAGTCTAATTCTTACGCGTGTCGTCCCCATGTCATGTCATGCTACGTCATGTCATGTCGGGACTGCGGTACTACAAGGGTTAAACCAGCTCTGAAACTCGTCCCAATGAGGGTGCCATGTGCGTGTTGTTTTCACATAAAACCGTTCTTACTACTCAACGGCATTGCAGCAGTACGCCCACCCACCCACCCACCCACCCACCCGGTGTCCGTGCTGATTCTTCATCCTATGCATATAGAGATACAACACATTATGTGATGTCGTCACTGACGGTGAGACAAAGAAAACCAAAACCAACCGCAATTAATCAAGGCAAAGCAAGCGGCACGCTAGCGTACCGGGCACGAGAACACAACAAACCATCTAGCGTGTTACAACGTACGGTAAAGCCCCTTGTCACTCGGTAGG